>CM032231.1:50940000-51540000 GCA_019009955.1 Riptortus pedestris | reverse complement strand
ATTAGCCCTAACTCTTCCATGATAATAAGCTGTACCAACATTTCTAGGGACGAGCAGAAGTGGGGGTTGTAAGGGAGGCCTGAAATTAAAAATAGCGATATTTCGATTCCTATTGGTTTTCCGGCAAATATGCACATGACAAAAGTTGTGTATTTTGTTATTTAGAGTAACTTTAGTTATATTCACATTTGTTGTATAACAAAGTATAAACGAGATATACACTAAAAACTAAAGCGGGAGTCAACAATTTTAAAGGATATAAAAGACTGAACCGAACTAAACCAAACTCCGTATGCAATTTAGTGTCAACACCTTCCTGATTATAAGCTATATTAAAATTCTTGGGTTCGAACGGGAGTGGGGGTTATAAGGGAGGACTGAAATAAAAATTCGCGATATTTCATTTTCTATTTGTTTTTTTCGGCAAACGTGTACATAACAATAGCTGTTTACTTTGTTATTTAGAGTAACTTTTTTTATACATTTTTTCGTACAACAATGTATGAAGCAAGCAATTTGCGTCAACAATTCATTCCAACATGATCTACCTGGTACCTGGATAAATTACTTAATTTTTAACGCCAATAACAGATTGTACCAAATAAAGTATACTGCCCCCCCTTTTCTTCTCCCAAACTTTAATTCATGAGAAACGTCAGTTTGCAGATTAAAATGTATAGGAACTTTTACTCATACATGGTTAGGAAGACAGATTACTTTCTATGAATTATATGCTCCATTACGTTATTTAAAAAACAATATAAGCACAGGAGGCTGGAAATATAAAAATAATTAGGACAGTGAAGCCTTACATAACAAATAATTTTATTATTAACAAATCCAAATGGGATAGCAATGATGGGTATAAACCCTAAACACTCGGACGGGGAAATGTCAAAATATTGTGCAAAGTAAAGCTTCATGCTTACTTATTTAGTTTTTGCTACTATGGCTAATTTCGACGGGTTATCTACAGGTTACCACCCTTTTTTAACCAGGGTGGGACTATTGATTTTATTTGATAGTATTAAATTTAAAGACATATAATTAAAATATATAAATTAATTTTAATTTCCCTCTTTTATGTTTAACAACGTGGGTAATTGTTATATAGTAATATAACAATTCTAAGGTGTAGGGCGCAGTGGCGGCTCGCGTACAGGCACTGTGGAACTGCAGCACCCCCAACTTCCATTTGATATTATCTATTACATTTAATATAATGAGGCTTTTTTCTTTAATTCTTTCTTTATACTTGAATAATACATAAACCTTAAGCTTAATGCAGTAACCATTCCCCATTTTATGAAAAAAAGATAGAAAAATCTTTGTATGGAACTGTGTGCTTCACAGTTCCAGCGGCGAGGTGTTTGACTCTTGAACGCATGCGCACACAGGAAGCTCCAGGCGAGGCTGCAAGGGAGAGAGAGCACTGTCGTTCCCCCAGTGCCGACCCTGGCGTGCTGGATTTTCTGGAGCAGCACCCCCACTAATTTTAGCTACGAGCCGCCACTGGTAAGGCGTAATGCACTTGATAAAACTTGTCTTGGGTGCGATTATAGATCGGATAATTCTTTAGTGATGACGTCTTTAAATAAAATCCTTAGTAAAAATCTTTTTTTGTTTCCTGTAGATAGCCCGAACCTATCATGTATGCAGAGAGTAGTAGTTAATTTAAGTAAAAATATAAATTAAAATAATAGCCAAAGGTAGACATACCATATACGTCTGTTATTATTTATATTTCACTGGCTTTTGTTGTTCTGAGATGCACACACTCCAATGAACGAACCACTCATGAACTATATATGACAGCTAGGCAACCAAGGAGCAGGTTATTTTGTACCTCTATTTTGTGTAAACTATTACATGCAGGATTGGGTCAAACAAGATAATGACTGATAGCTTTGATACAGATAAAGGTTGAAGATAATTGATTAACCGGCCAATGCACCTCTCATGCTTTGTTTTATTTTACATAAATAGGACTAAGAGCTATGAAAGATCTATTTCCCACTAATATACTTCAGGTTTAATAAGGTCTGTTTTTTTTTCCTATACATGCATTCAAGTAAAATTTGTTGTTATATTGGGTCGGAGTGTTATCGGGTTGTATTGATATTATTTTTCTTTTATTTTAGGTGTCCTAACTATGTTAGTTCTTGGAGGTGGTATAGGTGGGTTATCTGCTGCTCACTATCTTTTAAAATATGGATTTAGAGATGTGAAGTTGATTGAAGCATCACTTTGTGTTGGAGGATGGGTACAATCACGTACGGATAACACTGGTATATTATTCGAAAAAGGTCCCCGAACCGTCAGAGTAACGGGTCCTCAAGGTCTGAATACATTATCACTTATTGAGGAATTAGGATTATCTGAAAAGGTGAAGCCAATATTGAAAAGTCATCCTTCTGCTAAAAACAGACTTATATACGTCAACAAACAATTATGGCCTTTACCAACCGAGCTTCGTAGCATATTTAAAACAGTTCCTCCATTTTCTAAACCTTTGGTTTTTTCATTTATACGAGATTTATTCCAGCCAAAGAAAACTTGTGATGATGATAGTTTATTTAATTTTATAGAACGAAGATTTGGGTATGAAATAGCAGATTATTTGATAAGTTCATTGGTTTGTGGAATTTGTGCTGGTGATGCCAAAGAGATAAGTGTAAAATTTCTGATCCCAAATTTATTTGAATCAGAACAAAAGCATGGTTCAGCATTAAAAGGCCTAATGTTACAAACTTTTAGGCCTAAAAAAAAGAATAATGAAATAAAACAAAAGGAATCTCCTGGAAGTTTGGTGAAAAAAGCAGTTGATGAAAAGTGGAATGTTTATGGGCTCAAGGATGGGTTGGATACGCTTCCGAAACAGTTGAGCAACAGTGTTTTAGAGAGAGGTGCTCAAATACTGTGTGATTCAAAAATTACTAATATATCTTTTCAAGATGGAATTGTGACATGTAAAGCAGGAAGCAATGAATTCAAGAGTAAGCATGCCATCTGCTCTTTACCTGCATATTCATTAGCTCCTTTAGTTGAAAAAGAGCACCCTCAGCTTTCACAGTTACTTCTAAAAATACCATTTGTGACTGTATGTGTAGTGAATTTGGCATATAAAGGGAGAAATACTTTAGAGCATAATGCTTTTGGATTCTTAATCCCTCCATCACAGAAATTGCCGATTTTGGGAGTTATTTTTGACTCTTGTAATTTCCCACAAGATGATTGGACGGTGTTAACAGTTATGATGGGGGGAAGATGGTTCGATGACTATATTGGAGATAACAAATCTGAAGAGGATATATTGAATTTAGTGAATGAGCAAATTAGAACAATATTGGGGATTCATGCCCATCCAGAAAAGTATGAGGTGTCAATTTTGAGAAATTGCATTCCTCAGTATATTGTAGGCCATCATGACAATGTAAATAACATTTTTAACTACATCAAAAATCATAAACTTCCTTTAACATTAATTGGTTCATCCTACAAAGGTGTCGGTGTGAATGATGTTATAATGTCGGCAAAATTAGGAGTTGAAGAGCTGAAAGAGTCAAATTAGCATCAAATCCTAAGTAAGTGAGAAATAACTTAAGTATGATATTGGAGCAAGTGCAGCAAGGCTGATATCAAATGAGAATATTTTATAATAGGATATTCCCTCTTATATTAGGGATATTGTAAAATGATATCCAGTCGTGTCGACTGGAGAGACTAGATTTTGTGAAAGGGTTTTTTCTGACTTAAAATTTCAGCTCTGGCTTTCTCTTAAGTTAGGACTATAGATATTTTAACTTGAAACCAATGAGAGAAAATTTTTTTAAAATAAATATTTAACTAATAATAATTAAGAAATTTGAATAGCCATAATAATTTTAAAAAAGATTCCTATTCTAATTAGTCCTATCAAAATAAAATGTTGTCATGCTAGTTTCTATTCTACATCCTTTGCTTAAAACCTGTTATTCAAATATTCGGGAAGGTCCTGCGCCCCAGTGTCATGTAGCCAAAGGTAACCAATTAACCACAACAAAATTGACACTTCTCAAATATTCAAAACCTTTTAATGTCATGGATCATGTGTCTAGTGACTGTACGCTTTTATAATGAGTTGATGTAAATTCACAAAGTTCAGCATACAATGGACAATTGTAAATTTTTAGTGTTTAGTCACTTCAAAATTTGTCTAATGGGGGGGGAGGTTAATTGCTTGTAAAATTCTAATATATCATTGGAAACCTCTCTTTAAACACTATTTACAATTTCATTTTTTTTCTCAATTAAGGCATTTTTAATATTTCTAGTTTCATTATTTGTATTGTGCATCAATATTCAACATTGAAAGTTTAGAAATTTAAGTAATATTGTCAAATTTTGTTTTTAGATACTTACAGAATGAAAGTGAATGCTGTGTTAAAGATAAATAATTGCTATAACTATAGTATTTTATAAACATAGTTCAAAATTAATTATTCAAGTTAAAAAGTTCTACTTTTACAATAAATCTATGTAAACTTAAAAAGACCATTTAAGGGATAATGTGTTGTATATTTTTAATTAGGAAATTTTATAAAACTTACATTTGTTTTCCTTTTGGTTGAGTAAAGGAATCATTAAATAAAATAATATATTTTTTAATTATTGGAGTTTTAAATTTAATCCTTTCATTGCAATGTACTTTTCAGTTCCATTAAGGAAAAGGAATTGTAATATAGAAAACATTATCTTTATCAATGAGTGGTTCATCAAATGAGCACTATATAACTTTGAATGAGTATCGCTAATGGTTGGTATTTAATATGAGCATTCATGCATTGCCTAAAGAAAAAAGCATAAAAGATAGAACAATTAATAAAATGGTTCCATTGTGAAATGCTCACAAAGAACCCTGCTGGAAAGCATTCTTTCTTCTTTGACAACAAATGTAATATGACCTGCTAATCAATAATTAAACCGGATCACACCTCAATTTAATTTTAATATGAAAATCTCATTTATAATTGAAATGGAACATAGAATAAATTATTGTTACAAATCACATTGAAAATTTTGTTTTGATAAGGAATTCATATTGGAATACCACTCCAGAGGTTATGGGTGAAATGGTATCATCATTCCAACAAGAACAGAGGGAACCTACAATTTTTGCTTTATTTTATTTTATTTTTTTTATCTATCTATATAAGAAGCACTAATTGATGTTAGAGGTGGAAGAATAATATGTTAAAATAATTATTATGCTAATAAGAGACAGACCTCATTGTCCCAAAACATTATTTAATCCTCAGTTGGGTAATTAATAATATTGAAATTCTTATAAAGCTAATAAGAGACAGACCTCATTATCACTTTGCTGTAATTAATCAACTCATTGTCTTCAAGAAGCAATTAATGCTCAAGATAGATCAATAATATATTAAATTTATAATGAGACTGTCGTCACTGGCTGATGATCGAGTATATCTGGCAAGCACTTTCGATGCGAAGGCACCATTTCCAAGCTATCAAAAGTTGTACTACTATATTATTAAATTTATATTAACAAGAGGTAGATATTTATAGTCTTTAAGCACCAATTAATGCTTTAAATGGATCGCTAATAATTTTAAAATTTATTTTTCATAAACAATCCTTTAAAAAATAGTTTGAACCTCAAGAATCCATTCACCCATTGGCAAGATATAAGCTGAAATGTGTATGAAAAGTAAGAACGAGATATCAGGTACTAGTGGGGAGAGGCACAGGGAAAAAATAGTCTATGGAGTACTAGAAACCCCAGGCAAGCCGATATCAATGGTGGAGCAGAGGACTGATGGATAATTAAATATTATTACCAAACAAAGAAATTAATAAAATAATCAATTTTTATTTGAATATAGAATTACATTATTTAGTAGATTTATTAATGAATAAACAATAAATTAATCATTATTCAAAATATTACAATAAATATTAAAATTAGTATTACTTGTTTATTATTTGAATGAATTTTGACCAATACTGCTATAAATGGGTTTCCCTTTAGGCAAGTTTTATACTCTAGAGAAAATTACTGTTGAATCATCGATAATATGTTAAGCCTATAACGGAAGTCAACAATTATATTAGTACTCATTACAGTTTATTTGACACAGACATATTATGACAAATGTTATGAATTCATACTTGTATGATACTTCCAAGTAGGATTCTGATTAGTAAGGTTATAAATCTCCACCCCTCACCCATTTAATTTGTTATTTATTTTCACTAGAAAATAACTTTGTTATTTATTTCCAATAAAAATGTAAACTATAAGAGCATTTCCATTATTTAAGTTTTATAATGCATTATTTAAACGTCATGCTGGCTTTGCACATGTGATAGTGGAAGTTGTGGGAAATCAAACTCTTTAATTCTGGCATATATTATCTTATTTCCTCCGATACATTGATGTTATTGAAATAACTATGTACTATCATAACTATTAAATGGTACTTGGTAATGTTCATTAAGACAAAAGACATTATGCAATTAAATTCAATGATTGATTGTTTAAAGTGCAACTCATTTTGCAGGGAAGGCTACAATCTCTTCCCCTCACATTGCTTTTTGAATATAAATTAAATTATTTTTAGGGCATTATTATTTATTTCCACCAAATATATTAATTATTGGAAAATTCAAATTGTTTAATGTTTTGAATAAATAATTTAAGTAAAACAATATTGATAACACTCAAGCGGGAGGGGAAGTTGTAGGGAGGTTAACACAGCTAATTGTGTTTACTATTTCCTGTTAAATGTTGGCATTATTGGAATTTTTTCTACTCAAAACACACTCTTCCTAAACAATGTGTGCTCGGATTGGTTTTTGCCAGGAAATACTTATGTACATTATAAATAATATTTAATTATAATAAATGCTATCCATGATGTTTACGATTTGAATTATTCACAGTGTGTCGAACATTGGTGTGGGATTGATCAAGAACTCATTTTCATTTACTCTTCAAAACTAACTACAGTTCCTGCCCCTTACGAAAAATTAAAAGGCCCAGATGGGAAGTCTAATTGTACACATTGAAGCCTTGCTATAAAAATACCATCATTATAACAGTTATTTCCTGGGTATCGCTGGGTACCTTAGCTAGTATATATATATATATATATATATATATATATATATATACCGAGTTGTGTTAAGTTCGGTTCAAACGTTAGTACTGAATGAAATAGTTGGCTCCCACTTTAGGTTTTAATGTATATCTTGTTTATACTTTGTTATAAAACAAAATTTACTCTAAATAACATAATAAACGCCTTTTGTCATGTGCATATCTGCCAAAAACCAATAGGAAACGAAATATCGCTATTTTTAATTTCATGCCTCCCTTACAACTCCCACTCACTCCTACCCGTCCCTAGAAATTTTGGTACAGCTTATTACTGTGGAGATGTTAGTGCTAATACACATACCGAGTTTTGTTTAGTTTGGTTGAGTCTTTTGTGACTGAAATTGTTGACGCCCGCTAGAGATTTTAGCGGATAACGCATGTACACTTCGGTATACGGCGAAAGTGTGTATAACAAAAGTTACTCTAAATAACAAAATAAACAACTTTTGTTATGTGGATATTTGCCAGCAAAACAATAGGAAACGAAATATCGCTATTTTTAATTTCAGGCCTCCCTTAAAACCCCCACTCCTGTTCGTCTCAGAGAATATTAACATGCCCTAAAGTCTAAGTTGGGTTAGTAGTAATATAAAAACCAAGTTTCATAAAATTCGGTTCAGCAGTTTATTCATGAAAAGGTAACAACAACAAACAGACATTAAAGAAACAAAATGCAGTTATGGTGTCTATGACATGTGAAACGAAAAGTTATTGTGAAATTTCGAGAAAAAAATCAATGTACAGACAGAGGTTACAATGTTATATATATATATAGTTTTATGCGGACCTCATTTTCGCCATCTCGATAGGATCGATGGGCATTGAAACAATTTTTTGAAAATCATGTTATGAGTAGTACCTCAAAACTTATTTACCTTAATGATAATTTGCTAATATTAGACTTTTTTTTTTATGCAAGTAAGGCTATTTGGGAAGATTGCCAATTCAATAATCAGGGGTTTTTAATCTTCGAGCCTCTCAGCAAACAAATTTCAGTTGCCCATGTGGGAATGAAATCCACTTGAAATTTATCTGACTGTTATGTTAAGACCAATGACTAAGTGCTCCCCCCTACCGCATCCCCGAAAGAAAGCCCATCACAAAGGGGCTAGAAACCAAGCAGGTTTTTCATATTTCTGATCTTACACCAACTATTTACAATAACAATTGTCGGAAAATTAAATTTCCAACTTTATAATGACCGTTGATTTTTTTATTTTACCCATTCTCAACCCCCCCCCCTACCTTATCTAAGCTCCTTCTCCATTTCAAGCTTGAAATAAAATACTTTGAGATATATTGGCTAATGTGAGATGAGTAGGAGTGGGGGGCTTCCTAAAAGAAGAAACTAAAAATAATATAACTGTCTTGGTTAATACTAGACTTAGGGGAAACATCTCTTGAAGCTTGCAGGCAACTTTATTATAATAGTAGTTAAAATTTATAACTTTAATAGAATACATTTTCGTTTTCATAAGGTATTTGATCCTTGTAAATGAAATTGGTATTTTTTTAATATATATTTTAACCCACACTGCTGACGATTTGCCAAAGCTTCACCAAATCTAGCTGGAACACTCCATATTGCACAACCACTGACTCTCAATATAGTATAATGTTGTGTGGCCAATGTTGCAGGATCCACCAATTCAGATTAAGAAAGATGTAGTCTTCCTCCGTTACATTTTTATTTTTAACTACCGGTTTCACCACATCTTCAGGTCTTTTTCAAAAAAACAATAACTATAAGAATGTCACTAGAGAACAGATAATAAAGTAGTTATCACAGCCCCCTCAATCTACTGAATTATTGAGTTGGGGCAGTACTGAATAATTTAAGTAGATTGACAGGGTTTTGATAGCTATTATATTACCCGTTCTCTAGTGATATTCTTATAGTTTTTGTTTTATGAAATAAAGACCTGAAGATGCCACTAAAACTGTAGTTATGAATAAAAATTGAATGCAGGAAGATAACATCTTCCTTATTCCACAATATCTTTCTTCAGACAACAAACATTGTGGTCTCTAGAACTTATTAATAATTTTAGTCTATCAGGTTATTCATGACACAGTTTTGCGGCTCCGCACAATTATTTTTAAAAACGCTTAGCGCTTTCAAGAATTTACATTCCCATCATCAGAGCTACAAACAATAAGCACAATAAATAAGGAGTTTGGTCTAAAACTTTTCTTAAAATGTTTATAACTGGTCATGCATATAAAACACAATTAATAAAATTATCAAAGTTACAACAATAAAATGTTCCGACGACATATTTATGATTAAAATGAAATAAATTAAAATTTACTTACATATTATCTTAACATTAAAATTACAAAAGCTTACCATAAGTGTGTAGGAAGTGCCTAGAGAGATGCTACTGAGCTCAACTCTGCCAAGGCTAAAGGGATCCGTCCAAGCTGCTAGGGAAATGGAAGAGACAAGTCTGAATATGAGAAAAAACATTTGTGTCTTTCTGGATATTTGCATTCATCTTATTATTGGCTTTTTAAAGTTTTATTTATATAGACTCCGCCATGTTCATAAAATAACCTCCGACATCACTGTAGAGTAATTTTATCTGGTGGTCTCCAGCTTGGTTCTCCAATCATATATTTTGCTTATATACCCCTGACTATGACCATTTCGTTCTCCCAAGTGATGTATATAGTTTAATTCACTATTATAATTTTCCTCTTCCATTGGAATAGATAGGAGTCTGTCAACGTGATAGATGACTGGGGTTTCTTTTACTCTGGGGTGTTGGAAAGACTCTTTGTTTATAGTTCCTTGATAACCTTCCTTCATCTAAAACTTAATGAGAATGAAGAGGGGATTAAATGCTCAATTTATTGAAAGCCCACATGCACAGAAAAAGTCTTTCCAACACCCCACAGTAAAAGAAACCCATTTTCATCTATCGCATTTTTAAAAATAAATTGTGAGGAGCTGAAAAACTGTGTCCTGAATTACCTGATCCATCACCTTCACCAACAGCTGAAAATAAAAAAGAATCTTTATATTTTAATGGCAAGGGCCCTGGAGCGGTTTCAGTGGCACGTTGGTGACCCTTGTCATTAAAATATGATGAGTTTTTGAATGTTGAGTCCAGGAAAGCTATAAGAAGAATAATAATCTTTAAAAAAAAACCTGAAGAAGGAACCAGAGTACTTACGCAAAGCTGAGGTATGAGAAAAACAACTGGCACAGTGAGCCATGTAAAAGGTATAACTATTTTTTTTTGTAATAGTTTGCAATGGAATGACAAGGAGAGAAGTATATATCTATATATCATATATATTTGCAATATTATCAGAAAATTCAAGCCAATACCCATTACCCATACAAATATCAACACATAAAGTGCACAAAATACTAATATATAAGTACTTTAAGGAAACACTGGTCATGTGTAAGTAACAAAGTAGAAAAGCTTATTTCTGTTATAAATTCATCTAAGTTATACAATTTTGAGCTGTTGATATTGGAAGCATCATCTTAAAATCTACTTTTTTTTTTAAATTGTTATTAATAAACTATCATTATTTATTAGAAATTACACAACATAATAGTTGCAGTTTACACACTAAAATCAATGTAATGTTTTTTTTTAAAAAAGTAAGAGGTGTTCATTTTAAAAACAATATGGTTTAATAAGAATATTAAACGAAAATTGATGATCTGATAAAGAATGTAACTTTGATAATTTTCAGTTATTTAACTCTATTCTATACAATTAATTTGATCAAACATATATTGGAAAGCATAAATAAAATAAAAGAATATTTTTAGTAATTGATTTCTTCATCACTAGAAGTTTATAAATAATTTCTCCTTACAGGCTAAATACTCAAATAAAATTTGTATTTTTATAAATGAAAATATAGTCCTAATGAACAATATAAAATGTTATTATTTAATCTAATGATATTATGGTCTTAATTAAATTATTGTCATAAAATTGTATTCAATATTATTATTGAATTATTAATGTATTGGCACATGCTTTTAGTCATAAGTACCATAGTAAATTAAACCTGAAATATAGTAATTGAACCACTTATTAGTATAGGAACCTACTTTGGTGTTACAAATATTAGCAACAGGGACCTAAATATATTCATCTCTTAAAATCATCTTAAGAACATGTGGATACTCCTTCTACTTATATTAGAAGCTAAGAACACATAACAAAAAATTCTATTTCCACATTGTTAGAACATTTAAAAAAAAAAACAAAAAAAAAAAACATTTTTTCCCCTAAAAGCTCATAGCTGCCCAAAAAAAAGTAATGGGTTTAAGGAAAGTCCCATATCCTACGAAAAAAGTAAGTTGGTAAGTCTCTGTTGAATTTTTAGTTGTAGTCCGAGGCTTATTAATTGGTCTCTTCAGAACAATTACAATACATTAAATAGTATTTTCCTTCATTTTAGTTTGAAAAAAAAACACTTTTAATGCTTAAAAAAAGCACTACTTTTTAGAGAAGTCCAAAGCTTTGAGTAGTAGTCTATTTAATATAAACCTAGCAATTCACTTGTATTACAATTTATTATTAATTATTAAGCCTTGATATGTTAGTATATACCCTACTTTCAAACTCAATTTAAATTGGAAATTTTAGTTTAAGAAGATTGTACAAATAGCAAATACAGAGTTCTTTAGTAAATATTATGATTTCAATATTGAATTATCACAGAAGAAAGGATTAATCAATTGTACTTTCAGGATAGTTTATAATACATACTCGTAGTTTGGTTAAAGAATGTCATCATGCACTACGAAAATAATCAAATTGGAACATTAAGCCAGGAGTACAAGTAAAATGATTGTTATTTTTTTAATTAAAAAGAGGAATTGTATTTCATTATTTTAAAAATATAATAACTTGACCATAACGTCCTGAACTATGTGGAAAGTTTTTAAATATTTTGCTGCGACACCAATAGTTTAAAAAAAAATAAAAAAAAAATGTACAATTGAATATGGAATTTTGCTGCATATAATGAAAATCTCATACCTCAGATTTCACAATTTTTGCAGAAGGTGAAATAAAAAAAAACACCCAACATTTCTTTAGTAAACATATTTTGTAGAAATTAAACAATTGAAATAAAAGTAATGATGTAATATTTCTTTAAAATGAATTAATTATAATGAAATATGTCAACTTTTTTTTTCTTTTTCTCACCCCTGTAATATTTATGGAATTTGAGATATGATGTTTTCATTATAAGTCGGTGATAAGGACTATTTATTTTGTTTATTTTAATGTCCTACTATTTTATAGCCTATATTGTCAGTCATATGGATGACAATTTTTGATGTGTAATATGCCTACTATAATATACAATGAAAAAATAATCCTAAAACATTTAACTTACTTTTAAGTAGTAACAATGTTAAGAGTGAGTCCCAGAAATACTTAAAATAAAACTTATAATATCTAATTTGATAGTTTGGTATGCTATTTTAAAATATTATATTGGACAATTGTATAACTTAAAATACATACATAAGCTGTCAATAATTCATCAAATAAAAGACATGCTAATTTTTCTAAAAATTTCTAAAATAACATAATGTTTAATAAATTTGGACAGAACACATTCCTTTTTAAATTTCTATCACAATGAGCAAAATAAGTCTCAGATTTACACAAATTAGATGTGTTTAGACTAGAGTGATCAGTTTAAAACTGAGAACAATAATACCATAACAAATAATTATAAAATATAAACCACATAAAAATTAAGTCAACTAATTTTTCAAGAGCATTACTTCTTTTTCCATGTAAGTATATCATCAAGAATTGACTCCATAACAGGGTTTCCACCAAGCCGAGCAATTTCATTCCTAGCTTTGGAATCTAAGTCTTCAAGAACTTTATAAGTATAATCTAAAGATCCAAACTTCTCTAATAATGAAATGCAATACTGCTTAACGTCTACACTTGTTGTCCTTTGGCGCAAAATGTCTATTAAATAATTAAGGAATGATATATCAAACATTGGTTTTAACTTTTACTAATAGTATTGAAAAACAAATTAAATTAAAGTATGTTAAAAGTTCTCTATTAACATCCACACTGTGCTACTAAGGCTAATCAGGACAGGTTATATACCGGTTTCCACCCTTTTCTAGCCAGGGTCATGACTAAGGATTTTTTATTTAATGAGTTTGTCCCTAAAAAAATTCTATTGCCCAGGTGAAAGTCAAACTCACGACTCTAGGTTAACCAATTGAATTGAAGTATAAATAAATATACTGAACTAAACTTTATTTCCTTCAACAAGTACCCTCATAGAAAATAGAAAACCGGTTTGGTTTAGTTTACTTTAAATTTAATGACTGTAAATCCCCAGTAAAATCCCTTTAATGGAACGTGAAAGGGTAAGATGACAATGCTATCAGCGATTCGTCATTGAGAGAGCCAGGCTAAGTGAGCTTCAGAGTGGATAAGACAATGATGGCATTTTACTAATCTCTTTCAAAATAGAAAGCCTGTTAGAGGGGAATTCAAACCTAGGTCTCTCTAATCTAGGAGTTAGTACCTTACCCAATGCCCCATTCAGTTCTATACTTACTACCATGCAAAGAGTGTGTTTTCATAAAATGAGTTGCTAATTAATAATGCTATGTTGTATAAATGTATTAAATAATAATTAAAGAATGGTTTAAAAGGATACTAAAAACTTGTTTATCCTCTGGATGGGACTGAATTGCGTGGATTATTGGAAAACTAAATTTTCCCTCAGTGAGGTCTTCACAGAAGCTTTTATTTTCCATAAACTGTAAATAAAATAAAATAAAAAATGAATACATTAGTTAGAACAGAGCACACTTTTTAAAAATTTTTATGATTTTTTTTGCCCTGAAACAAAGTGCAACTTTTCAAAAATAAGAGTAATGTAATGACAAGCCGACCAGAGCTTGAGATACTAAATTTGTAAAAAGGACATTATGAAAGTATTAAACATTTATGGCACTGGTAAGGAAGAAAAAATTATGGCAAAAATTCAAAAAATAACATTAGTGTCATTCATGACTTTTGTTGAAAAGTTTACTTTCAAGAGAGGGTCATTCCACAAAAAAATCAAACAGTACAAAAATACTTTTCAACATGTGGCTTTGTAAATGTGAGTGAATCTTGTCATTTATATTCTAGGTATGGCGCAAAAAAAATTTAAAATTGTTTTCTTCTTAGGAGTTTGAATTATACTTGTCTAAAAATCATGCAATACCTTCAATATTCAATTTTAATATTGGAAAACCCGTAAAGTGTTATAGAAATTCACTAAGAAGATGGAACCTAAAATAATATAAAAATACGTCAGTCACACAGGTTGTGCATAAACTAAGCAGATTTCTCACGCATTGGAATGTGATATGATGATAATTTCATCTCACCATTTATTCTTTATTTCACCCGCAGTAAGAAGCCTATGTAAACAATAATTAAAATATGTGTTAGACCAAAAAAAAAAAAAAAAATTGTTTGTGTAGAAGTGGGAGTTTACAAAAGTCTGAAACAAACAAAAAAAACCAACTCCGTTCATATTTGACTCGTATATATGGAAGTGTATATAAATCAATAGCTGTACTTCCTATTCTGACCCCAATATTCAAACATTCTTCTTGTTAGGAGCAGCACTTAGCGCTCCTAGTTGCTTAGTTATTGCTAGTTAGTAGTTAGTAGTTATTGCTTAGTTTACGCAGCCCCTGCGTGACAGACTATTTAATTAGTTCCACATCTAAGAATCCTATTTTATCATCCTCTCCAGTGAGTTGAATATTATTATTACTATTAAACTTTGCTAGTAACTTGTCAATATTTCTTTTGTCTATAAATAAAATTAAATAGACAAAATATTTGAATATTTTGTATATAAACCTATTTGTATTTGGGTAAAACCTATGTATTTTGAAGTTTATTTCTTAAGTCAATATATTGTGTATCTTATATCTTATACAAATGTTTTTAAATATTTATCAAATAATTTGGCCAGCTTATGAAACAGTGACTCAAAACAGGTAACGACAGGGCATAACAGCTTACTATCTTTATGCAATTTAATTAAACCATAGATTAGTGGTGGCATACTACTGTAATTTATAAATTTTCTTTATTAATTTTTCCACTTACTTTATTGTTAAATGAAATGGTTAAAATTCGGGCATGGTAGTTTTATTAATTTTTTCACATAATTTTTTATTAATTTTTCCAAATATTTCATTGTTGAACGTATCGGTTAAATATCGAGCATGACATTGAAACATTTTCTAGTCAAGAACATAAAATCTTTATTGATAATGTCATCACATAATGTATTTTCAAGTACTTCAAACAGCAAAGGTTCATTGACAACAATATTTGTTGTATATTAGCTTGAAAAATACGTTTCGTGATATATTCACATAAATATTTGATTTTGTACAATTGTTTTTCTATATTCAAATAATAAGCAAGCTATCTATATGTTCTTGTTTTAAACCTTCACTAAGGTCAGACTTTTACTCATTGCGTTTTTACTGTGAATAATTATGTCACGGAAGATATCATGCCCAGCTTATATTTCAGTTGTAATTTATATAGACTACTGACGAAGAGAGAAATAGAAAATAAATGTGATATCTAAGCACCTAGTTTTAGTTCACTCTTGCATCTGTTTGTTATGTTTTCATTCTGTATTAATTTGAATAAGGACCTCAGTGATATGAATTAAATAGGTATGAATTCTCTTTGCACAAGTTCCTTTTAAGAGTTAGATCTGATGACATGATACAAATTATTGGAATAAAAAAGTAAGTATATAAATCCTAAAATAATTAAATATATAAATTTGTCAATTAAAACAGTATTTAATTTACCTCCTTTGAAATCAAATTTAAGAAATCATCTCTAATCTGAAAATATAATCCAAGAATTCCCACTAAAGTAGTAAAATCACACTTATTTTCGCTGAATAGTTGCATTAATTTTACGGCTAGCATAAACAGGCCTCCAGTCTCTGAAAATTGGAAATAAATAAAACATCATTTATTTAATTAAGAATATTCAACATTCCTGCTAGTTCCATACTTCTCTGTCATATATACAAATTTATTATAATGTGTCTAATCTTCAAAGAAAAGAAAAGAAAGGATAAAGAAGTTCAAAAAGTCAAGCAAGAATTATCTCTTGTGACTGCAGCTTTTGAGATATTAAAACCAAAAATTCGTATGTTTGGCACAATTAAACAAAGCACAAAAAACTGTCCTAATCTTCAGGGAGCTTACTAATAAATATTATAAGCAAGATCCATTCTCTCTTCAGCAAAGTGTGATTGAAAGCAAATATAATATAATAAATATAACTGTTCTTCACATGACAAAAGTTATATAGGCAAACTGGCACAATTATTCAAGAAAAGAGTTAAAGCATTGGCCTTAATCTCAAATGGTAAACCTAGAGTGGTGAGTTTGATACCCACCTGGGCAACAGGAATTTATTTAGTAACGTACTCATTAAATAAAATCCTCCTACAAAAGGGTGGTAACCTGTAGATAACCAATTAGTCATAGTAGCAAAAAGTTGATGTTAATATATAATAATAATGTTTTTTGACAAGTATTAAAATTTAAAAAAATGGTATATTTTAGCAGTACTAATAAACTATTCATTAGACATCATAGATGTAATAAATATGAACTATATATGCCACCTATTAAATCATATTATTAAAGGTTTCTGACTTCTGTTGTAGCTACTATTTTAACATTATGGAATTCAAATTGAAATTTGATAGCTGTGATTTTCTATTAATATGCTTTTGTTAATTCGAATGATTCAGACATATACTGATCTTCGTGGGTTCAAATGAACTTATATAGCCCTATATTGTATAAATATGTTGTATATATATATACACACACACACACACATATACAAATTGCAAATAGTTTAATGCATTAGGTAAGGACATAAAAAATTCCATAAACCTAAAATCTCTAAAAGTAAATTTCTCTAATTTATTTTCAATTACTTTATATCATTTTAATGTATTGACAACGATTTAATGTAACAACTTAGTCTTTAGACAATATCACCACTGTGGAACTATCTGTTACTATTTTAACAACTATTAGAAGATAATTTTAATTTGTACGTAGTTTTAATTTATCTATTAAGCAAAATATTTTTTCTGCTCCCAAAATCTGTATTAATCCACTATGGGACTGGCATACATAACATTCAAAATATTATGGTTATTTTATGGAAATTCATTAAGATGAAAATACTTATAACATCCTTCATATGCTATTATTGCTCCATTGTAAAATTAAACTAATTTTGCAAAACATCAAAGAACATGTTACCTACTTTTCATAGTCATTTGCTTATATTCTTCTACAGAAGGACATTGAAAGTTATCTCTCCAGTAAATTTCCATTCCTTGTCCCCTGTGAAGCTCTAAAAGTTGTTCTGTATAAATAACTGTTGCCTGAAACAAAATATCTCAATAATAATAAAAAATTAAATGAAAATAGAAAAAAAAAGACATCAAAAAAATAATAACATACATAAACTAAGCAAATTTGAGTATGTTATCCACCAAATAGAAATTGAGGCTCAAGAGCATAGGATGTTCATCAGTGAGGAGACATCATACTGGTAACTTACATATTGAAGATTTGGTTTAAACCAACGCATGATATTTGAGCTTATAGTAAGACTTTAATATATATATATATATATATATATATATATATATATATATATATATATATAATTGTAACCTCTGTCTGTACATTTGATTTTTTTCTCAAAATTTCACAATACTTTCTCGTTTCACATGCCATAGACACAATATCTGCCATTTGTGGCTTTGGTAATATATATATATATATATATATATATATATATATATAGATATATATCTGATAACACTCTATGGATGAAGTTATTATTTGTCTCTGACCAAAACCGATATGTTCCATGCATAACTAAAGATCAAGTTCAGTAATGGCTGAAATTGGACCATGAAGAGTGGTGGTTTAATGAAGAATTAAAATTAAAAATGCTAAATGTCTATTATTATTAGTCAGGTTGAAAAATATTACATAATCGATCTTCATGAATATTTTATATTCTAAAAATGTTATTCAAATTGTTTTCCTCTAAATTTGTGTTTTTCAGCTTTCTGCCTTAAGTATACCCTCAAGTCCTACACATCTAGTATTGACAATAATATATATATATATATATATATATATATATATATATATATATATATATATATATATTACCAAAACTACAAATTGCAGATATTGTGTCTATGGCATGTGAAACGAGAAAGTATTGTGAAATATCGAGAAAAAAAATCAATGTACAGACAGAGGTTACAATTTTATATGTGTGCGTGTGTATATATATATATATATATATATATATATATATATATATATATATATATATATATATATTAAAGTCTTACTATAAGCTCAAATACCATGCGTTGGTTTAAACCAAATCTTCAATATGTAAGTTACCAGTATGATGTCTCCTCACTGATGAACATTCTATGCTCTTGAGCCTCAATTTCTATTTGGTGGATAACATACTCAAATTTGCTTAGTTTATGTAGCACCTGTGCGATAGACTTTTTTACATGGTAAATGGCATCATTCATACTTGTAAAAAATCATAAATTTGCAATTTTCACTGCTGTCTTTCGGTGAGAAATCACGTTTCATCACCATAATTAATGACGAGAATAAATTTATTGAACTCAGCTTTTTTTTTCAATTTCATGAGAATCCGCCCTTTGGTATGAAAGTTAAGATTACCAGATTTTTTTGCTAGGCTAGGGTCATATTTCTCTGAAGGTCATTTAATGATCAGTTACAGAATGAGATGAGCTATCACATGCACATCCCCATTATATTATATTAAATTGCAACTTATCTTGACTTTGGTTGGTTTTGATTGTTCATTGTTTAAGACTGTGTAGTTAAGAATGAACATGGTTTTCATCGTTCTGAAAATAATTTAATATGGATATTGGCAAATAAAAGTGAGATCTGTAAACTTCGAGTTATATAATGTAGTTTCATATCATTTAGTTTCAAGTTTCCAGTCCTTTAAATCTCTTCAATGCTTGAAATAATTTAAAACAAAGGAGACGATACACTGTCCCCCTTAACTAACTCCTATCTAGATAAAGGAATTGTGTCTCATAGGAGACAGTTTCAAGATGGGCTTCATTCACTTTGTAAAGAACGTTGTGAGCTAAAATCTATTCATTTTTCATTCCTATTATATTAAAGGTTTTAGGAGAAAGTATAACTTTTCGTATATAATCACTCAAGAAATCATTTGAATTTATTTATTAAATCATTCATGGAAAAAACAAAAAACTAGAAGATATTATTATTTTTACTTAGATTCAGTTTGTGACACTCAGGCTAATTAAAATGGTTTACAGAGTATCACTCTTTTCGAGCAAGTGGGACTAAGAGTTTGATCGTTTGTGTCACCAAATGAATCCTTATGTCAATGTGAAAATTGAATGCATCTCTCAAAGCTAATCACACATATTAATAAAAACCTCTTAACACAGATCATTAACTTGAGCCACAAAACTAAAATAGTTTTTTTTTTTGTAGAAAAAAAAAAAAAAAAGAAGAAGAAAACTTTAACAGAGAAAAAATGTTTGAAATATCTCGGCCCTTGTTACACTGAGTTACTTTTCTAGAGATTGTATTGAGGAAATTGCCCTGTCTCCAAGAAATAACTGAGTCCAGAGGCAAAATCTCCCTGAATTATTGGCGTATGCAGGAGATGCTATTATCAGGGAAAGGTTTATCTGGCTGTACATAAAAAGGAAAACAAATTTAAATATGAAAATTGAAAGCAAATGAATAAATCCCTGAATGGAGAAAAGGTGAGAAACTCCTATTGATTAAATAAAGATTATGGTATAAATAAACATTGCTTTAATTTTACAATTAATAATCAGATGAAAAGTATAAAAAATTATGAATGGAAAAACAGGGGAAATGAATACACAAATTGATCCTAAATAACCTCTGTGTGTTATCTTTTTCTCAGTCAATTGAAAGAAATTGCTCTCTCGTGGCCTCAGGGAGAAAGCCATTTCCTTGAACAGGAAGTTCTGTTTTTTATTTCCTTTTACGAATGGAAGTTATGTAATTGCAAACATTTGCAACGGAATCATATGTTTTGACCTTCCCTGAACACATTTTGACTAGTTTTGGTGTGACATCTGTATGTATCTCACATAACTAAAAAAAAACCTTGGCAACTATTACCTCTTGTTGTCCTAATGCTAAAACCTTTTCTAAGGCAAGGAAGAACACATAATTAGCAGCATTAATAGTACTTGCAACACCATATATTGCATGAGCAACAGGAATACCTCTTCTCAAAATAGAGTTGTCTTGAATATCATCAATCCTTAAAAAAAATAATGAAAATAAAAAAACAGTAAATGATTAATTTATAAAAAGAAATCTTTAATGAAAATATGTTCTGTGTATTAGTTAACTTTCTTACAAAAGACTAGAATTGTGTAGCATTTGAACAATTTCACCAACAGCCTCAAGCTTTTCATTAGGAATTTCTAACCAGTAATTAAAGGCCGCTGCAAGCTTGGCTCTGAAACGTTTGCCTGGTACCTGTAGTAGATACGTATAGGGCTGCAGAAGTTTCTAAAAAATAAAATAAAGAAAAAGCAAATTATTAAGAAATTGATTACTACCTTAGAAGATTATTATTATTTATTTGCTACTAAAGTGGCTGCCTCACTTCTAAGGCTATCGGCCTTTGAACAAAACTTATTGCCATTTTTTAGATTATCCATCCAATTTGTTAATAAATAAATTAGGTGTTTATTCTATATCAAACAATCTTCTGATCAATCTCATTTTTCTTCATGTCTTCATAAGTCAGGAATTTACTTTTTTTTTCTTTAATGTAACATTTTTTTTAAATGGGAAACCATAGATGTAAAAAAGAGTAGATGGTGTGTGGTCTTGTTGCAGATAGACCCTTTATAAGGGTTATTAAATATTAACTTATTTAGCCAAACATGATATAGGGAAATATTATGGTCTAATTGTAAGAGCTGGTTTAGGACCTAAGCCAACATTTTTCGCCATTAGAATATCTAAAAAAGTCCGTCACGCAGGGGCTGCGTAAACTAAGCAGATTTCCCTCGTGAAGTTTAGTAATAGATGAATCAACATACTGGTAACACAGCACCACCGTGAATAAATACAAATGGAAATAATAAATGGTTCATCCAATTTCAATAACCTGCCGACAGGAAGCGTTAGGTTAGAAATGTAAACAAACGGGTCTGCCCGCTTCACACCGGAAAGAAAAACTATTACTGAAATATATCAGAATATAACTTATTAATTTTATTGAGAACTATTTACTATATCGAGTAATGTAATTAATAATGAGTCAGAATAATTGTTATCCCTATCAATCAAATTTTAGTAGTCGAAAACCTTAAGACTGGGGGGGGATCTCCAAGACATATTTGCATGTATCTCGTATAATAGAGGTCTCTTGAATACAATTTTTGGTATTTAAACTTCGAATAATCTGATTTATGTAGCAGAGTATTGTTTATGTAACATGAGTAGAAGTGGCGGTCTGCTGGTGGCTGAAAACTGAAAAATGCCGATATCTCGGTTAATATTAAAGATAGTGAATTAATGTATATAACAATATTTATAGTAAATTTAATTTACAATAAGATTTGTTTTATACAAGTTTTCGATCCAACCTATAGTAACGGAGATCTTTATTGTATGAATGGCACACGTGTTCACGCTCTTACTGGTCTCTCCCTAACCTGTCCTCTTATGCTGACATACCTTTAAGCTTATGGCTCCAATCTCACAATTACATGAAACTGTAATCTATCTCAAACTGGGTATTTAATTATTTCTAGGCATTTCCCGATGAATCATATATTACTGTATTTTAACATATAAAAGACAATCAGCAAGTCAAAAATAAGAAAAATTATTTATTTCCAGAGTTTGGTAAGATTATCATAGATCTAAAAAAATCTTTAGGGACTGACATCTGAGGTTTTCCAGGTGACACTCCATTTAAATGGCAGAAAACATTTGAGGTAAATGAGGATACGTCATTATTGTCCCAAATAATTAAAATGGTAATGAAATGAAATTCAAAAGTGAAGCAAACACTTTTTCTTCCAGGGCAATGGAGGAGAATAAGATAATTTATAATTATGAAAGGTTTGACTAAGCTCACTCAACTCTAGAACAGCTCCAGGTTAAACTCTACTTATTCACTTCCCCTAGGCATCATTAATTAGGAAAGGCAAAACGGTACTGGGCATAAAAAAGCAAGTTATCAGGTTGATATGTATGAATATAGAACCTTAAGGGAAATCTGCTAAAATTTACAAAGTTAACACCAGAGACTGCCGCGAGTAGTTTTGGGGTGTCTCGAGTAAAGCTAGGAGGATCACATGTAATATACTGCTTTGGGTTTAAAGTGGTGTGATCTGTAAAATAAGAATGGACCTCAAAGATACTATTTATAATAGACTCACAATACATAACATATTGTGATGATTTAATAATGATATTCACAACCAAGTCAGTATTGAGATGATCCTGTCTCTTTGGATACTAATTTTTTCTTAGTATTAACTCATTCAGTCACCTAGATAGTAATAGAGGGTAATAAAATCGAAGCAAGTAAATATAACAGAATGGTCACAGGGATCTGATGGTTCTAAGTACCGCAGAAAGCTCTCTACAGTGGTAATAATAGTAAGAATGTGTTACGTTCTCATTTCCAATCATAAGTTGAATAGCTTTAGTTTGGTGTGTTATCTGTCATGAAATATTTAAATAACAGTTATGAATTTAATTTTCTTTAATGGCCTCGTATACCTAGAGTGGCGAGTTCAATTCCCACCTGGGCAAAGGAATTTATTTAGTGACAGAATTCATTAAATAAAATCCTTAGTCCCACCCTGGCTAGAAAAGGGTGGTAACCTATCCCAATTAGCCTTAGTTGCAAAAAGCGGATGTTAATAAATTATTTAATTTTTTTTAATGGCCTGAAATAATATGGAATTAGTTAATAAAAAATTAAGCAGAATGTAATAACAATTTGGGTCCAGAGCACATTGCTTGTCTTGCTATAATGTGTAGTGCATCAAGTGTCTAAATATATTATATACTCTTTTCTCTATGCATTTGCCATTCTGTGTATTTTATAATTAAACAACTCAAGGTTGACAATATTTAAAACACTGAATGGATTTCATAAAAATATACTGCTGAATCTATTAATTCTACGCATACAAAGATTGTCTACCCTAAATAAAGCAAGCATACTATTTACACCATAAAAATGTATATAAACTAACATTATTAACATTCGAAATTGCAAGAGCTAACTATAGATTTAACTATGACCTTTTTGCAATTAATTAAGGTAAATAATTTATAATAGAAAGAGTGATTAAGTATTTGCCCTTTTCCAATATATCTTTCATAATAAGGCTGGTGAAGTTTCACAAGCCATATGTAATTCAAAAATTGAACCAAACATAGAACTGGACTTGAGTTATTCCAGCACTAATTTTTGCCAGGGCAACTCTAATTAATACATAAGAATTATAAGAATTACTGAAATGTGAGACTTCTAAACAAATATTTCTTCAGGGTTATTGGACCTTCAGCCCGAAACTCTGAAGAGATATATGGTGGGTATTTAAATGTGACTAGCGAAATAAAAGGTAAAGATCGACCTGAAAGAAGTTCAATACTTCAGTAGGCAAGTCAGGAGGTGTCTGTAGAATCAGGTCACAGAGTATCAACTATAATCAAATTACATATTGAAATATTCACATTGACATGAGCTATTAAAATGCATTGGCATACGGTAGATAGCCAAATTCAGATGGGACAGTCAATGATAAGACAAAAAACTTGTAACTATCCAGATATAAAAATATCTTTTAAAATACTCAGTGCTATCAATTAACATAGGGTGGCTAGTAGTGAAAGACAAGCCAATCTGCATAATGTCTAAAAAGTACAATGACAAACAAGTGAACTCTGGTGTTGCATTAAAACTACCAAAAGAATAGTTATAATATGAAAATTTATAGGAAGATCCACTTATCCTTAGTTAACCAAATGTGCAACTGCCTTAAAGCATTTCACTTACTTCTTCACACTCTTCATCCCTTATCTTACTCTTGGCTACTAGTGCTTGAAGCTCTTCCATTGATGCCAGTCTTAGAACTAACTACAAGGGAACGATTGGCATTACCGATAAGATTGTAATACTATAATTATTGATCTGGAAAGATCCCACAGTGTGGCATTAGAGCGCAGGTAGGCTCCAAACTTTAACCATTTCGCGAAGTAGCTCTACCCAGTATAACCAACGATAAATGGATTCAAAAACTACAACTTTCGACAAGATTAATAAAGAGATACGAAGCAAACTGAGGACGGAAAACGAATAATAGTAAAACGAGGCTGAATCGGTAAAGATCACAAAGAAACTTTCTTTCAAGAAGAAATGGAATTATTTAAAGGGAGTGCAAATTGCATTATACATTTCTCTTTCTACGTGTATTTATTGAAAAAGCAAATACTGAGTAAAAATTCAGTTGATAAGAGGTATCAGCAAGGTCTTAGAAAACGAGGCAAATCGACTTGCCGCCATTTCCATAATGTTAAATTCAAAAATAAGTTTTCAAGAGCTAGTACTTCCATTTTCAAAATGTGATAGATGAATATCGGAAGTATAAAGTTTCAAATGTGCTATTTTATTTTATGCTTAACGATTTAAAATATTTTTTTTTTACATATGTCAGAATTATAATTGCATGAAAAAAATATAAAATGATTTCAAAAATATGTACTCTCATTTTGTTGTTTAGAATAATTGTGAGAAAGACTATGTGATTTTATTTTTGAAATGTATAGCTGATGATAGGGAATAAGTTCTGGGCACCAGTGAACCTAGTGAAGTGGAGTTGAGTGATGAGGTGAGTTGTGCGTCGAAAGTAGTGGGAGTGTACGGTTCAGGTTGGAGCGTGGGTTATTTGGATTAAGGGTTTTTAGTTATATAAAATATATTTAAAATGCTAAACGTACTAATACTTTGAGCGTGTAAATAAAATATTTTTATAAAATTCAGTGTTAAATTTAGGAAAATGGTCGAGTTACGCTATACACGTAATTTATTTCTGCGGTGCATGAATGTTATATACCTTTTCGCATTTGCTTCTCTGTATGTACAAATTCCAGGTAAGAAAAAGTTCTTTATTTGCAATACTTATGTACAATTTAATCGTTAGGAAAGAAAATGTGTCATTTAACTAATTAAATTTTAATCTGATTATATCATGTTTAATAGGCCTATATGGAAATAATGGAGTTCTCCCGGCCAGAACTCAAATGGATATTAAAGAAACAGAATTTGCTGCTAAATTACAGAAGAAACCTACATTATTATGGTTTGCCCCTTATGTGGGGATGGACACAGAATACATGATGGATGTTTTAACTTTGATTGGAATGTTCTTTTCTTTTACTGGGTATTAATCAAAGTTTTATTATCATACCTTTCTGGATATAAGGATTAAGCTAATTTCCTTTTCATTTTTATTTTATTAATCTTTTTTTTTTTTTACTTTTTTTTATAGCTTTGTGGCCCAAAGGTTCTGTACGAAGTCTACTTTTACTGCATTATGGTCATTGTACTACTCAGTTTATCAAGTTGGGCAAACCTTTATGTGGTTTCAGTGGTAAGTGTTATTACCTTGATTTATTCAGTCTTATGTTATATTTAAAATCTTTATTTAACAAGTAAGAAATTAGTGTATTTTATCCATTTCTTATTTCTCATAGACTTTACTGACATAAAACACAAACATTTTCTGTCGAGTAATTGTTACGATACTGTCTACTTCATGTAAGAGGTTACCAAAGCTTCAATTTGTGGATACTTAGAGAAATGGTTCTATTTGTTACGGTGGTTGTATGTGGCTATTTGTTACATTAGGTTTCACGATGCACACTATTTTTATATTTCTCATCTACTGTGTATTTATCTGGTTTTTCAAAACATCATAAACCATATAATTCATAATCATCGAAAGTATTCTGTACTTTGAACTGAATTGCCCCCCCCCCAAAAAAAAAACATTAATTAGTCATTAATGTTGATTTTAATGTATTCATTGTATTACTATTAATTTTAAGTAGTTGCCTCACATCTATGGCGTTAATATAATTTAATAAAAACAGAACTGAGGTCTTAAATGTGTTAGCTAAACTTAGTACAGAGAGGTTCCACACCCTATGCCTTTCTACACTAAGTTTGCCTAATTAATACATTTAAGATCTCAGTTCTGTTTTCATTAAATTATGTTATCACCATAGACATGAGCCAGTTATATGGTTGCAAAGCAATAATACATTAAACTCAACATTAATGACTAATTAATGTTTTTTTTGGGGGGGGGGTAATATACTTGCTTTTCGTACAACCCGATGGACATGGAATAGAAAAGTTTATATTTGCTTGATAATTTATCAAGGTGAAGTACAGTTTTAATAAATTCATACATTGGAATGAGTTGTTCATTATAACCATTAATTCAATGCAAATTACTTGCTTCTTATACCACAAACTGTACTTAAAATATCAATATAAACAACTTTTTTTATATGCACATTTATCTGATGAAAAACTATAAGGAAATGAAATATCACGATTTTCATTTCAGGCCTCCCTTATAACCCCTGCTCTCTGTTTGTACCTATGTCTGTATCTAGTAGGCTGCTAACTCAGATATTGAGTTTTATTTAGCCATATGTACCTTCTAAAATTGTTGATCCCTTCTATAGTTTTCATTGAATATCCTGTTTATACTTGGTTATACAACAGAAGTTACTTAAACTGTTAAATACGCAACATTTGTCATAAATCCAATAGGAAATGTAGTATCGTGATTTTTCATTTCAGACCTCCCTTATAACTCCTACCTCCTGTCATTTAAGAATATTAGTGTAATCTAAGACAGCTTACTGGCAATATTTATATCAGATTTTATTAAATTTAGATCAGTCGTTTACGTGTGTAAAGAAATTTTGAGAAAAAATCAACATCAGAGAGGGTACAATTTTACACACACTCACTCGCTCACATTTTTCACCACCCTAGCAGTTGCAATTTCTGTTTGTTCATTCACAAACTCGATATTAAGCCTTTCATGTAAAATTAAAATTTGTTAATGGCCGGAATGGAACGGAGTGGGGAAAATAAAAAAAAAAATCCGTCACGCAGGGGCTGCATAAGCTAAACAGATTTCCCACATGAAGGTTTACAATAGATAATTATACATACTGGTAACACCACCGCGAATATTAAGTAATAGATATAAACAGTAATGAGAAGTCTTTCAATTACAAGTTTAATAACTCTACAACGAAAAGCGTCTAAATTGTAAACAAACAGGCCAGCCAACCTTAATTCTAGACCTGGAAAGACAAACAATGAAATATATCTGAATATAATTCATTAATTCTATTGAAAACAATTTACTAAAGCTTGTGCTGTAATTTGTAATGAAACAGAATCAGTTTTATCGCAATCACTCAAATTTTAGTAATCCAAGAACCAAAGGGGGGGGGGCAACAGAACGTATTTACATATATCTCACAAAGTAAAAGTTCAATGAAAACAATATTTGGTATTTAAGCTTCGAATAATGTGGTTTATTACATAACCGAGTATTGTTTATGTAACATGAGTAGAGGTAGGGGTTTTCTGAAGGCTGAAAACTCCAAATAACTCGGTTAATATTCATGATACGGAAAATATGTATAGGACAATATTTATAAATCATTTAATTTGCAATAAGATTGATTCTATACAATTTTTCGATCCGACCTACAGTAACAGCAGAGATATTTTGAATTTTCGATAATCCTCCCCTCAGAATCCCCCCCCTCTCACTGGTTCAATTTCAGCCATTAACGAACTTGATCTTTATTTTTATATAAAATGTTTAAATATCGAGATTGGTAACAATCAAGCATACATTGTGACCGCTAGAGCGTTAACAGGCAAATATATATATATATATATATAATTTTGAATGGAACTCATTTTCGTCATCTCCTGGGTCGGATCAATGGACATTTGAAGAAAATTTTTGAAAACCGTGTCATGAGTACGACCTCTATAGCTGATTTCCCGTAAGGGAAATCTGCTAACAACTCCATTATTACGAGTCCGATCAAAAAATTGTATATATCCATTCTTGTATATGCAAATTTACTTTTCAATAACTATTGTTCTATATACATTTTTTTAATATCTAAAATATTTCCTAATCTTTTTCAAGATCAAAGGTCTTTTTTTCTTCTTCTCCCTTATCAACATTTGTTTATTTGAATTTCTGGAATTCCTTTTTTATATTAATTCAATATGATCTGTTCTCCACATTAATCTTGCCTAAATAAAATACGTTTTAATTCTCAATTTTTGAAAAGTAGCTTTTTTTAAATAAAAAAAAATGTGCCAAACTGTCAAACTATGGGGAAAAATTAGTCATAAGACGTGAAAGTAAGATCATTTGCAGTTTTCATTCCATTATAAATTTGTAATTAGTTTTGATTAATTAATTTTAAAAAAAGGAGGGAGCTAGCAGAGAACATTCCTGTTCCTATTTAGCTGATCGAGGTTACTGGTGCTTTCAAATATGACTTACACTTAAACAAGTTGTATTTTTTAACATTGATACCTATGAACTATTAACATTTTCTTTGAAATATCAATGTTAATGTCCATACTTATACATAATTATTTTAAATATTGGGGAAGAATTTAATATTTTTTAGTTTTTCATTTTGCTTGTTCAGTAAAATTTATTTACAATGGACATCAATGAAACTCCATTTTTGTGTGCAATTTGTAATGGACTGAATTATTTATTTTAATGTTTTATGGGTTGTTAAAATTCTAGAGATTATTTTATGTTTTAGGGATATTCTCCTCTTAGAAGCTGGATTTCTGTGCATTTTAATTGCTCCAATGAGGCATAAAACAACTAGGTCACCTAAGAAACAACTTCCTGGACCACCCAGTGACCATGTCACATTTTGGCTTGCCAAGTGGCTTTTATTTAGACTTATGTTCTCTTCTGGTATTGTAAAGCTCACCAGTGGTTGTCCTACATGGTGGGGCCTTAATGGTAATTATTGTTTTTCAGTATTATTGCTTTTTATTTACTGAACTATATTTTACCTACAATTATTCTATATTGTAAAGTTGATATGTGCCTTATATCTCTGTTATTATTATTATTATTGAATGACTGAGCAGAATTAACAAGAAGGTTACATTCATCTATTGCATATTGTTTGTTAGTGAGAGTATGAGTTCTCACATTATCGAAATTCAAAATTGTGAAAATCTTAGTTATACTTGGATTTTTTTTGGAAAAAAATTAAAAGAATGATTATGTTCAAGAATTTGTTTTGAAAACTTAATTTTAAACTTTCACTTTATTCATGAGTAACTAGAATTATAGGAAACTAAAATGTGTAAAGATTAATCTTATTTGTTAGAGCTTAAGTTAATCCAAACTTTATATTTCGTTGGGATTTTTATTTCAACCTGCCAATAATGGGTAATACATCTACTTAATTAATAAAAGAGTTGCTGCTATACAAACACAGCCTCTTAAGAAAAATGTTTTGTAGACATTCAAGATATTTTTTATTGTTACTATTAATTCTTCAGATTCCCAACTAGCACACTAGCCCTTGGGCCATGCACTATCTCATACCTACCAATCTCTCCATTTCCAGGCTTTGCATACTTGTTGTAATAGTACAGTGTATTAACTTACTTTTGTAGCTAATATGAGAAATAAATTGTATACTTCATTTGTACAATTTTTCATCAAGGCTACTGTTTAATTAGTTCATAGATGGTCAAACTAATGATGGCAATTATAAGAAAATTTTGATAGAGAATGGTCGGGGGTATAACAAATCTAGGAGTCAGGATAATGGTGGCCGGCTATAAGAGTAATAGTTTTAGGAGCTGCATAAACTAGCCAGTTTCCAAAGTACTGAATGAAGCAAGTACACACAAGTAATGTCATTTCACCATATATTCTTTATTCCTAAGTCAAAATTTGATGTGTAGAAGTGGGAGTTAATTGCAGGCTGATAAACATGATAGTATTAATAACTCGCTAAATATTTGAGTTATGAGAAAATTTATATCACAACAAATGTAGAGCATCATTAGTTTAACAAGATTGGTTCTATCAGTTTGACTCATAATAACAGATATATTTAGAATTTTCAAATTCAGCTTCGCCCAAGACTCCAGACAAGACAAAGACAGGTGGGTGTGAGAATACATGCGTATTTGTATAAAAGAATGATACTCAGAGTGAGTGAGAAACCTGAGGAAGCTGAAAGCATAATCAGCAATATATTGGCAAAGACTTTTAATGACACAATCCAAGCCTGAAGACCTTTATAGTTATAATCTATAACAAATTATTTGTATCATAGTTCATTGTTACTTGTTTGCATTCAATTGCTGATAAAAATCTATTCTAGTTTAGGCAAATTTTTTCTAACTAGATAATTCTCTTCTACTCAACCTCATCATACGCCCCCCCCTCCGGAAGAATTAACACTATTGTACATTTTAATAATTGGTACTAATTCAGATTTAAGTATTTAACTTTTTTTCTTTCTTTTTTATAGCATTAAGTGTTCATTTTGAGTCTCAGTGTGTGCCAACTCCACTTGCTTGGTATGCTCATCATCTGCCTCAGTGGTTCCTTAGACTCAACACAGTCTTTGCAAATTTTGCTGAAATTCTTGTTCCACCATTATTCTTTTTCCCCCTCAGACAAGTGAGGATTATTGCCTTTTTAATTCAGGTAAATATAGTAAATCTGTGATGATGTTTCTTCATTGAAGAAATTCTATTGTTTTTTTTAATTATTATTATTTTTATAAATGTGTTAATAGATATTTGTCATTTTTTAATAAGCTAATTAGAGCCTACTGGACACCATGTCTATAATTAGTCACTTTAAAGATTGTTTATTATTTGTACTGAATAATTCTTTAAATTACTAGCAGGATTTAATATTAACTTAGATAATGTTTTAGGTGTTTCTGCAAATAGGCATTATACTCACAGGAAACTACAATTTTTTCAACTATCTCACCATTGTGCTTTGTCTCAGTCTTCTTGATGATGACTTTTTTATAAAGAGTGAGTCCATAATTTTTCAAATTATAAATTAATTAATCCTATGAATTAGTCAGCCTTAACCTTAAGTATTTTATCCATTTTACTAAGTAATGGCTATATAATCCCTAAGCCTGGTTTCATTAACCTTATGAGTTGGAGTAATTCCATTATTATTATTATGTGTTTTAGGTACAAAGAGGACAGCTCTTCCATCCAAATTGCTGAAAACTGCAATAACACTTGGAGTTTATGGAGGCCTTATATATGCAACTGTGATACTTTATGGACTTAAGTTACTTCCTGGAGGAGTTATTGATTCAAAAATTAGTAAGTTGTGACATTTATTTTATATCATGTATGTATAAATGTTTTAAATAAAAAAATTAAAAATACAAAGAGTTAATAATTTGTTGTCATACCTGTCGGTGGAGACCGTCGTCACTGGCTGATGATCGAGTACAGCTGGCAAGTGCTTTCGATGCGATGGCACCATCTTCAAGTCCGTCAAAAGTTGTGCTACTTGTAAGTCAGTACAACTTCTGACGGGCTAGATGATAGTGCCATCGCATCGAAAGCGCTTGCCAGCTGTTCTCGATCATCAGTCTGTGACGACGGCCTCCATCATCAGGTATGATAACAGTATCATTTATATTGGCGGTTCTAACCCTTTATTTGAATTACCAGTTAATAATTTCTTTTACGTTTATGTGAAATAAAATTATAATATATAGTAATTATATATACATGTAAATAAAATAATTAAAGATAAAATTACAATTATCACTAAAACATTTTCACTCTTCTAAGATCATGAAATATTTTATATAAAGAAAAATAGACAGTGATGGACTTCCAGGATCCATTAAAAACAAATGGATGAAAACAAGGATTGGTATTTTTTTTACTTCCACTTATGAAGTAAACAAGTATTGTTATCACAAATAATTTCGGTGTTCAGATTTCAACGGAGTTGTCTATTTTCACCATCCTTGTATCTATTTGACTTGTTTCATGAAGGCTAGTCATTTTTGATATCTCATATATATCAAAAATGACTAGCCTTCGAATGATGAAATTTGTTATTTATGGACATCTAGTTATGCACCTCGCCAACATAATCTATATTTGTTATCTGATGCATTGGAATGGAGGTGTCGTATATCACATGAATATTTCAATTGAAATGTTGCAAAACATTTGCTTAGTTGATTTCAAGGGTGTACAAGGATGCTGCCATCTGGTGTCCGCATCATTTGTTTTTATGTTACATCTGGTTATACATACAACACCTTTTCCATATCAAGGAACACCTACATCGCCACACCTCACTGTAAACCTACATCTCATTACAACACTGAGATGGTTGTGAATCTCCTCTCTTCCAGTGATAAAATATTCCCTAGGCAAGGAAGGTGTTTTGTTTTCCTTGTTAGGAGTCAAACTTTTGCTGCTAAACATTTCAATTGGCCTGGATAGCTTTAACAAACACCAATAAATCTCTAAAAAGTGGTAAAGAAAATTGAGCAATAGCACCCTAGCAGACAGGATGTTTTTTTATAGGAGTAAGGGTCCAACTATTCCCACAGAACATTCCAATGTTGTTAAATTCTGTCTTAAATTTTTACTATTTGTACCTTTTTAGTTAAATTGTCATGAGAGTTTTATTAAACTTGCTTCATTTTAAGATTCTTAAGGTAAATAGCATTTAATTGTTATGGGTGTTAATGAGAATAAAGTCATGAGTGTAAACAATTTTACTTATGATTAGAGTTGTTAGAAGATTAAGATTAGTATTTCGGTGTTCAACGACTAAAGGTTATTAGCACCGTCTGTGCTAAGGATTTAATTAAAGACCACTGTGCTACTAATTTTTGTTTTAATTTTTAAATATTTGGTATACATGTTAGAAAGTAAACTATACATGATTCTTAATTACATGAAATATGTTTCTCTGCTTTCATTGCCCAGGAATAAGCACATAGTTTTGTAGGAACATGGAACATTTTGCTATTTATTTATATTGGATTATGGAGAAAGATGATTTTTAGTACAGGCTGTTAATTTTGCTCAAAAAGTGTATCTTATATTTACTTTTATGACTAGATTACCATTTAATTTAAATGACCTTATACAATGATTAAATATCACTGATGCATACATATTTTGTTTTCTCTTTTATTTATTTTAGTTGTTGCTAAACCCTTCACTGTTAATTAATCAATCATGGAAGTATATAAGTAAATGTAAGCTACACTTAATGAACTTTTTAAGGAAGGTTAATTAATGCATTGATTAGGCAATCTTTAGACGTGTCATATCATTTTCCATGGATAAATTATAGCAATGTAATTGAATTTTTTTTTTGGAACTGATTCCAAAAAGCACATTGAAGTGTTAAAATTAAATATTTTTAGAAATAGAGATAACAGAATTTAGTGGTGGTCTTGATTTGATAGTTCAAATTTTTATTTACGTGGTATTTAATTTGGTTTTCTTTGAATTGGCTTATTGGTTATTTCTAAATTTGTTGTCTTTATCGGGAGTTTTACGACATATCTGAAACCATCCTATTGATTTTAGTAATATTATCATGCTTAATATTAATTAAAACTTAATTATTGTTATTTAATTCCATTTTATTGTTCAGTTCAGGTCTATACTAAACCATCCAATTAAAAGTTGTTTCTCTTTTTTTAATAACTAGAGTCCTTGAATTTTTTCTGAGTTGCAATAGTATTGAACCCTAACTGCTATCCTCAAACACTTAGTATACTTTCTGCTTATGAAATTTCAATACCTGAAACAACTGTTTTTTATTTGTTTTTTTCAGCATTCACAGCTTCACAGTTTGATCAAACTTTGGGGAAAGCTCTGATATTACTCATAGTGCTTGGCACAGTATCTCTAGGACTGGCTTCACTGAAAGCTCTTATCCTTTCATTTACCCAGACAACATCAAGCACATTATCAAAAGTTTGGTCTATTTTGTCTACCGTTTTTTATGTTTTAATTGCAGCATGCCTGTTTCTTGATAGTCTGGTGAGTACAAGTGATTAAAATAAATTAGATTATTAGTTCTTAGCAATAATTCCATTAAGGAACAAGGTTGCACTTGTAAGAATCATACTAGCACCTATACTTTTATTAAGTTTTACATTTGTATAAATTGATTTTTTAAGAGTGTGTACATTTATTTTCTAATTTGCTAAAAGTTTGTACTGCTACCCTGACTCTCTTATGATATGGGCCTTTAATTTGACCAATCGTGAGCGCTTCAATGGTTAATACCCCACTCCCAGTAAATGTGTTTTTTATGGATGAGTAACAAAATTATAAGTTTTTGCTTCCTTTGTACATTTGAAGCAAATAGGGAGTTTTTAAATGTTTTATTGGTATTAATGATTATTTTAGGTAGCTCTACCACATAACTCCTGACCTAAAGCAAATAGAGAAGATACATTGTGAGTGGTTCATTAGAAGTGACAAATTTCTCTTCCCAATGTGTGTGTGCGTGTGTGTGTATATATATATATTTATATTTATATTTATATTCTGATAAAGCCACATTTGTGTAGAGCAAGGTTTTTAATCATGCCTTCAGTAAAACCCCACTTTTAGTCTTTGCACGACAACAATAAACCTACTTGTCATGAAGCATCTTATTTTAAACTTAAATACCAAATATTGTTTTCAACACACCATTATGACTTATATGCAAATACGTTGTGTGATGATATCATCAATTAAGAATCGAATCAACGTTGTGTGTATTTAACCATATCATTCAACGCTGAGGATCATATTCGTTAATGGTTGAAATCGAACGAGGAGGGAGTTTTTAGAGGGAGACTTAGAATCTTCAAAATATCTCAGTTGTTATGGGTCGAATAAAAAAATTGGATAGGACTTTTTAGCCTTTAGGAGAGCCTCATTGAACTTGTCACTTCAAACAATTAAGTCTCTTCTTATCTTTAATGCCTCTTAAATTTGAATTCTGGTTTGTGTGTGTGTATATATATATATATATATATATATATATATATATATATATATATATAAATAGAACTCTTTTAAGTGCAAAATATAGAGTGAAATATACAGATGACATCATCTTTGCTAAAATGATACGAGAATGACATTTCTATGTCATTTTGGCTCATTAAAATTTTGCTTAGTTGATACAGCAACTTGATAATTATTGATTTACCAGGCGTGAGTGGCAGGTTCTGATTGTTGTTGTTCAAAGTCTGGTTTAGTTTCATTTGTTGTATAATTGTTAATGTGTCAAACTTAATTGCCCTATTTCTTCATAAAATAGAAGAATGCTTATATATTTTAGCTAATTAGTTTTCCCGATCTCAGGTTAGCCAGTGGCGAGTTCGATTCCTGTCTGAGCAATAGGAATTTATTTAGTTAGTGATGAACTCATTAAATAAACTAAAATCCTATGTCCCACTCTGGCTAGAAAAGGGTGGTAACCTGTAGATAACCGGACCCAATTAGCCATAGTAGCAAAAAGTGGACATTAATAAATAATAATTCTTCATTTTTCAAGGTAATTAAAGAAATCTTATTTCCTATTAACAGGTTCCCTTTTCAACACTGCATCCTTCTGGTAATAAAACAATAACTCCTGAAGTAAAAGAATGGCATGAAAAGCTGTCTGGGCTTCATTTAACTAATTCTTATGGATTATTTAGAAGAATGACTGGAGTAGGTGGAAGACCAGAAGTGATTATTGAAGGTTCTAATTCTTTAGATGGCCCTTGGACTGAGTTTCAGTTTAAATATAAACCTGGTGATGTGAATAGAAGTCTACCATTTGTGGGTAAGTTCTTCTTCACTGTTTCATTTTCTAATTTGTTTATTGTACTTAGAGTGCCTATCATATAATTTCTCAAACTGCTATTTTGTGACAAAAACATTTGATTTTAATAATGTTATATTGTCTAATGTAGATTTAATCCAGTCTTCATCTGAGTTAAAATGACAACATCAATAAATGATGTGGAGGTGAAATATCTTTCATTTATTTATTTCCTACTCTGCATGTTTCCAGTCATTTATGACACATAAATTATATTCTATGATAACTTCTACAGAATTATCATAGATTATAAAATGATCTAACCCCCCCCCCCCACCATTTTATCTCCAATTAATCATTTCAGTGAATTTCTTACAATGGTAATGAGGTTGTATTAATGGCATAATTTTCAAAACATTTCTTTAATTGTCTGTCTATTTTAACCTCTGCGATGATATAAATGAGGTTCATTTAAAAATGTATATCATTTTTAAATGTTTCGTGTAAAACTAAAAATAGAGTTAATGGCCTAAAGATCAGAAGGAGTAGGATTTAGAGAAGGGTTAAAATACACAATGTCAAATATCCCTCTTATCATGAGTCAGGCAAAAAAGTGTTATATAACCATTATTGTTAATAAAGTAATGTTAAATGACTGTTTATCTATATATTATTGCCAAACTAATATTAAGGGAGTTATTTGTATTTTGTGTCTCAGTATTCCTAAATTTCACTCCACTTAACTCTTTAATAGTACTTTGCATAATACTGACACGAGCGTGATGTGCCCCCATCCACAATGCCTAACATCTTTTACGATTATAAAAGGTGAAAATGCCCCATCATTCAAGGCTTCAAAGATAGAAAGAGACACCAAGATAGGAGAATTTTCTAATTTTATTTCAATGGTAAATATTCTTGTGATGAATACGACAGGCTGATTTTGTTTTAACACTTTCCCTATGGTGGACTCAGACTAGTTAGATCTTAAATGCATGTAGGTATATTTCGGTGAACTATTAGTGCGTTATCTCCAAACTAGATGCTCCAGGCATTCAGTTCATAGGTTCCAAGAAAAATTATCAACTATCTGCACTTTTTATACCTCTATACTCGCAATTTTGAATCCCAGGGTCCTATTACTCAGTTCTATGCTACTGTTTTCAGTATTAAAACATATTCTTGCTGCCTTTTAAATATCAAAAATAAAAATATTGAAGAAGAATTATTTTATTTTGATGATAGTGCCATGTCCAAAGTTATAAATCAAAAGGGGGATGGATTTTTTTTTTATTTTTTTTTAAATGTTTAATTGCGAAGTAAATTAAAATCAATGAAATTAATACATCATAAATGACAGCTATTTCTATTTCTACCTGTCTATGAAGCATTACAAAGCTAGTGTCCTTCTAAAAGAATAATATAATGTTTTTAATTCAAAATAAATCAATAGTGTAGTCTTAAATGAAACTTTAAAGAGGAAACAGTCATTGCTAATTTATGTTTATAATTTAATATAAGTGAACTCTGGATTTTAGCAGATTTCCCTGAAGGGAAATCAGCTATTGAGGTCATACTCATGATTTCGAAAAATTTCTTAAAATGTCCATCAATCCTACCCAGGAGATGACGAAAATGAGGTCCGTTCAAAATTATATATATATATATATTTGTCTGTTAACGCTCTAGCGGTCGCAATTTTTGTTTGATCGTTATGAAACTTGATATTTAACCGTTTTATGTAAAAAGACAGATCAAGTTCATTAATGGCTAAAATCGTACCAGAGGAAGGGGGATTTTCGAAAATTCGAAATATCTCCGTTATTATGCATCGGATCGAAAAATTGTATAGAACCAATTTTATTGCAAATTAAATTTACTATTAATGTTGTTGTATACACTTATTCTTTATCTTCAATATTAACCGAGATATTTGCATTTTTATGAAGTCTGTGGTCGGGTGTTGTTTGGGTTAGTTTGGCCGTTTTCGTAAGTCGGCTCTGGCGGAAGCTTCTAACCTAACCTGTAGTTTCTAACCTTCGTTACTTTGTGAGATTTATGCAAATACGTTCTGTTCATCCGCCCCCCCCCCTTCTTTAGTTCTTGGACTACTAAAATTTGAGTTATTAAAATATATATTATTCTTATAATTCAGAAGCCATTTCAGTTAGGAGTTTATTAAAATTAACTGAAAGATTTCTCATTACCGTTTGTATTTTCTTATGGTGGTGTTGTGTTACCAGTATGCAGATTTCTCTATTGCTAAACTTCACATAGGAAATCTGCTTAGTTTACGCAGCCCCTGCGTGACGGACTTTTTAGTATTAAAACATATTCTTGCTGCCTTTTAAATAAAAATATTAAAGAAGAATTATTTTATTTTGATGATAGTGTCATGTCCAAAGTTATAAATCAAACGGGGGGTGGAATTTTTTTTTTTCTTTTGCATATATAAACTTCCTTCTGAACTAGGAGTATCCCAAGGTACAGCTTTTTGTCACTTGAGCGGCATTAGTTTCAATTCCAGAAGCTAAAGAAGTGTTTTACATCATTTGATGCCTCAGTGAGGGACACAGCAGTGAGTTTTTTTGTATTGAAATATACAAAAAAAATTCTGAAACACAAAGGACATTCATTTTATCAGATGAAATTTTGGTTTGACATTTTAAAAAAAAATTAATAACCAAAAACAGTGGGTTAAACTAGGACAACCAGTTTTCTCCATCCATTCCAATTTCAGAGAAAAAACAGTATTTGTTGGGGTTTTAAAGGTTAATCCACTTTGAGAGAGTATGCACATCTCTCACTCCAACACTATCCAGTACTGGTAAATAAATTGTCCAATTTTTTAGCCTGTTAGTTGCAATTTCTTTTGCAACAACAAGCCTACCCAAGACCACAAAACCAAATCAAGTCGTTGGAATTGTACCTTCTTCCTCAGGTCTGGTCCATGGCAGGTGTTTAAACGCATTCGAAAAAATGGAAATGGGTGTAAAGAGGTTTTTTTTTTTCCATCAAAAGATTCACTGTGTTACTGGGATGCAATCAAACATTTAGTACAAAGGTGGGGGTAAAAGTAAAAAAAAACACACTTTTAAATCACCCTTACAAAAAAAATGTTATTTGATACTATTTAGCTAATGTTAGATACGGTAATTTGTGTATAGTGTTAAAAGGAATGAAATATTTTGTTTTGCATTGGATTTTAGCACCCCATCAGCCTCGACTTGATTGGCAGATGTGGTTTGCTGCTTTGGGCACGTATCACCAGAATCCTTGGATAATGTCACTTGCTTATCGCATCCTCACAGGGCAAGAGGAAGTTATGAAGTTGATGGGAACTAGCCCATTTTCAAAACCTCCTAAATACCTGAGAGCAAGTCTCTATCACTACCACTATGTACCTTGGTCTCAAAGGTAAGTTCTTATAAATTCGGTATACTGATTACCTTCATAAATCAAGAATTTGGTATTAGTAATGTTATTGATAAAATGTGCTTAATTTTATTTTTTGATGCTAGAAAACAAAAATTTTACTATAACTTATTTTATTCAGATATTCTTCTGCCACATGGACGAGAGAAAAGGTAGGTGAATATTTCCCCGTTTTTTCAAAAGACCATCCTCCACTTCTTGATTATTTGAAAAATTTCAAGATTTTGGGACAGGAAAAGAAAAAAGAAGCAATGTCACCAATAGCTGCTAATTGTAAGTAAACCTAATTAATATTAGTCATTTACAAATATGGGGTGGTTCGATAATTAATGTCATTTTTTCTGATAAGATTGTTTGAAATGCATATTTCAGGTAGTACTGATTGCATGGCTTTGATTATAATATACTATTTCATAGATTAGACTTTGGACTATGTACAGTAAATAACTGAGTCTGATTAGTAAACAACAAGTTGGTTAAAAATTCAGTTGAAAATGGACAATCAAAGGGAGCAGTATCGGCATATTTTATTGTTTTACTTCCGAAAGGGCAAAGATACGCTACAAGCTCGGAAAAAATTATGTGAAGTTTATGGTGAGGACTGTCTTACTGATCGCCAGTGTCAGCGTTGGTTTGCTTGCTTTCACTTTGGAAATTTTAATGTGCAAGATGCACCACATACTGGTCGTCCAACCACTACTGATGACGACAAAATAAAGGCGTTAATCTAAACCAACCGGCGTATGACAACTCGAGAGATAGCAGAGGAGCTCGACATATCGAATTCAACTGTTTACTTGCACTTACACCAGCTTGGTTACGTAAGCAAACTGGATGTTTGGGTTCCTCACAAATTAAAGGATATCCACCACACCAAACACATTAACATATGCGACTCTTTGCTAAATCTTAACGAAAAGGACCCATTTTTAAAAAGAATCATAACGGGTGATGAAAAATGGATTATTTACGATAACGTAGTCCGAAGAAGATCATGGACCAAGCAAAATGAGCCCCACAATCAACATCCAAAGCCGATATTCACCAAAAAAAGTCAATTATGCTTTTTGTGTGGTGGGATTATATGGGTATAGTGAACTTTGAGTTGCTTCCAAAAAACCAAACTATTGATTCGAATGTCTACTGTCGTCAACTATCGAAATTGAACAAAAAAAATCAAGAAGAAACGCCCTGAACTGGCCAATCGCATAGGCTGATGTTCCATCATGATAACGCCAGACCACACACCTCTTTGACAACTCGTCAAAAATTAACAGAGCTCAATTGGGAACTGATGCCATATCCACCTGACGTAGCACTTTCGATTCTGATGAGGCGGTTAAAAATGAGTTGGACAAGTTCTTTCTAAAAACCAACGTTTTCCAAAAACTTTCCAACCAAAAAAACGCTTCTTCGAACGTGTAATTTCTCGATTCACCGAAAGATGGCAAAAGGTAATCTAACAAAATGGTCAATATATCATTGATTAATGTGGTAGCTAATATAAATAAATTCATTTTGAAAAATATGAGAAAAAAAAACGACATTAATTATCGAACAACCCAATAATATAGTAATGACCTTTCTTTTTAAGATAAGATGATGATTCCTATTTCTTTGATCTTTTTACACTTACATTTCATTAGTTGGATGAAATTATAAATATATTTATATCAATTAAATGCTAAAAAAATATCTCAAATGTTTTTGGATTACTATAACATTCAATTAATAAACTTTTGGAAATTTATGAATTATAATAAATATGTCTTTTATAATTCATTTATTATATAATTAATAATAGTCTTAATTACACCCTTAATATATAACATGCATTCTTTATTTCTTGTTATGCTTTGTTAATAGTCTTAAGTTAATTTCAAATTTTTAAACTAACTTTAAATTATTTAAAGGGAGACATACTTTATAAATTATAAGAAACATGACTCCAAGAAGAAACAATGATCATAAATTATTGTTTAACTGATTTTTCTATCCATTGATCTAACCTAGAAGAGTCTAAAACGAGGTCCCTTCAAAATTATATATATTTGTCTCTTATTGTTTGCAATTTTTACCAACCTTGATATATAAGCGTTTGACTCCAATTTGAGAAGAGTGTGGCATCAGAATCATCCCCCCAGGGTGGTGGCGTTCAAATAAATTTGTAGTACTTCATGTCTAGGATGTTTTTATCCATAACATGAATAGAATATAGAATATAAAAAAAAATCCAATATATTTGACACAAAAATCAGTTGAACAATAATTTATGATAAGATATATCGTCTCTTTAAGTTGAAGTCATGTTCTTTATCATTTATAAAACATTTCCTCCTTTAATTAATTTGAAGTTAGTTTAAACATTTAAAATTAGCTTAGATTATTAACAAAGCACAACAATAAATATAGAATGCATGTTATATATTTAGAGTGTAATTAAGACTGTTAATAAAATTGTAAACAAAAATAATGTATTATATATAATTATTAAATTAATAAATTTTCAAAAGTTTATTATTGAAACTTTGTTATAGTAATATAAAAATATTTGAAATAATTTTTGACAATTAATGGATATGAATTAATATATTTAATTTCATTCAATGAATGAAACTTAAGTGTAACAAGATCAGAGAAACAAAAATCATCATTGTAATATGTGAAAAATATAAGCTTAAAAAAGAGGATTTTCTCTCTAAGAATTTTGGAAATCTTTTTAATAATTAGGAGAGATGTTTTGAGTTTTGTTTAGAATGTATATATCTATCTTATCTATGGTTTTCACCTTTTTTTTTTTTTCATTTTCTGCCATCAAAAACCTTTGATATCAAACAAGAAACATTATAAAAATGCCTACATCTTAGAAAATCTGCGAACTCTGCAAATGTCCTAGTGCATTTAAAATTGCAAATATTTCAAGATTTTGTCCATGGCTTTATAACACATACATTTTTTAATTTTTTGTATAGAAAAGATATGTTAACATTATCATTGCTGTGTACCTGAGGCCAGGTGGTTGCTGGGTACAACAGTCTTTACATGCTGTTTGTTACCCCTCCAGTCCTGCACTTACAGCACTCTCATCCTTAGAATTATTCCCCTTCTATGTTTTATTCAAGCAAACATAAATTTAAGGAAATTCTCTTTTAAAAAAAGAGGGAAACAGATATTTTGAATACTCTGATTTTTGTTTAGTATTATAATTTTGAAATTTAATTTTGTGGTTTCATATTGCTGAACAATTAACTAATTTTGGTTTTTAATGGTATGCATTTGTAATAGTATGAATTAGCAACTATAGATTGTTGAACTAATATTTTGATGTGTTTTATTTCAGACATGAATTTGGTGAGGCAAGGATTTAATTCAATCGAACCACCTCTTCTTATGTTATCATTATTTTTGAGTGGCATAGCAATAATATTTGCATCGAGTTATATTGGCTCAGGCAATTCACACAAATCAAACCCCCCACAACCTTCTTCTCAACAAAAGAAGCAAAATCAAAGGCGTAAATAGGAACTGAAATCAATAAGTAAATTTTTGTAAAGTCCTCTTCCAGAAATAGTGAAATGTGAGTTCTTTTCCTCACTTTTCTTTATTATCTCTCTTTTTTTGTTGTTGTTTTTGTTTTAACAAATTGTTGAACCTTTAAATGGAAGGGGTTATCTCGTAAATTAATGTGTTAAGTAATCTTCTAATGAATGTAATTTGCACATAAAGTTATTTATTTCAGTCTGTTGCATCACTTAAATTAATTTTAAAATGGCTTTATGTAAATAAATAAATATATTTTTACATTTCATGATTAGGTGTTTAATAATAGTTGAAATCTCACTTTTTCTTTCATTAAACTCGAAGCAGTTTCAAAGACTGTCATTAAAGACTATTGTTTTCTAGTTTTTCATACGTTTATATAAATATATTTATATTTTAAATTTTTATATGATTTTCTAATAAATTATTGATTATTTATGTGTTAATTTGTTAATTTCAAATTACTAACTTTAAATGTAATATTACTTGTATAAATATTAGCTGGAAGTAAGAACTTCAGTCAGACCAAATATTTTATAATGCTGAAATAATAATCACTACTTAAAAATGTTAGTGCAATTGATAAAGCAAATAAATGTGTGAGCGTGTAGTTCTTTGTGACTGTTCCAATTAGAAAATAAAAGAACATAAAATGTAATTGTTTTTAAAAAAAAAATTAAGAAACATTTTTTTTATCTTTTTTGTGTGTACCCTGTTTCTTTCTAAAATGATCTATTTTTGTGGCTTTTAAGAATTAGGAACAAAAGATGTTTTAATCATTCAATAGTTTTAACACTTACTTATCACAAAGAGTAATAATGTCGGGCTTATTGGGCTCAGGTTACCATATGAGTTAGAGGCTTAACCAACAATTAGCCTCAGGAGCATTATGTGGACATTATAATTAATAATGAGCAGGTAGTCTGATCTGAGGATTAACAAAACTTGTTCATCTGAAGGATACCCAGCAATGTTTCAAAACTGTCCAAAATATACCATTTTGATAATGACCACCATCATCATGCTATGCCCAAGAAGCTTTCTAACATCTATTCCAAATTGTAAGTCAATTTACTCTTATGTGTGACTGATAGAACAGAAGAAACTGACAAGCTAAAAGTGAATATATACTTACAGTAAAGTCATTTACTTAGTTATACAATAATTGTGAAACTGGTTATAATATTATTTATGCAAAAACAAATTATTTTAGAAATAACATATTACCCCTTTTACTCTTCCATGGAACGAGCCAAAGCTACATTATTTCTATCTGTGATCAACACAGGATCTGTGATATAAGGGTTTGTCTTTTTTGGGGGGATTTTCCCTACTAAGAGCAGACAGACTCAGGGGAGTTTGAAACAATGAAAACTTACCTACCATCATTCTCTTCACTGCTCTGGAAATCTGGATCATTTCGTTTGCCATCTGATCAAATAAAATTTTTATCAGAAGGATGGAGTACCTCTTCTTTAATTTCCTTACCCTTCCAAATCTTCTTCCTCAGCCTCTCAGATGATGTAAAAAGTTTTGACCGGTGAAGAGAGCACGCGGCTGATTTAGCAATATATTCAGACATCTGAAAAATGAAAAACAACAATGTTATATTGATTTAAAATTATATTTATATAAGAAATTACTCGACCTGGGATCTTATGAATATTCTACTAAGTTAAAAATGAACATATAGAAATAGCTTGGCAGAGAAACATTTGGTGTACAATAAGAAAATAAATGCACATTGCATGTAGTAATAATATAAACCTATATTTATTATTCAAAGATCTTAATTGCAGGTAGTGAAATTAACATTTACAAAACTAATATGGTTAGTGGACATTAAACACCTTATCAGAACAATCCAGTGTAATGTTACACTAAAAATGTATTGTCAATTCTCATTATTCTTAAGTGTTAACTATCTTTAGAAGAACAAAATTATTTTACATAAATATAAAACCAGAAACATACCCCAAATTTATGCTCAATATATTGTAAAACAATTCCAAATTGAATTAAATGCTCCTTACAGCTTAAAGTCCTCGGAATACTAAAAACAGAAATTTCAGAAAACAATTAAAGAACAGAAATGTTTTTATACAAATAGTAAAATAAAAGAAAAGTATATTTACTTAACTCATAATTAACATTCAAAACCAATTAAATATATGTGACTGAGTGAAACAATACATTTTATATAATAAAAAAGTCTTGTCATGCAGGGGTGTGTAAACTAAGCAGATTTCCCACGTGCCGGTATAACTCACTTTTCATCTCATATGACAACGTATTACCTATTTCTATGTAAAAAAAAACAGATGAATGGGGGGGGGGTTACTGAAGGCTGAAAACAAACAGTACGAATAACTTGCTGACTACTTGAGTTATAACAAAATTTATAGTGCAACAATTGTAGAGAATCAATAGTTTAACAACATTGATATAGCATTTCACGATCTGTTTCACAATAGGGACAGTACTTTAAATTTTCGGAATCACCCTCTGTAAACCCGTACTATTCCAGTTCAGACTTCAGCCAATAACAAATATGATATTTAGTGTTGATGATAATAGTTAAATATCGAGTATTGTATAAATCAAGGAAGCATCTTCGAAACAAGAACATAAAATCTTTAAAAATCGCTAGAGCTGTAAAAGACAAATGTATATTTAATTTTGAACGGACCTTATTTTCGTCATCTCCTGGGTAGGATTGATGGACGTTTGAAGATTTTTTTTTTTAACGTCATTAGTTCGTTTCTTTTAAAAGCGCAAAGCCACTTATGGCCTGGATCAAGCCACTACAGTGGCTTTGTGCAGTTAAATGGTTAAGGGAAATCTGCTAAAATTAATGAATTCTTACACAAATTTGAAGTCTGAATGTCATATACTGCTCTCAGGTCAAAACGACTGGATGGGAGCCAGATCACTACTGAGAATGAGAAAAAATAGCGCCTGCTTAGGGCTGTTTTCCCCCAATCAACTCTAAGGATTGGAAAGATTCTGTCCATCCTGTACCATTAGCCACTATGACTTTGGATGCATGCTGACATATAACCTCAGAGATAACCAATCTGGCTTTTACTTTATATAAAGTATCTTTGTGTCATCCTCATCAATCTGGTAATAGCTTGGTATTCTAATTGGCTGTAATGACTCCAGCAATTTTAATTTACCTATTCTGTCCACCACCCAAGTAAATGTAAAGAGGTAATAGATATAAACATCAGATATTCAAGCTCAAGCATGTGATTTGAGGTAATAGCTCACCTTCCTTAATACTCTCATCATCTGAATCCATCCTCCAATAGGGTGTCAAACAACTGGCCCCAAAATTTTCTAATATTTTTGGAATACTTGGCCCATCTACACTTCATTTGATCATTTTTTTGTGAAATTTCCCTACCCATTGAGACAGAATTCAATCTACTGACAGAATCCTTGCCTTTTTAATGGGGTTTTTAATGCCCTTCAAGAACTCTCTCATGCCTGAAAAAGCCTTTAAATCTATGAATTTTCTTGCTTCAGACGTTTTTTTACAAAATAGTCTTCATGCTTCTCTTTTTTAAAGTCTGCACTACGTAATTTCAGGTTTTCCTGGAGCATTTTCAGCAGTACCACGCTGGAATTGTATCACTAATCGTTTCATGTCCAATTCAAATTTGAAGTGGTGACATAGGTTCTCTATTAGTGGAGAAATAAAAAATCGAATTAGAGATATCATCAGTGTTCCATTCCAGCAGAACACAATTGGGGGGGGGGGGAATCTACTCAGTTTACTCAGCGCTTGTGTAACAGGCGATTTCTTTTTCTGGGTGTCGCCAGCTACAATATTTTTGAACTTCCAACATTCATTCATAGTGCTTAGCTTTATTTTTTATATATAGAAGTGAGAATTCCCATTCCCCGTACTGAATCCTCTTTTTTTTCTAAGGCTTATTTTATTAAGACTGGCAGGGGATGTTGATCTACCAAACTAGGCAACACCGCACTTCGGGGAATATTATTAAGGAAGACATTATCATATGAAGCTGTTCTTTCCTTAAACACTTACCTACCTTCCTGTTTTTGTTTTTTTTTTGTACTCAAATGAGATTTCAATGACTTCTTTTTATATAAATATTAATAAAAGCTTAGTTTTATTTTATGAACTTCTTTAGTATTTATAAATACTTATTTGATTCATTTCCCACACCAATAATATGCTTTTGTCCTATAGTGTAAAATATAGGCATCAGAAAAATAGAAGGTGAAAATTAATCATGAAGTAGTCTAGAAGATTATTCAAACTAAATACGACAATTATTATAGTGCATTAAAGTCTTCTTTTTTTTATGTCTCTCATTCATTCTCTTTTTTCAGTATAATCTAGTCAGAGGTAATAAAATATTTCCGAATACAAATTTTGGAATTATTATTGTCAGACGAAAGCTTATTTTAGAGTGTTCAGGTTAGCCATGTAGCTTTTAACATACTTGTATAACTAACTAACTTTTTAGTTGTAGGTTCAATTCCCTAAAGTGAAAGGAAACATAAATTTAGCAATGGAGTCACTAAATAAAATCCCTAGTCTATCTTCGCTAGAAAAGGGACATAACCTGATGATAACCAATCCTCATTAGTTTTACTTATGCATAAAATGAATACATTGTGCAATTGCTGGGTTACTAAGCAGATGTTCTGGAGGAACATACTGATGATGTCTTCTAACATTATTCTGTATTTCTCCCTTTAAAAAAAAAGTTTGACATATTTTAGAATATTAATTTTTCAACAATATTGATTATATTAAGTCTCTTATTATACATTAGGTCAAATGTATAATAAGAGATATTTAGAATTTTTTATTTCACTTCTTTACAACCCAGACTTCTCCTTAAAAGAATATGTAGTATATCAGCTTGAAACAAGACAATTTGTGATTTCTTGGCTCATTGTTAATGTGAGATAAGTAGTAGCCCCCACAACATAGAAGTAGTTTGATGATTCAATTTGGAGTTTTTCTTAAATCACAGATATTTAGCCAAATGTCATTTTTTTTCTCCATGACTTGCAAATAAATAAATAAACCCTAGCACTGTAAGTATGTACTATTAGTACAATAGTATTCACAATTTATGCATTTTTAAAGTTAATCCACTCTGTTCCATGCTTCATCAACAAATCTTTAAACAATATCGCTCTACTAAAATGACTTTGTTCTGAAAGCTGAACCAAATCTATATATATATAAAATTGTAACCTCTGTCTGTACATTGATTTTTTTCGCAAAATTTCACGATAACTTTTCGTTTCACATGTCATAGACACCATAACTGCATTTTGTTTCTTTCGTGTATGTTTGTTTGTTTGTTACCTTTTCACGCATAAACGGCTGAACCGAATTTTCTGAAACTTGGTATGTATATTACTACTAGCCCAACTTAGACTTTAGGCTATATTAATATTCTCTAAGACGAACAGGAGTGGGGGTTATAAGGGAGGCCTGAAATTAAAAATAGCGATATTTCGATTCCTATTGCTTTTTCAGCAAATATGCACATAACAAAAGTTGTTTATTTTGTAATTTAGAGTAACTTTTGTTATATGCATTTTTGCCGTATACGGAATTATAAATGCGTTATACGCTAAAAACTATAGCGGGAGTCCACAATTTTATTTGGCACAAAAGACTCAACCGAACTAAACCAAACTCGCTATGTGAATTAATACTAACGATTTACTTATAATAAGCCATACTAACATTTCTAGGGACGGGCAGGAGTGGGGGTTATAAGGAAGGCCTGAAATTAATAATAGTGATATTTCGTTTCCTATTGCATTTTCGGCATATATGCACATAACAAAAGTTGTTTATTTTGTTATTTAGAGAAACTTTTTTTTATATACACTATCATCGTATACCGAAGTATAAAGGCGTTATACGCTAAAAATTATAGCGGGAGACAACAATTTTATTTGGCACAAAAGACTCAACCGAACTAAATAAAACACTCAGTATGTGTATTAGCACTAACGCCTTCCTTATAATAAGCCATACTATCATTTCTAGGGACGGGCAGGAGTGGGGGTTATAAGGGAGGCCTCAAATTAATAATAATGATTTCCTATTGGGGTTTCGGCAAATATGCACATAACAAAAGTTGTTTATTTTGTTATTTAGAGAAATTTGCTCAACACTTCTTTTCAATATGAACTACCAGGTACCTCACCTGAAAAAATTAATTCAAATGTATGTCAATATTTTCTCCTTAATAATTCAAATCTATGCATAATGCACAGGAGACGAGAAATATGACAATATGCAGGACAGTGAAGTCTTACATAAAAAAATAATTTTATTATTAACAAATGCCAACAACGGGTATTAACCCTAAACACTGGAATGGGTGAATGTCAAAATATTGTGAAAGTAAAGCCTTGCCAAAAATATACCATCACCATTCAGCCAAATGAATTCCCGAGCGAAGCCGGGTATCTGAGCTAGTAATTCATAATTCCCTATCCCTAGAAAGTATCACCCACACCATTTCCAAATGCCCCATCAAAGTCCTTGACTCTTTCCAGAACCTAAATGTCCTGTCTACACTTCACATGGTATTTACCAAAAAATGTGGTGGCCTTACAAAGTATACCTTTCTGAGAGGGTGAGGTAAATATTACATAACACTCCTATTCCACTTAACAGCCATGTTGACAAAAGATGTCACTATGTTTGCCGGCCAAACACGAACTCCAATATCAGGGTCATACTTTAAACTTCACAATTATTTTAAAACATAAGTTTCACAGTGCAAGGTTATTTCTTTGTCTATTTATAGTTTGTAATGAATCTGAGGTTGCATTACATGAACCTATCTTAAATGACCATATATTTTATATTTTGAGTGATGCCAGCACTAAGCTCATTCGTATTATTATTTATGACTATTTAAATGCAGAGTTTTATCCAAATTGGAGTTAAGCCCCCATGTGCTCTGGCATTTTGATAGACAATGCTGATGAATTTCAATAATAATATCACGTTAAATAGACTTTTTGAGCATATTTGATTGGCATGGAAAACCTCGGCATCGGCTCGGGCTATAAAAAGGCGATGTCACAAAAAGATTAAAGAGTCATAGCTTAGGTTCTCTGAAGGGGAGACCCTTGTTAATGATATCTCACTCAGCCTAATTCAGCTTGCACATAGTCAGCCTAATTCAGCTCGCACATAGTCAGCCAGCTTATCGCCTGCACTTCCTCACACGCCAGAGTCTGATCTTAGAGAATTTCTATAAACCAGCTAATTTCTTTCATTGTAAATTAGTTTAAGTAGATATAAGTGTCCCCCTTTATATCGATTAAAGGTGCCTATCTCATTTTCAATTTATATTTGGTGCATTTTTAATTATAAATAAATTTATATATATCTTTTAATTTTGAGTCGATTGTTGGTGAAACCCTTCCTAAATACTTTGTTAGTGATTTGGTTGTAAGAATTATTATTTTTACAGCTTCCACTGCCTATTGCCACAGCCAGATCGCAACAAGTTGTTTTACTTAGCTTTATTTAAAACTTTGTTGGGATAATTTAATGAACTATATGACATAAAAGACTTCAGACCCTTAGTTTCTATTAGCAGCCCTCAATATTGTTCCAGCAAAGTACTGGTACGGATGCTGAAGCCACCATATGAGATGAAATCATAGTGTGAAGAGCTCTGCCCACTTAGTGGGTATTCTCAAGAGCCTGAGGGTGGAATAGACAAGCTGGATGTTGGATCTCTTTTCACACAAGCTCCCATGATCTACCACTATTTACTACTACCACCACCTGATTATTAATTTCAATAAAGCAATTAACATGAAAACAAATTTAAATGTTGTGTATCTATTTTGATCACAATCCAAAGTATATTAGATCTATATTTTTGTATACTTAAATATTAATTGTATTACTATTTTATTTGGGAAAAGATTAGATCATAAATAATTGGCTCTAAATGCTAAAAGTACAAAATAAATTATTTTAAACCAAACGGTTTAATGTAAAAGAAAAATAAACATTTAAAAACAGTATGAACATACAATAGTTTATTTGGTGTGCATACAGAGGAAGTAAATGCAATAAATATTGTTTTATTAATTAACTCACAAGTTAATATTTGGAATCTGATGCAACACACACATTTATAAATAGTACATAATACAATTTTTTGTATACAGAAACTCAATAAAAGTTGGTCCGAGTTTCAATTTAATAGACACATTTCAACATAGATAAATATTCAAAATCTGGTCCATTTAACATAAACTAAAACATTGGAAAATAATTTGTTTTAACCCAATACTACAGCTATAACACTACCAGTGGCTACCACCTTCTGCCCATCTTTGGAATAATAATTATAAGTATAATTTTCTGCACTTGGCTTTCATAACCCCATAATTTAATGCTAATGAAAGTAATTAAACAAAAGTAATGTATGGGAGCTGTTATATTTTGCATTACATTCTACAGCTCATTCAAATAATTTATAAAATACAAATATATTACTGAAACTTAAATCAGAAACTAAAACTTTCAACAATCAGTTCTTACTGGTTGTCTGATTGAATGCCTACTTTTTGGCCATACATCTACTAGGTTAGTAGTAACCACTGTGTTCAATGAAGTCTTTAGAAATAAAATCACAAATGGGTAAAGGCACAAGTGGTTGTTATAGACAATTAAAATGTAAATATCCATCTAAAAAATAATAAAGAAGCAACTTATAAACTTCCTAACCATAAAATCTTAAGTTATATACATGGTAAACAATTTTGTCTTATTCTTAAGAAAAATCGATCAAATAAAATGAAGTAAGATTCTTTTTATGAGAAGAATAAATATCAATGAGCTTCTAGGTACATGATCACTTTATAATAATTAATGAATATAATGTAAATATATTTTGTTAATAAATGCATGTGTTAATAAAATGTGGGTGCAAACATTTATTTATAAAAGAAGAAATCACAAATTAATAATAAATGAATAACTAAGGTCCTTACTCATATTTTCAGAAACTGTGGTAAGATTGCAGTTTCAGCAGAATATTATGAAGCTATCAGTGTGCCATAGGAGCTTATTTGCTATGCTAAACTATGCATTTAATGCATAAACATACTGTTTTCACATGTAATATAATAATAAAGAGTCGATTGTAAAGTGAGTTGATAAAAATCTTCTGAGAACAAACAATTCCTTATATCCAATTTTATTTATTTCTCATTGCATTTTTAATATTTCTCACAACTGATGCTATAGCACAACATATGACAGCTTTTCTGTGACCTCATAGTTTCTGTTCTACAAAAAGGTACTAAAATCACGCCCTTATATCTAAATAAAAAAACTTAAGCAAGCTGTTGAGAATTCAGGAAGATGCGATATATCCTATACTATTAGTTAATTTCAGTTAAGCTTTTCTGGTAAATTTATTCACAGTTAAACAGTGTAATAACCCTGAAAGTGATTAAGGCCCAATAGAAAAAAAAAAAAGACCAACAGCACTAGCTAATAAAGCTATGTATGAAAATAAATAAAACAATTGTATAAAATATCTGTAAATGAAATATATTTGTCACAAATAATTACATGAACATAAAGTAGAACTCTCTGGCATTCAAACATTACAAATTATATGCTTTTGTTATTGAGCTGTATTGTTAATATTCTACATATATATAAAATGTTAAACATGTTCTGTGATTTGTCAGAGCTCTGTAGGTAGTGGCTTCAGTTGCAAAAAGCCTGCTTTAGTAATATATAAATAATTTGTAAAGGGAGAGGAAATTTTCTTGAGATATTAATAATTCCATTTTTAATAAATACCTGTATTTAAAAACGTCACCTAGAGATGAGGGCTACAATCACTTCAAAATATTAATATCCAGGTATTCGTGAATGTTAAAATATGGATCTTAGACCCAATTTCTAAATCAGGTTGAGGATAATCTTCATGAAATCTCACAAAATAAAATTCTTAAACACACTGCGTAGAAAATTATGGCAACTTATAGATAACCCCTGTTTCTAAAATGTGAGGTTTAAATAAAGTTTGATGCATACTGAGACCATTTTTTTTTTGGTATTGTTAATAGAAATTATGTATTTACAATACGTTCTTAACTTAAATTTTGCAAAGTTAACCGTCTCATGTTAAAAAATACATATATAAAGCAGACTTGCTATGGATAAGGAAATAATGTAGGTCAAGCCATGGTCGTAATCTCTGATTACATTGATAGTAAAATAAGTTTTTTTGTTACCTCATGCTGCAGAGGTAAACATTTAAGGAATTGATTACATTGGAAATTATAATCATAGTAATCCACTTGAGCAGGTGATATATAATATGGAGCCTCTGAATAAATATAATGTAGTGAATTCGAAGATTCCATTAAACAATTTGAAAGATTATTAGTATTTTATCACAGTCAAACTAACTGTTTAAATACAGAATGTCACCACACAGGTGCATAAATCACTTATTAAGCCCACAAAATTTCTGCAAGTTGCTTCCAATTAACAATCAGAAGACAAAAAAGCTTAGCATAACTGATTTGTTGAGATACCCAATCAGCAAAATGTTTGTAAACAAAAATTTAAATGACAACTATAACACTAACCAACAACAAGATTATAATCTTTAAAAAACTTATCAACAGGTTGCAAAGTTATATTTTACCTAAAAACTATAACTGGTGTATAAAATATTCTTTTCCATTTCTTTAATAAATTATAGCATTATATTTTTCTCAGTTCTTTTTAAGCATCAAAAATAATATACTAATTGTATAAAAACCCCAAATGTTCATACGAATATTATTTACTACTTTATAATATGATATTAAGGAGTATACAAAGTTCGAACATGATCAAAAAGAAAAGAAAAAATACATACCATAATTTTTTTTTATACAAAAAAAGTCAAATCACACAATCAATAAAAGTAAAAATAGTTGCTAAACAATCAACTTCATACATAATAGCTAAATAATATAAAATTGAGAAAGGTTCTTTTATAAGAAAAACATGATTAAGTAATAATAAAAATGAAAGACTTACTTCATGGTTTGTAATATTCTTTTTATTTTATAAAGAAAAAGTAATTAAATTAAATAAAAAGTAAACTGATGGCATGGAAATTATTAATAAGGTTATACAAACTTAAAATAAATTCTTTAAATGGTCATTAAATAAATTCCTAAGTCCCACCCTTGCTAGAAAAGGGTGGTAACCTGTAGATAGTCCATCCCAATATGCCATAGTAACAAAAAGTGGATGTTAATAAATAATAATAAATGGTCATGATAATAACAATGGTAAAATCGTCAATTCTATTAAACATTTTCAAGAAATAAAATATCTGTGTCTAATTTAATCTGTACATTATCTATATTACAAGCTATAAATAATAATTCAGAACAAAATTTAGTTTTAATAATTCCATATGATTGCATTTTATCTTAATCCACTTTATGTGTATTACATTTTAGAGAAATGATTAACTAAACCACTTAAGAGGTTTTGCTCCTAAAATAATTTTAAGCCTCTATGAATTTATTATTAAACATTTATGACATCAATTCATTATGATATACTAAGTCAACTTTATATGGGTTTCAATTAGGAAAAGCCATTTGTACAAATAATAGTCAAGTAAAACTAATCGAAACATCAAGTCAATTTTTAAATGTGCAATTCTCAATTCAAATGAATTAACTAATGAACCACTGACAATATACTAAATGCTAAGGAATATGTTAATATGATTTACCATCAATGCTTCAATTTTGATAGCTATTGTAGCCATCAAGTTGATTAAATGACTCATACAATTACCAGCAAGATTACATATGTAAAAGCATAATACATATAATAGAGCAATGTCAATAAATTTCTCTATAATCAGATTTAATTATAAAATTCGAAGCATTTACATTTAAAATAGTTAAGTACACAATTCATTACAAATTAAAACTATACTCGAGAAATATGTTTGCTTTTAAATATAAAGATTGTGCTTTGGTGGCGAATAAGCATATCTCTGTGTAACCTTAACCTATATATATTAACTATATGCCAACAAATATCTTTGTAAAGCTTATTAAATAACAATACAGTCTTAAATTTTATACATAGACTTGTTCCAATTATGCTCTAACTAAATAAATTAATCAAGGAATGTTGAGAACCAAAATAAATTGGATATTTGTTTTTTTTATCCAAGTTCTTTAATAGTTTATTTATCAAGTAAGGTCCTGCAATATAAAAAACGTAAATGAAAAAGAAATACAGGGGTTTTTAATTAAAAATTGTGTGATAATAAAATTGTTTTACTTTAGTTTAACAAACCTGTCCAAATCAATCTATTTTTAAAAGGGTTAAGACAAATTTCCTAATAATATAATAGAATTATCACTTAATGTTCAATGAAAACATTGCAGCTCTAAAAATGGTGACCACCAAAACATCAGTTAGGAAATAATAAGCAAATAAATGTAGCTGCATAATTAGTTTTTTCATAATATTTTACAGGTTGCAGTCTACTATTAAATATTTAATTGAATGATTTTTATTAACACATAAATATGACAGGAAATTACCCAATTGGGAATATTCCCATTTCATTTTATCAAAATTCTGTGTCCACTCTCTTGGAGAACTTAAGTTAAAAATATTAAATACATGTAATCGAAATAATTAATTGATTGTAATACCTTGAAATAATAGTATATTACAAGCATTTAAATAAAAAAATTCTGTATTAATAATTCACCACAACTATACAGATATATCCAAATTTGAATGAAAAACAAGTGTACCATGAGTGGGCTAAATTTACAGCCACAGGTGGAAACATATACAATTAAAAGCTGGAGTAATTTAAATATGAAAACCGTAGAAGAAGAGAGTCGATTATATATGGAAATAAGCACAGTCTATTCTAGGAGTGATAAGAATAACAAAAGCAATAACAGTCTTCAACAAGGTTTAGTCAAGAAGTAGAGATTGAAGGCGTGTCTTCAATGCATCCATCTTATTTTGTTATCCAAGACCATGGTCTTCAAAGAAGCCTTGAGGTGTTTCTTCCTGAAAAAAGAATAAATGGTTTCTGTGATAATAGGAAATACACATAGCTTAAATTCTGTGTTCTAAAGAAAAAATACCTATGATTAGTATATATCAAACAGTAAAAGAAACATAAATGTTAAACATGCTGGTAATAGTGTGTAACATTCACAGCAAGTTTTGATAACTTTTTCGGGAGTAAGCAACATTATTATACACATTATACATAGTGGTTCAAACTGAGCCAAACGAATAGGGTGAATAATTTAAGAAATTGATAAATCTAGTATCTTTGCTGTTTAGAATATATACAAATCCTGATATTTAAGTTAAGTAATGAAAGAATGAAAACGTAAATATTCTGAAAGCTAGTTTTTTTTTTTAAAAAATTACTTTTTTTTTGTTTAGTTTATCTGGTTAATAACTCATACTTCATGCTTGTACTTATAATTATTAAAAGTATCACTAATATGACTGAATAGGAATGGGACCAGGTTAGTAGATACAAAACATATTTCTATTATGGTGTCAGCATGATTATTAGGCCTGAGATTTATAATAAAACTGATTACATTTAGATACAAATATTTTAAATAAGAAGACAGTCATCAAAAAGTATTTACAAAGATTAAAAATGATTATTAAAATTTTTTTTTTTTTTTTTTTTTTTTTAAATAAATACATTGGTAAATCCGATCAAATTGTAAACTTGTCTTCTATTAATTTTTGTTTTGACAAGATATATAAAAATGTAAATATATATCCTGCCAAATATGAATATATATATATATATATATATATATATATATATATATATATATATATATATATATATATATTCTCACAAAAATTTATATATATATATATATATATATATATATATATATATATATATATATATATATATATATATATAGTCTCACCAACACTATTGCTTCAGATAAAACGTTTCTAACTTTAGATTGCCTGTTTATGACAAACTACAACACTAGTTAAGGCTTATAATCATAAGCTTTTATTCGCTTGCTAGGTATTTATGTTTGATATGGTATGACATAGCTAATTTTAAACTTACTATTGTAAATGGGCCCCCAGAGGGCAAAGCGTTTGCTCTAAAACAATGAAGAGGCTTGATGTAGACCTGAATATCTGTTTTATTGCCTTAAATATTTTTATTGGTCTCAGTAAGGGTAAGGTGCAAAGATATATTTATTTAAAAAATAACATCAAGTACAACCTCAATCTCCGTGAAATGAAATGTCCCAAAATATGTTCGTCACTCACTACTCTTTTGGAAATCTAACCAGTCTATTAATAGAATAAAATGGAAATCTTTGCATCAACAGCCCATGAAGGGCCAGGGACTGCCAAACGTCAAAAGGTCAGCACGAAGCATCCTCTGCACTATTGCAGTGGCACTACAGATCAAAAAAGCCTTTTTACTTTCTTGTGTAAAATTTAAGCTTTTTCTTAAGCATTCCAGCAAATCTACTGAGGTGAGGAAAACTCATGGAATGAACATATTACTAAACCTAGGAATGAATGTTCTTTAGCTCATGAATAAGCTAAAAAAAATAATCCTAAAACAGTGAGTCTTAATGATTCCTATCCTCCAAGAATTTTCATGAATTAGGAAGTGATATTTCACAGATCATAAAGACATTTAAGTAAATCAAAAATTGATACTGTATGGAATATGTCATATTAAAACAGTAATTTAAAAGTATGAGAAATAGAGTGGCCTAAACTCCAACCTCAGCAGAATAACTAAAAAGTGATGATCTGCTTATAATAAAGATGTTAAAATATTAAACGCATGTTGAAGAAAAAGAAAAAAAAAACAAAAAAACTTCACAATAATGATTTTATTCCAATTATTTATTATTAGTACATCAGTACGAACCTTGCATAACTCAGAAATTACTAGGTTTATAATGTTGAAATTTGGGACTGTTGTAGCATCTAGTTGTGTTCCTTCCCTTTTGAAAAAAAATGAATTTATAGGATGATAATAAAAAATTGCAAATTTCTCAATACCTATTAGATGTACAAAAGATTTGTATCTAAATTTTGTTTAGCATGAAATGACATATACTGACGTTAATGACCAAAGGGTTGATACCCCACAAAAAAAAAAAAGGCCTATAATTAAGTTCTATGACCGATTTTGATCTGATAAATTTGAGATGAGATATCATGCATGGCTTTCAAATAATTTTAAATGTAGTGATGGTGAACATTTCATTTATTTAGTTTAATGGAGTGCAAGGAAACTAAGTTGTGCCAACATCAAATTTTTTTGTAAGTAGTTACTCAATTCACTTACTATACTAAGTGGCAATTAGGTTAAATAGGGTAAAGGATCCAAAAATATATAAACCTGTAACACAGGAGTTGCATAAACTAACCAGGATTTCTAAGTACATTAATGATTTCGGCCTATCAAGTTTGACAAAGATGAGATAGGTAGCAAACAATATTACACTACATAACAAAAATCTTTATCGATGATCATATAAAAATCTATTTCTTATTTCCGTCAAAAGTAAAAACTATATATAAACAAGACTTGAAATTTAAACTGAACATGAAATATTTAGGGTCATAACAGCTTAATCTGAAATTCATATGCACCAAATATCCCTTCAGGAACATGGGAGATAGCCAAAACTTGTTGATTGCTTTCTGATGACTCATTGTTGGTTGATGATCAAACAAAAATTGCAACCACTAGAGCATTTATATATATATGGTACTGAGCGACATCGCCTAGTTGCGGAGCTCTTCAAATAAATAAATAAATAAAATATATATATAAAGGTTTTGAGGTAGTAGAACTATTTTAGAACAAAATGGATTTGTCAATTTAAGGAAGACCTGGAATTAGAAATATCATTTTTTTGCTTCCAGTTTGTTTTTCGACAAATAACAAATATTTATTCTGGCATTGAGAATACGATTTATTACATGCATTTTTGACATTTTATTGATAAATAAATAGTTATATATTGATTATAAATAGTTCAAAAATTTTGAGAATTATGCTAAAACTGACACCATTTATTTTCCTAAATCTTTATTCAAGAGCAGAAGGTAGGAGCACCAAATGTTTGCTGTGACAATAATATAGCATCTGTCTAATAGAAAAAAATGTATTTTCTACTTCCCCTCATTTAAGTAGAAATAAGTATACCAATATTTAGTTTTGTGTATAATGTTTTTAGAATCTGTCAAAATTATGATCCTTATTGTTTTTGAGATACTGGTCTGGAACAGAAAACGAATAAATTAACACACCCTTTTGTGGGAGGTTTTAAAAATGGGAAATTATTGGATTCATAAGTTATTAAGATGTTTTCAATATGTTCCATATTTTTTTATTGCAAGGTCAGGAACATAATGTAAACACTATAAATATTTTTAAAATTTTGTACTGGGGAACGAAATTTTTGAGCAACTAATTTCTTCTCATTTAGTAAAATAAATAATAGAGGTTACCCCTCAGAAAAAGACATAAACATCCAATTCTTACATTCTGAAGCCTCCTTGTCAATCATAAAAATCAAATATTGAAAGACAGAAACTAATAATAAGATCAAATTAAAAACAGAGATGTACATAAAAATTTCATAGGTTTAAAAAATCATTTAGCTTGGTTTGCTAAGACTTATAATGGGATAATTTTGTGTATGACAATTTTTAAATTATAATTAATGTGATACAGATTTTATATCTCAAAAATTCAGCTTTCAGCATACTTTCTTAAAATATTGTTTTTATACAGTTTACATACACATTTTTTTCTGTAAACAATTTGACATTTAACTTGGTAGATGCATTTATAATAAACAACGTAATATTGAAAACACAAATTCAAATTATTTTAATTTACAATTAGTTGCTTTAGGAAACATTAGGGTTTTGGAATAATCTTGAAAACTTTGTAAACCACCAGATAATAATCACTTTATACCCCTCTGAGTTTGAAAAAGAGGTTGATTTTTTTTTTTCATATCAGATACTTTGCACTTGTACCAAAGATGTCCTTTTTTTGGTGTATATATATGATAATTTTATTTAATAATAGCTCTGTGTTAAAAAAGTTTTGTGAGCCTCTATATGTACTGCCATTTAAATAAAATATATTAATATAGTCTCAAAAAACAAAGTCTACAGGAAATGTCTATTTGATAATTTTACCTCAAAAACAAAGAGATAATATCCTAATTGAGGCATTTATTTTCCAACCATACCAAATCTTGTCATGAATTAGTAAAACATCATCTTCATAAAATCAGATTAGATTACAATTTTTTTGTCCTTCAATAAAGTGCATTCTGTATACATTTATACTTTTAGAAAATGGACCTATATGAAGTGGTTTGAAGCATGTCAACAAGCTGATTTTTCACATAGTGGGAAGTTAAACTCTAGGAGACTTTTTTATAATGTTATGACGTCAAAGGTTTCACAACAGTTGAACTCAAAACAACAAAAATTTCAGCATCATGCTTTGTTAAGTTCAAAAAATTCTACTATTGAACAAATAAATATTCAAAAGCGGAAACTTTTTTTTAAACAAAATGTTGAGTCATACTTAAAAGCTACTTAAGGTTATTGCAAGAAATACCTAACGTTATAATTTAGCTAGAAAATTCGGTAACATCTAGGTGATTGAAGCAAGGTTGCCAAGGCACATCTCATCCTGCTAACAGGAATAGAATGAGAGGTGCATAAGTTAACAAATATAGAAATTACGACTTCAATATACTTCTCTTAGTTGATGGTATAATTTTAATTGTACAAGAATAGGGTTAGATCATCAAGGTGTACAAAACTGAAAACATTACTATTTCATACAAGATTAGAGGATGCTGTCTACATGGAAGAGTTCATTATTAAGTCAAAGAGACTGTTAAATACTTGGGTACGTTAATAAGATTATCAGGGGTCATAATCCCATAAATTAGAAGCAGCATCATAAAATCAAAGGATACTATAGAGATTCAAGCATAAAATTTTAGAAGGAGAATATTTTCTTTAATAATAAAAGAAAAAGAAAAAGATTCTGGAGAAAACATTCTGCTGTACGTGTCAGAGACAGAAGTGCTCAAAGAGTACAGATTTCTGAAGAATTTCCCCACCAACTTTCACAGCCACACCAGGATCATTTTGCTCCTTGTTTCTCTTATTTGAACATCATATTGACAATCGAAAATGAACTTATTATCTATATAAATAAATTTACTGACATTATTAAAATGCCTTTATTTTAAAGAGAAGAAACAGAAATTTGAGGTGACCACAAAAGAAAACACTTTTTCATTAATTTTTTTTTTTCATAATTCATTTAATTACAAAATGAAAAAAGAAATCCAATACAATGCTGCATGGAATATATCATTTTTTTGTTATTTTTACAGTGGGTAGCTAATAGTTCTCTTTTTTTTTTTTTCTTTGAAAGAATAGAAAGGATCTTTCCTACAGGGGTTCCTTTGTTACTTGGTCAACAAAGTTCTTGATAATGAACGATAGGCAAAGTGAAACCTATAACCAATTCCCAAAGCCCATGGGGTTTCCACAGAGTCTGAACAGGACTGGAAGGAATCCTATAACCTGGCAATCACCTTTTTTCTTTAAGAATGACTGTACGTTTTGCCTTTATGCTGAGTGAATGACTACATTTTTTTTTTTTTTTTTTTAAACATAGTTCCAATGTTACAAAAGGAATCCCAGTGTTTTAATAAAACATTTATTATATAATTAACATATATTATATACTACTATATGTAGGAGATGCATAATGTGAGGAGGAGAGTTTTGCAGAGATAGGTCTGAGTAAGTATTGTTTTTTTTTTTAAATGATACCTCTTGTTTTTTGCAATATTTACTTTAGTTTACCAATTTTAAATGAATGCATGTTTTAAGAGTTAATGAATGGTATACTTTATAAGAACTGATCATTAACAATGGACAATTATTATACCTCGCTTCAATTAGTCAAACAGCTCACATATGTGACTCGGACCTTATGGTCTAACTGATTAGACATACTGATTAGGCAGAGTCACTGAGAGGTGAGTCAATGAAAGGTGGGCCTTCTCAATTGGTAAGATAAGAGTTATTATGATAAACAATAAACTAAGGGTAGGGGTAATATTTTTTCAAGTTTCAGACCATTCTAAGAATAATGGCATCATGCATGACCATTTGTTATTCAATAACAGGTTGGAGAATTACAATTGACTTTTATATTTGTGAGTCAGCTATCCCAAGATAAAACATTGGGCCAGTGGTTAAGCTAGTTGGCATTAAAGGAATATATGTACTTTAAGAGGGTAATTACAATAAAATCATTGTGTAATTATTCAAGAAATAAATGCATCTCAACTAAAACACAATGAACTATACTGCAGCCATTGAAAAGCTTCAAAACAAAATGACACATTGTTTAATAAGATTACTGTAATTAATATTATTAATTTAAGGCTATGGCTAAACCAAACAGAGAAAGGAGCAAAAGGAAGAAAAATAATTACACTAAGATTAGTGATAATTAAAAAAGAAACTACAAGCTACAAGCAGGGTCTTGCAACATATACACTTGACATATCCAGATAGTAATGAAACCAAAATATATAGAATTTTTAAATGCTTACAAATATGAAATGGAGTGAAATAATAGTATATGGCTTTGTCAAAGGGCTTATATGTTGCAATCCCTCAGAAATAGGAGAAAGAAACATACCTATAAGCAGATAGGAAGAATCTTCGAGGATCAGTAAGACAACATGAACGCCCTTTTCCAAAGTTTGGTCAAAATAATTCATTGTAATTTGGTCAGGTGAAATACACATTAAAGCTCATACAAAAATAATAATTATGTTTCAGCATGCTTCACACATGCATTAAAAGAGTAAATATTTTACTCATAAGCGTAAATGGAAGAAACAAAACATAAATATATTTGGCTTTTTAAATAATTGTTTATTAGTCCAGTAATTAATATGAGTTACTGTGTTTCACTTGATGTTACCACCTGGAAATCTTTGATTGCTAGTAGTCTGTGTAATGAGAGAGTTGAACTACCATTAAAGAAGAAGTACCCAACAAATTGTATTTTATAAACATAAGTTTGTTTTTGAGAGCAAACTCTTAGTTCAAGTTAATTTGCGTGAAACAAAACCAGTTCTACCCTACTAAAAATTAGACTTGAATGTGGATCTGTGTCAATAATATTCTGTGGAGTAATAATTTTCTTCGATAAAAGTAGCTATTTCAAATTTGTAAGCAATGCTACAGATTTACTTCCATTAGGAATGCTTTTCTGCAATAGTGGAGAGCTGGATGGGATCCATCCTATGCACACACATATACACAGAAACACATATATACAAAATAAATTATAAGAAAGTTCAAGCTTTAAAGGTGGCTAATCTCCAAAACAACATATTTGAATTTAATTTTAAATTACCAGATTCGAGTGGCTGAAATTAGCATTTCCATGACCCTATTTCCAATTTTGTTTTAGTAAATCCGACAGCTAAGAAAACATCAAATCAAAATTCTATATTTTTTTTATGCTATATTTAATTTAATGAATGAGATTTTATGGTAAAACCATTTGGATTTAGTTGTGTATACAGCCATATTTACAGCATCAAGAATTTTCCTTTTAAACTCATTTGATAGTAAATTTATATATATATATATATATATATATATATATATATATATAATGTGTGTGTGTGTGTGTGTCCAATTAAAAATAATATTGTTTGTTTTAAAAAAGAGAAATGCTTTGTAACTTTGCTGTAAGAGTAAAATTCTGTACAAAGGATATAAGACTATCAGAATTGATCAGTACTCCCCTCGGCTTATCTACATTTTATTGATTGCTGATCATATAAGAAATGGTTGAGAACTTTTAATTTTTTAATTAGTTTATTATAATAGAATAAATAATTATAAAACAACTTAAAACAGCTGCTGAGGCAAATAATTTTTGTCAATACTTATAATAATAATTGATTCAAAAACCAGTACAATGAGCTCTTATTTGAATACAATTACACTCAATAATATGAAATGTATGATATGACAATATGATTTCTGTTTTCCATATCCATAACGGCATCAAATATTTGATTTCTGGAATACTTAAGGAAACCAGAGCAAATTAATTGTCATGAGTAGATGCAAAACAGAAGTTTGAATAAAAAGAGAGTAAGTAAAAAGTAGTCTATGTCATATTAACTGTTCATTACATTCTGAGTTTGAAAATGAAAGTCTAAAGATTTACAGGAAGTCAATTCATTGTATTGGATTTGTAGAAAACGTTTCTGGTGACAAGATCAGAAGTAAATGAATAGAAAGAGTAAGTCCTAAAAGGCCACTAGGTATACTTAAAGCTAAGATAAATACATTTTTAAAAAATATAGAGAGGATGACAGAAAGCAATGAAAATACTAATTCAAAAATATTAAATAATATTATCATGAAATGTTATCACTGAAGAAAATGATATGGGTGTAAGTGTGATAAGGAAGTAGCACTAAGCATGCGTATTTAGATATTACAAAGTTGCTGCTAAGTAATTCCTGTTCTTCATGAGAGTGAAAGTTAGACTCTCCTCAAAAAAGAGTATAATCAATCAGAAGTACTAGAAGTAAATATCATAGAATAACTAGAACCAGGTAAACTTAAAATGAATCAAATGAGGAAGTTCTAAATAAGGTAAGTTAAAGTCCAAGTCAAATTAAGCCATGGAGAAAAAGCAGGTGGAATTTATTAGTCATATTCTAACACAAAATGATTTAATCACAAATATATTTATAAGTAGATAGAACCATCCCATCCAACCAAAAGTCAAGTAGCCCACATGCTGCTTATTAATTTTCAAATGCTCCATACCGTTTCCAGCTTTAATATACTTTATACAAATCCTTTTCTAATTTTAAAACTAACGTCACAACAAGTTTTACATTCTAACAGCACCTGTTATAGAGTATCTTTTAAAGTGCAGTAGGATTCAACAAATATACAGCTACCTTGAAGCAAAGTCATTTAATGGGTTTTTTATTGTGTAGCCATTTAAAAAAAAAACTAATAAACCAGAAAAGTGGTCGAGAAATAAAGCCCACTAATATTATAAAATTGTTTTTAATTCATGATGCTGAAATGAATAAGAAATTATGATTTTTGCAAGTGTTTTTCAATCAAATGGAAATTTGGTATTCACCTTGCAGAAACTGGACTAATCAATAGCTGTAAAGGTCATATCAAAAGACCATTTGTTCAGCTAAATGATATTAATTCATGTCAGCTAAATGTCTTCTAGGTACAATGCTTGCTGCTCTGTATCGATGGATTATTCAAAACTGGCACTCAAAATTATGGATTTTATAAAAGGGTAAATTGCTGAATTAAGAGGAACACTCCATATATTTCACAAGACAAGATATTTATAATGCCATGAAAAAGATACATGATTCTTTAGAGTCTAAATATTTTGAATGTAGCAAATGTTTCAATGTTCATAAAAGTTGGGGGATAACTCTTAATTCAAGTAAATTACATAGTGAGGTCTAATGGAACATTAGGATTTTCTTCTATAACCCTTGTTATGTAGACAATCAGTACTTAAGAAGTTTTTAGTAACATTTTTTAAATGTACTGTTTATCCTCAAGGACAAACAACATACATATCAGCAAAAGTATTATTTTCAACCTTTTAACTTATATTACTTATTCGCCAGGTGCGCTCATCACAAATTGCTTAATGAAAAATACAAATCGCCAAATCAACGAAGTATGAAACAAAATAAATGTACTGTTGATGAGGTAAATATGATATTGAACCAAGCTCATACTCCTTTAGGAAAAACAGGAAGGGGGGGAACCACTGATGCCCCCCCCCCTTTACTACTATACTCTATCCCTAAAAGGTATATATTTTTGTTAATATACTACGTTTATGGTTGAATATGTTCTGAGAATTACTTGTTGTTAGGATTGTTCTAGGGAATGAACTTTGTAATAAATTTAATTTTGAAATATCTTTGTCTTTCTTTTTCCAAATCTTTTAAACCCTGAATTCTCATTTCTCATCTTAGACCAGTAAGTAAAAACTCTGGGCTGCTGTACGAGGGGTGCCAAATTCAGGTTTATACCCAGAAATTGCACACTAACTTTTAATGTAGTTGGATGTTTATCTGCAACCATGGAATATTGTGCAGGTATTGAGTAGCAACTTGAATAAAAAAGTGGCAATCTTCATGTCTACATGCAAACGAAATGTGTTAACCTGACTACTTGATCTCCAGCCAAAGCCACCTGGTAGGCCCCTTAAATGTACTTATCAGTTCAATATGGATGTCGAAGAAGATATCATCAGAAACTGAGCAAACAAGGTTTTTTTATTTTAAATGATAAACTGAGTTAAAACTGTTAATTATTGTAAAAATACAAAAATGATTATACTAAATTTCTTTAAGTTAAATTATTTTTTAATATGAATAAAATGTATCCATATGGATAAAGATGGAATAACACCAAACACCAGCCAGATGTAATGGTTGAGTTTGGCAAGGCTTAAGGGAAGAGTTAACCAGCAGAGTTATGTAGGTTCTATATGGTAGTTCCCCTGTGTGGGTACTCACCTCTAAAGAAGAATTAGGAAGTAATTTTTTTTTCAATTGAGCCACTTTATACTCTAGACACATAAACAAACATTATTTAATTTCTAAAACCCAAAACAAAGCTTGATTAATTAAATCAAAGTGCTTTTATAAAGTCTTCCCTGTTTAATTTTTTAATGAAATTTAAACAAAGAAAGAGAAGGGGCTGGAAAGAGACAAGATAATTGTATAAAATATGTACAGTAGTAAAAAAATATAACTTTATTTTTATGGTTCTATTGGACCAAATGCATCACTAGCATAAGAATATTTTTTAATTCTTGTTCTTTATTTAAAAAAATAAATAGTAAATATGGTTTTGTGTGGGTTAAGGCCAGTTCCTACTGATAAATTAGTCAGATATCATGTAAAAATATTTTTCTCAATAACATTTTGTTAAGAATTTTATGAAATATTCCTCTCATACTAATATTGTAATAGGTTTATAGTTTTTTCATAGTGTGAGCATAATTATATAAACTTAAAAATGTAATCATACTACTTTTCCTCCAGCAAACATTTATTAACTTTAATTAGTGGTCAATAAACTATAGATAAAAAAAAATAAACTAGTAAGAAATTTTTTATTAAACATGACACGTATAAATGTATTAGCAAAAAACATTTGGATAATCAGATCTATGAACTAATCTACAAAACTAAAATAAAATAGTACCTAAAGTAAAAGACTAGTTCCACCTGAAATGAAGGATATTATCTATACTAAGTACAACCAACAATATCTTCTATTATTCAGAAATAATATAAATTAAACAAAAAAACTTACACCAAAAACTACTTTTTTAGGTAATTCATTAACATGTACAATGATATTTACTGTCATGAAATGGAATAACAAATCTAAAATATGAGGAATTATTACTATTTAGTGGAAGACAGCGACATAAAATAATAGGAAGTTTTCACAATTATAACTATGTGAAGGTAATGTAAGAGGCAAGATATGTAAATATTACAATCAGGAATAAACAAATACTATAAACTAAAAACCTCGACATAAAGGATTAATTGTCTCTGAGTTTAACATATATATTCCAAATCCATTCATGAATAATGATTTTGTTCATTCAATGGCTAATGAAATATGAGCTGAAGAATACCCAACAAGTAAATTATTCAAAACCATCTAATTCCTCTATTAATCAATGAAATAGAGATGACATTTTAAATACCTTGTGTTTGTAGCATGATCCAAGACCAATAGCAAGTAATATGGCTCTTAAAGGCAGCTGTTTAAATTAATTAATACTCAAATTATAAACTCAAAGATCTATCATGGTAGCTGATTTTAACTGAGAGAAGTGCCTGTTCATTAATTGCTTAGGATTTTTTAAAAGTATTTTTGGATAAATGCTAAGGAATATTTTATTTAATTACAAGAAAAAGGTTTTACTTCACAAAAAGGATTCAAATCAAACTAATGTGCCATCCTATCATTTCATCATGCATTACCATGATTTATTTCTGAGTATGTCAATAAAATTATTTATTTAACATATTTTAGTTAATGCTTTACTGAGCTGTTTGAGATCATAACTGTGCCCTGGAACTAAAAGGACCTATGTGTAAATGTTGCAATTAGAAACTCCTTAAGCCTTCTGCCATAGAAGAGCCAATCTCCTCAAAACTTTGCCATTTAGGTTATTATTATTATTATTTATTAATGTCCACTTTTGCTACTATGGCTAAGTTTGAAGGGTTACCTACAGGTTACCACCATTTTCTAGCCAGGGCGGGACTAATGATTTTATTTATGAGCCATTTAGGTTAGATTAGTGTTTTGAGTAGACAAATGTATCTATTACTTTGGAGTTAATAATATTATTTATTTATTAACGTCCACTTTTTGCTACTATGACTAATTGGAACGGGTTAGTCAACATGTTACCACCCATTTCTAGCCAGGGTGGGACTAAGGATTTTATTTAATGAGTTCATCACTAAATAAATTCCTATTGCCCAAGCAGGAATCGAACTCACCACTCGTAGGTTTACCATGTGAGATTAAGGCTAACGCTTTAACTCACATGGCTAACCTGAGCCCCACTTTGGAGTTAAATGGAAAAGTTGCATGGCAACTTAAAATGGTCATTTGACAATTTAAATCGATGTACAGAAATGCTGAAAACTTGTTTTGAGTATATATTTTAAACACCAGGCTATATGATCCAAATCATTTTCTATCAATTAGCTACCATCATAAGGCAAGTATAGCTTTCAAAACAAGACAAAATAGGCTTAGAAATAGGGATTTATTTTAGACAATTTTGAAACTAGTAGAACAATAAGATAACTGTGAACGATTAGACTTGTTCTGTTATCTTCAGTCTATTTATCGCTTAAATAGAGAGGCTCCTGCTTAACTAATGTTGAATTATTCTGTTTTGTTCAGGAACTAAAAAGCATAACTCATAAAGTTTGTAAAAAGTTATTAAACAAATTTTGAAGTAAAATATATAGCTTTCTTTACATATTGTTATATAAAAAAAATGGTTTCAATCAATTTAACTGAACTTTTAATTTTTTTCTTTTCTTTTTGAGTACTAATGAATACTATTTATCATATACATGTTCAACTAACTCTTTCACAATTAGGAGATATCAACTAGTATGGAATGAATATTAGTAGAGATTTGGAGGTTACAGTAAGTCTTTTGGTATTGCTTTTACTTAAAATAAAAGATACAAATAAGAAAAAAAACATGCATTTAACTATTAAATAAATTATGTATGTTAATTAAATTTTGTTTTGAAATGGGGTGAAAATTTTTTTTTCTAAAAAAGAAAATATTAAAAATTAGTATATAATCAAATAATGTTTGAATATAATTTTTAAAAAAGGGATGGGGTTGCTAAAAACTTCCTACACAAGCTTTTAAATATTAATAGATAAGAACAATAACTAAATAAATAAGTGTAACAAAATTAGGTTGTGTATGATAATCAGATATTTGAGAGAAGTCAGATTCTTTGGCAAGAAATTATAATGTTAAATATAAATATATACTCTAACTAATAAAAAATTAGTGTACTGAAAAAGAAGCACAAGAATTTATAATTATTGCAGACAAAAATATATTAAACTCAACAATAGTAAACCTTTATGATTTATATTTATGCATATATATAAAAATACAAAATTTAAACATAAAAGTTAAGAATCATAAGAAATATAACACAGCTTTAATAAATTATATTTAAAGTTTTTTCCAAACTAAGGTTTTGAATTTTAAAAAAATTGTAAATAATGAGATTCAAAAACTAAGGTTACAATGAAACGAATGTTCTGCAGGACTAGAAAAGTGAAAGATATAGATCTATGTTTAAGTAGTTTATACGTCACTGAGTAAAAAGAAAGTGCAATACAGAGTATCTATTTATTCACTATATGTTTGATTATTTTAAACAAAATTTTAAAATTAAAAATTTTATTTAATAACAACTCGTTTCTAAACAAGCACATTATGTGCCATATTGGAAATCCTAGGGCACCCGGTTAAACAGAAACAGAACTAATGCTTAACTAATTAAAAGGCAAAAATTGAAAAAGAAAAAAAAGTTCGAAGTACAAAATAATTTATTCTTTAACTAGTTTGAAGTTCAATTGACCAATAATCAGGAACAAAAGGTAATAACTGCATCATGAATTAGATAAGAACTGCTATGAAACCATCTTGAGTCACTGCATTGGTTTGTTGAGTGCACTGGCCGCAGTGCTACTGTAAGCCTCACCGAATTTGACTCTCCTAAATCCCAGTAACTGACAAACTGGCCATTGGTGATCTTCAGATTATTTCAAAATGATCTACTGACAAGGTGAGGAAGTAAAGCATAGAGTTGTTTTAATTTTAAATAAAAATGTTTCAGGCAAACTCTTGAACTTCATAAGATGAACAATCAACTGATGATGATAAAGGTACGTAATAAACCTGTCAATTTAGTTATAATACAAGTTTATTTTCCTACATCAGAATACTCGGATGAAGAAGTCAAACTTGTTGATGATGAAATTGAACAATTAATAAATGTAAAACAGTGTAATATTAGTTTAATGAAGAGATATTGATTCTGTCGTAGATAGAAATCATGTTAGCGATAAAATAGGCAGAGCTATGGCCAAGGAAATAGGAAATATTGAAGTACAATGGTAATGTCATTCTATATGGAACATGATTTTGTGGTACTAAATACCTTTTATGAAGCTTCGAGAAGAAGAATGCACTTTTGGATCTGACCAATAGATGAAAAGTGATTTCTAATTAATTAAATATTGATTAAAAAAAGATATTACAAGCAAATAAAATAAAGTTGGAAATGGCCATCAATTACCTATAATGTAGAATCTGTTTGAAAAAAAATTTTAAGAATTGTTTGCTAAAAAATGGGACTTAAAATCATAAAAAGGTGAAGAAATTAAAGAAGTGTTAACAGACAAATACAGGGAAGAAAAATAGAAAAGGCCAAAAAAAAAAATAAAGAATGAATAGATGTTGATGGAGTCAGAAAACTGGGAAGGTCTGATAAAGCTAATTCTAAAAACCAAATTTTCACAGTTCAAGGTGAAATATATGTCACATATAATGAAAACTAAAAGGGCTAAGTACTATTTGATAATTGTAAAATAAGTGACTATAAGAAAAAAACAATGAACAATAGTAATAATAGAATGACTCCCCTCCTCCCACAGGTCTTTAAAATACTATTATGTAGAACAAAAAAAAAAGGCTGAGAAATAAAAGTGAACACTTGTTGATTAAAACCACTTAGGATTATTTTTTCATTAAATTTTCATAATTTTACATACAATTGCTATTCTCTTATTTTTCGGATCCCAAATATTTGCTGAATTATTTGAATTTTTCGTTTTTTGCTTTCAGTAAATTCTCACACATATTAATGTAATTTTCACATAAATCCAAAATATCAGGTAAGATATTGATTGAGAATTTTTAGGTATTGACTAAATATAACATCGATGTTAGTAGTGATGCCTTAATCAGAATATTTCGACAACTACTTGGTAAAACAAGGAGTAACAAAGGACCAGCTTGGAGATACTCTTAGAATGGAAGATCAGTTGTTTTTTTTGTGCTACAATGTAAGAACACCCCCAAGCTGGTTCTCATTTATGCAAAGCCTAACATGCCTCTACCATTATTCATGATCAAATGACTAATCATTGTTTATATTGGGCTTTCAGTATGGAAGAAACACGAAAGTGAACGGCATTTGTGATAGTAATACGAAATCATTCCACTGAGGGAACTGCATTTTGACTTCGCCTTAGTAATTGTGTCAAACATATAAATTACACAGAATCTGTATTAAGAACTTTTCTTTTTCTTTAATTTAACCTTCAAAGTAAACTAATTATAACTATGAAACACAGAATTTAATTATGTTTACAAATTATTTAAACAAATTCTAGAAAAAGGTGCCTAAAGTTAGCAGAGGATTTGACAAAGTCACCTGAATGTGGCCTAACACAACATTAATTTGGTGAGCAAGGAAAACACTAAAGGAGTTATTTTATATTAAATTAGTGAATAAATAGACACTGGTCACATTATAACAAACATAGCACAGCATTTTGACATAAAAATATCCTAATTCAGTAAAAGAATGTAATAACAGGTTTGTTACTTTTACTGTGGACAATTGATTATACCTCTTTCAAAAGTTTTACTTTTTAATATTTAAAACTATATAATTACACATGCTTTTTAAAAGCATTAGTATAAAAGAACTACCCTCCAATAATTGTTAATAATATAAAAATAACTCATCTAAACTCCTTTCCATTAATGCTAATAGTAATAATGCATTGGTTTCAGATCTTGGTATTGCACTCCGAATGACATGTTGATTGGCAGCCACTTCTATAGAAGCCCAATTTCTCTAAGTGCTCCATCAAGTGCCTCATCCTAGAAAACACATACACACGAAACATACCTCGGTTTTTCAACGTCTCCTTTCAGGTTTAGTAAATGCATGCACCTCATGCAACACTCAATGCTATACAAAAACCTTTGTGAACAGTGCTTTTATTGTTTGTTAAAGTCCCATCAAATAAAAAATATAAATGTATTAATACAAATAAAATTTTAAGTAATGCACTATCTTAGATATTGTGGCAAAATATGGTCTATTGCATGCATAACTGCTTCTGCATGTCCATGCAATTACATGACACATACAGATATAAATTTATGCAGACATCTATGGGCAAATAAACACATGTGCATAAGCACACACTTATGCTATTGTCTGCTGACAACCTCAGTAAATATGCCAAACTAATAAAGCTCTTACAAATCTACTACCTTATCATTGAGTAGTCAAGTTTTAAACCCCCACTTATTTTCTGGAAATGTGAAATCAACATGCTGCATTTTTTGTCCACTCTTCTATATTCTACAGTAGAATATTGTTAACTTCTACCCCACAGTATTCTTCTTCAACCTCCATTTTTCTTTATGTTGACGATGATGGTACTTCAAAGCAATGTATTAACAGTTAACCGCCTGTTCTAACAGCCAGTTTATAAGAAAAAAAAACTGACATAATAAATTTTGTTTTTCAATTAAGTATTATAAAATGAGCTTTGAGAGATTTCCTACATTAGTTTAGTACATTATTCCCTGCCAATCATATTACATGAGACTTCAAGTTAGCTTTTGAAAAACGTGATAATCCATTTTTTAAGATATGATACTACTTTTTGAAACAGATGATAATTATTGATTGCAACTAAGAATTATTAATATATAACCAAAAAAATATTCTTAATATAATAAAAGAAAATGAAAAATTTAATATTTTTATTTTTAAAGTGAAATTGTGAGTTAATAATAAACAGAAATAATAATATTTTAGACATAAATATATGAACTGATAAATATTAAACATATATAATGATAATCTTGGCTCTACCAGGATGATCTACCAGCTGTGGTATAAGATCAAATGGTCGATGACACATTCCCGCTGTAATATAATGACATTGCAGAGTAAATCCTAAAAGATATGACCACACAAAAAGTAAAATAAAATTTAGAATACAACCCTGATGTGATCTTAGCACATTAAAAAACACATCTATTCAGAATTTCTACTGAGAATGGGGGAGGGGGTCATTGACATATTAAATGAAGGCACTCTCAATTCTGTTATCCGATATAACAGTGCCAGGAGGAAGTTATAAGATTTGAAGGGAAAAGTAAATAAATATATATATATATATATATATATATATATATACATATACGATTGTTCAGACTTATATTTAGTTTTCTAGTTCAATAGGCAATTACAAAATTTAAAAAAAATAAAGACTAAAACAAGAAGGACAACAAATGAAACACTAAAACCTTCATACCTGAAACTGGACCCTGCAACAAACCTCATCGGTGGAATGTGTGTTTGTGTGCATGCACATGAGTGTGCTCGTGCGTGTGTGTGCATGAGCATGTGTGTGCGTGCGTGTGCATATGCGTGTTAAACATATTGTGAAGGAAATAAGACAGTCTGTCCTGCTGAGAGTTCAGCTCCTCAACTTAAAACTTCTACTTCTCTTGGATTAGGGCAGACTAAATTCATTACTATAAAATAAACAAATTCCCAAAAATGATATCAATGGTGCCTTGTAATTTATTATAAGTAATATTTTGAAGAATTCCTATTTTTTGATTTCTTTGTATCTTTTTAAATATTAAAAAAAAAATCAGCCAATAATTTAATATTTAATTTAATTAAACCAAAAAAAAAAGTTCAATATAAAACAGTGATTAGAATAAAATAAAAAGAAATGAAAAATTAGTGACATTTCAAGTGTTACTATTGATTATTTATTAAGAAGCTGTTTAATGTATCTGTCATTATTGTGAAAAACACCTAAATAAAGAATGAACTTAAGTTATTGCGGGTCTTTTTTACTTAACACATGCCAGTGATTTAACTCATTATTATATCAATAACAGTGAAGATTTTTTGTTAACAATTGTTTATTTAAATATAACCAAGGTTTCTAGTAAACATGAATATAACCATAAATGAAATTAATAACATTTTTCATTGTGGAGGCCAATAGTTTCTCATTGATTCCAATATACATTCAAAAATATCCCTATTTTCATATCTTCTCCTATATATAAATTCACAAAGATATGAATCAAACAAAGTTCTTCTAGTTCCACATTCGTTTTTGTTTCTTCTTTTTATACTAGCCCATAGCGACTCAATTCTTTGAGTGTGTGCACCTGTTTTTGGGTCAACAAAATTTTCACTATGATTGACAGTAAAATGTTTGTACCTCATTCCTGGAATTTTTTTCAAACCATTATATGACCTCCATAAATCTGAGTATATTGTTGTACCCGGTCGTATTGAATTTTTTATGCACTCCGTTAATGTTTCAGCTGTTCTGTCCGGTACAGCATAGAGGAAAACTTCTCTGTTCTCACTACATACACCTCCAAAAACCCATTGATTTGGGTAGAGTCTTCCCTTTTGGTATTTTCTTTTAGAAAAACAACTTTCATCAATTTCAACGTTTAAACCCTCTCCACCAATTATCATTGATTTTTCTAAAATATCCATAGCACAAATTTCTCTGAGCATATTCTTCCAATCTGTTATTGTTTTTTTAGATATATTCAATTCCTTCTTACAAAATTTTGTAGTTGCGTATCCATTTGCCCATGCGTATATGAATAGTAAACATTTCCTTAATGAAATTTTACAATGTTTAAACCATGTACCATTAAGCGCAGCAACGTATTGCCTACAACTTCTCATATTGCATTGATAAAATGGCGATCTAGTTTTGCTGAAATAAATCTTCATATAATATCCTTTTTTACACTTTCTCTTTCTGTGAAGTACTCCATACTTCTGTAAATATTGAAAAGCTTTTTCTTCGGAATAGATCAACTTATTAAGTTTTAAAAGATTCATAATAAAAAATAAACACTCCCTAAACTTTTAACCTGAAAGTATACTGAAGATAAATGATCACATGGTAGTAGGCGTATCTAATATCAAATGATATGTTATCGTGATCACCTTTTACTTAGAAAATTAACTGGCATGTATTAAGTGAAAAAGACCCGTTATTGCATATCTCTTTTTTCTTAATTTCCTCAACAAGTGAATAAATAAGGATTAGTCAAATAAGTAAAATAAATATGTACACACATATATATATATATATATATATATATATATATATATAGTTAATAATTATTAATTTCAATAAATGTTAAGTAAATTCATAATTGTTATTTGTAAAATTAATTATAAAAACCATATTCAATAACCATGAATGAAAAACGAATTAATGAGCTTTTAAAGTATACAAAACTATAATGGAAAGTTAATAATCACAAAAGTTAAATTAAAAATCCAAAAACATTCTTTTAAACCACAGTATAACTTACTTCATTTTTATTTTTTTACTGTCACTAATAAATCATTAGAAAGGAGCCTAAAATAATAAAAAGTAATCTCATATTATAAATAATCCTGTAACATTTAACATTTATATTTCAAAGAGAAATAGTGAAGTAAAATACACTAATTGATCTACTAAAAATAATTGTAGAGAAAACACAATTAAAATTTTTAAAAATCTGAGCTATTATCAGAAAGCTGTCATCAAATTGTGAATTATACTCTCTTTAACATAAAATGGACTGACCATAAAATGAATGTTCTTAAAAGAATCATGGATTTTGTTTTATAATTTCTCTACCCAAACCTCACATTCCTAAATCTTTTGATTATCTAAATAATTGTGTATGATTTTTTCGACTTGCCTTTTTCAAGCTACATTTTTTTTGTTTACAAAATGAATCAATGATTGAGCGATGAACTCATTTTGCATATGAATAGGTTAATGCAGGGGTGAGCAACCTTTTTAATCAACGGGCCATTCTAAATTTTAAAATTTTTTGGCGGGCCGCACATAAAGTAATACTTATTAATAATTTACAACACATTTTTTATTAATTTCATGGTTGTAAATAATTGTTTGCAAACGTTCGTACTTCCAAATATACAGAAATTTCTCAGGACTCACATAAGATTTATAAAATTGTTCGATGTTTACTGAGAAAAATACATTTTTAAATCGGTATTATTCTGCATGTCAATCACTTCCATTTGAAAGTCTTCGGGAACTGCATCCACATCGATATTAAATGGCGAGGAAAACATTTTCAAGGAAACTGCTGTCTTCTCAGCTTTGAACATTTGGAATCGTAATTGAAATTCGTTGATTAAAATGACTATATATTGTGTGTATTTTTGAGAAGTTGTAATGTTTCTTTTTTGAAATGTGGAAAGTGAGACATAATATTCTGCAAAAGATGCTGTTTCCACAATTTTAATTTGCGCTCAAAGCCCTGAATTTTATCATACAAATTGTGTACAAACTGCACTTTTCTTTGAAGTTACACATTAAGATCATTGAAATGCTGAGTCAAATCGATAAGAAACCCAAAATCACACATCCATTCTTAATACCAAAATGAGGAAAGGCATATCCCCTCATATCCACGAACAATCGTATTTCGATTTTATGTTGTATACTCTTTTTAGCATTGCACCTCTACTAAGCCAACGTACTTCGGTATTAAAAACCATGTCGCAATATTCAGTTTCTACATCTTTCTAGAATTCTTTAAATTCACGGTCATTTAACGAGCTCGACTTTATAAAATTGATTAGTTTAATTATTGGTACTGTGACATTTGGCAAACACAATCTTTTCTCACAGAAATTTTCCTGGTGAATTATGCAGTGGTTAACGAATATTTCCCTTCCTGTGACCTTCTTAATGTCTTGAAATAGTCTTCCCCATACTTCTACCTCCATGATGCTTGACATTACTCGTTCTCCATCTGTCAATATACCAATAATATTTTCTAATAAAATTGAAAAATTTTCCAGCACAGACTTTAGTTCATCGTACAGGTCTTTGCCATTTGAACATTTGAAGAATAATTTCGAAAATCACGTCATGAGTACAACCTCAATAGCTGATTTCCCTTAAAGGAATCTGCTAAATATGCACAGTCCGCGAGTTCGTATTGTATGTTTGAACAAGTCGTCGAAAAGTGAGTAACACCACAAAAAGTTGTTTCAGTTTAGTATGTACTAGCATTTTATTATAATTAATTTTATAACAATATATTAATGGAAGAAAGTCGATGAAATAAATTCAATTTTAGAAATGCTTGGCGGGCCGCATAAGCATGTTCAAAGGGCCGCATGCGGCCCGCGGGCCGCGTGTTGCTCATCCCTGGGTTAATGGGTTACAAATAGGGGAATTTTCGTTAAAAGTAAACCAAAGTAATTCTTTGGAAGAGTCAGAACAGAGAACATACATAAATATTGTAGAGTTCAAAATGTAGAGGTAGTGCATTCTGCTAGTTTGGTTTACAGATAGGCTTTTGATCATCTTGTGTAATATTTTCTGCATATTAAAAAGAAGGTCAAATTCCATTAGTTTTCTTTAATTTAAAGAGGCTTCAAAGGACCAAGAAAGGGCTTCACATTAAAAGTTTGCAATTAATAGAATTATATCAACTATATTAATCAATCAGCTATGTTGGAAACAATATTAGGGAAGAGTAGAAAAGCTGTGCAAAGAAAATTAAAGCCTTACTCAGCTTAGGACACAAGCAAGCCATAGGATAAAAATAAATAAAATAGAAATCTGTTACTGTTATTAACAGTTACTACGTCTAAGTCTACCTTCCTAGAGTTAATAGTGCACTGCATTGTAATGGAACTGGATATATATATATATATGAAACTTGCTTGAGAATAACAACAAGTTTGCCATGTAGGAGCTATACATAATACATTATGATGTCTTATCACATTCTATTTCTCCTTTAGAAAGAACCCAATATAAACAAGGTTTAATGTGGGGACCTGAAATGTTTCGTGATGGAGTGTGGGTTTATTGGAGACTGAAAATGCTTAAGAACAGATGATTCCATTAATATTCAAGTTAGAGGACAATGCACAGCCAACACTTGTATTACATTGCATTAACAAAAATATTGGTGACATTACAGTTTTGATCCACTAAAAAACAACGGAGATTTGCAAATATATGTTATGCCTTTTTTCTAAACCTTCAATCTATCTACTTGATTTTGTTCTTAATTGAGTTTGATCTCTTTAGTTTTGCATGAAATGTTCAAATTTCAAGTTTGGTAATGATTATACAAATGCATATGAATTTGAAAAGACATCATTTTTGTTAACTCCTAGGTAGGATTAATGCATATTCGAATACTTTCTATGAAAATCATCTTGTCTTTGTGGGAAATCTGTTAAAACACATCCCAATAATAAAAAACTAATAAAAAAATAATGGAAAAAATAAAATAAATTAAATGCAATTTTAATCAAGATGGAGGTCTCATTATTTTAAAATCAGAAAAACAAACTTGTCTTTTGTTTTAATATTCCCACACTAAAAAAAAAAAAAAATTATAATAATACTAACCATATCAGAAATTTATATATATAGAATATGGCACAACAGCTCAACCTATTTAAATATTGTATCATATACCTCTATAAGTCTTAGGTAGTCTTTTGATCTTGGTGATCATAAACATCAACAAATTCACGAACTGGATAATTGGAAAAGGATGGGGGACTAGCATCAAATAACTGGAGTCACCCATAACCCTCAGAATGAAATATGTATAGACATTGTTATAATTAAATTAATAATACATTCTAAAATGGTATAAATAGGGTAGTCTTTTAGGTTTCATGACCAGCTCATTCCCTCTATCCAACAATTTTGTAAAGAAAATTATTTGCCTCTCAATGGGATCCTTTTGATTGAAGCTTTGAACGCGCCAACTCACCCCAGCACTGAGGAATTAGGAGATGGAGAAATAGTGGCTAAGTTTTTACCACTGAATGTTATACCCCATCTACAAATGAAGGACCAGGGCATACTGCAAACATTAAAATTGATTTATAAAAAAAAAAAAAATTGAAGAATGCTGATCCATTCCTTTAGTTGACACAATAAAAATAATGAATGTGAAGGATGTTGATTATTGGGTATCTGGCATAGCAGAATATTTCAGACAACACTTTGAGAAAATCTTGGAGAAAGCAGTGGAAATCTCTTGAATTTCAGGACACCCCAGTTGAAAATGAAGAGCTAAATCTCCTATAAGAGGACAGACAATCCCTGGATATAAAGAAGGCAATGGAGCAGATGTAAATGAATGGATGGTACAAGTTTGGAGAGCCTAACTGACATTCAATTAATGGTTCCTGTTACTCAAGACTAAACTGTTAATTATTTTCATGAACTTTGATTTAATTCTTTTATCTTTTTTCATACTTAGATTAATTTGCTGCCATGTTCGAATAGTGGAACTCTGGTGCATTAAAATATGGGTGGCAAGACAAAAATTTAGTAATCCTAACCACGCAGGAAGGTAAAACAAATTTTGCAAGTGTGAGTACAACAATGTACAATTCAATGGTAAATTAACATCTACTTTCCACAAAGGTATGAAGTTTGTGACAACCATAATGTTGTGACTATAAGACTCTTTGACCTTGAAGGGAACAACATCTATTTAAGATACCTAAGAATTCTATAGATTATCTTACAATTGTGGCAAATAGTAATGGGGGTAGGAAGGAGGAAGTCTATATAATGAGAACTTCAAAGTTCCATTTTTCCAAAATTATAAAAGTTTAATGTGGACACCACATGATTTACTTCCACTCATATTAAATTAAATATACAAAATGTTTTGTTGCACTTTTTTTAAAAATGACATAATACATTCCTTCCAATGTATCAGATAAATTAAAGTCATAAAACATAATGTAATAAACAAAAAAGATTGTGTAAAAATGTCCTGAATCTCTAATAGGTGCGGAGAAGTTAGAAATTTTTTATTTTTAATTCCATTCCAATTTAAATGAAAAGAAGAGGTGCACAACCTGATGTTACTACAGTGCTAAATATGAAATTCAATGTTCAAAAAGGCAAGTCGTTAACGTGTAATGCAAGATACAAACATACTTACAGACTTCAGGGTGAAACTAGTCAAGATGATTTCAGAGAGGGTCAAAACTAATAATGCCATTGAAATATGAAAACCGAAATTTTCCATGATTGCAATACTTCCTTTAACTCATATAAGGAGGTAAAAATTCCAAGATTATGGCATTGATGTTTGTAATTAAATGATGGGTGGAACACCATTAAATCATTTTTTGATTCAATTTTATAAAAGGAGTGGATTATCTAACACCAATGGCATATATTAAAATTTTACTCCAATCGCCATGCTGTTTAAAACATTTTTTGTTTTCAATAATTAATAATGTAATTAATGAAAAAAAATTCATGAAAATTCAGGGCTTCCTAAATATAGTTATGTTAATTGAGTTATTTTCGTGTCTTATTTCACTTGCTGAAGCGAATCATCAACTTTCTTATATCACTAAGTGCTAAACAACAACCATTATATTTGGCACAATGGGTAACCGAGGCAGGGAAGGCAAACTGTCTTTTATTCAATTCTAAAGATTCATTAAATGATTTTTATTTATATATTTTAAATCTTCTACTTTGTATTTCATTTTTTACACGCACAAGCATACAAATTTCTAATATATTATCAATGTATCATTGATATCATATTTTAAACAAGCACTGCAAGCATACATATTTTTTTTTTAAATATTCATGAGTATATTCACGTAGAATGATATACTGGTACCAAAGACAGATGAGGATAGATGAAATAAAAATAAACCCTTAATTTCAAGAACAAATCTGTAATATCTTTTTATCCAAAAAGACTCAAGTGAGATCTGTGTAAAACTAATATGTAAACTTTGTTTAATTTAAGTATTAATAAAAGAAATATATTTTTGACATGTTTCTTTAGATAACAATAAAATAAACAAGTCTAAACACTCTGTTCAACAAAGAAGTTGTTCACTTATCAAATTTTAAAATAAACAAAGCTATTAAAAATAACCTGGGTAACATTATTTATTTGACCCAGTAAATATTGTTATAGACCTAATACAAACATTGAACTCTTTTTAGTTTGAAATTAAAAAGCTCCAGACAGAATAAAATGTATACAAATCGAAAAGCATAAAATCCAAGATTAAAAAAACAACAACCTAATTCTGTCCTAATTTTTTATTTTTATTCTTAATAAGTTTAAATATATGTATTAATACAATTCAATTCATGGCTTACACAATTATTGAAACGTATTTAAAATATAAATTTACAATATGTATAAGTTTCGGCAAGTTGGTACGCTAATCAATCTTAATCACTGGCATTATAGCTTCCCAGAGGCACTGACAGTGTTAAGATATATGATTTAATGAAATTACAGAAAATAAATCATAATAATTAATTCACTCCTGGAGTGAGCTTAGGAAAAAAAATATGAGAAGTAGTTTTTATAAAACAATTAATGAGTTGAGCGATAATAAATATTGGTAAGTATATCTGAAGATGTCATTTAAAATAGGCTAGTAAGGAAAAACTTGAACTTATCAATAATGAAAAGTAAATTTATAATTATAATTATGAGTATGGTCTCTTAAAACTGCATGCAACCAATTCAAATGCAACCAAAATTTAATAAAGTGTGATTTAAATAAGAAATTAAATGAAAATTTCAGTAACAGGTAGTATATTCATAAGAATGATTCATGGATTAGATCAAATTTAATTACCAGAGCTGCTCATTTTAAAAAAGTTTCAAGAAACCGAATTCATTACAAGTGAATTTTAGCTTTACACAAGAATTATAAACTGAAGAACTCAATTGAATACACACAATTTAGAGTAACAAAAGAGACCTCTTTATACAATTACTGCAATATATCATATTGAGAAAATTGAATTTGCAGGAACCAAGTATTCTCAATATGAGAAAATTAAACAAGGAAAAAATTGTTCTTTAATTCAAGAATAAATATGAGACAGATAACAATATTCTTCATTGATAAAATGAATGTCCAGGCATACTGTTTAAAGCTTAATAGGATTGATTACCTACAGAATACTTCTCTTCCCTGGCAAGTGTAAGGATTTTACGAAACTGTTATCAAATAATTTCTCATGGCTTTAGGGACATTAACTCTATGTCTCTAAGTTCGACAAAGTATTAAGACCAATATTTTAACACGAATGATTAAAATATATCATGGTACTCCTCTGGATAATTATATTAAACATGAAAGTTAAAAGGAAATGGAAAACAATGAGCCATGTTTTATCTATATCTAAATATAAAGTTTTGAAATTAAATAGTTTTATTTGTTTGGAAGATAATTAGGTGTGAGAAATATTGTTATTGTGGTGTGTATGTATACAAAATTATGAAAGAGATTTATTATTGACATCAGATTTTGACAGTAGTATGATGATTCAACAATTATTTCACTCTTAACTACTCCTATCTTCCTGAGGGTATATAAATGATAGGGTGTTACTTTTACATAAATATAGGATTAGCAGATTTATGTACTCTGAAGAAGCTAGCAGTATGACTAGTGAAACATTGGTCAAAATCAGGAAAATGATAATAATAATGTAATACCAACATGTGGAGGCACAAGGCGAGAACATACACCAATTCTGCATATCAATTTGACATTTGGTTATTCTGCATATCTAGTCCAATACTATAACACTTGAGGTACAGGCATGTCTCAGTATGAGCTCGAACCCAACCAAAACCCCACATTGATACTGTTACTATGGTATTAGCTTATTCCCTAAAGGGAAATTTCATTATAAACATGCAATTTAGCATAAGGTAATTGAAATTGACCTATTTTATCCAAGCATTTCAACTGCACTTTCTATTTGGGAAATTAACTATTCTATCTCGTGTGTCTATGTTCCTTATAGCTTGTCAATGTGCTACAATTTCTCTCATCTTACAAAAAAGAATCAAATAAAAAATTAAAATATTTCCTAGAAAATTAGGATATAAAAAAAAATGAGATGGTACAAAGTACATGACAAAATTACTTATTTATTAATGGATATATAATAAAAATAACGAGAATTTATCCACAAAATAAATATAAGTTGTAATCACTATGATGATTTAAAAACAACTATTCAATCATAAACAAAAAAAACAAAATTAAAAAAAAAAAAAAAAATTAACAACACGGCCTCTACATTATTTTATCTTATGCCCAATTTGAGGTGAACCTAAGGGAAAATTGTAAAAGTAGGAGTAGATTAACTGAATACTAAAGACAAAAAAGTGCAAACAACTCAGTTAATATACAAATTAGAAATAAATATGTTTTGTCATATTACAGTTTTCAATTGGAGTAATAATAACAAAAATATTCATGATTGTATGGGTTACTCCTTTCATAAAGCTTCACTCAAATTCTGACTTTAGCAATTTACCACGATCTTTACTTTTAAATAAAACAGATAAAGGATAAGTGCAGTATAGATTAAATGAAAATAGACTACTATAGAGCAAAAAATATTAAATGATGATGTTACATCGCACATTTGCCTCTCAAAGTAAAGGTCAAATAAAAACAATATATAATATTTCAGCATGGAATAATATATTTCATCATTAACCCTTCGCAACAAGGAACCTCAGGATAGCAGGTAGGTGGGTCCGGCGCATAATTTACTTTCAAGTGGTATCACTCTGGTGAGTGTATACAGCTCTCAAACTATAATGCATTTAAATGACCTTTCCATCGTTTTAAATAAGTTTTTTTTATTTTGTGCCTATGCATATAATAAGTATAATTATTATTTTGGGTTGATACCAGATACAAAAGAGAATAAAATGTCCTATGGGTAATTGGTACAGGTTGGGCAACTGATGTGTCAATTCCTGTCAGATGAGGAAGGTTGGGGGCTCTAGGAACAAAGCCATAATGATTAAACTTTAAATGGGAAAGTTGATATTTAGTTTTTGTATGTATATATATAAGACATACAAATTTTAACAGACCTTCTTGTCATCTCCTAGGTAAAATTGCTGGAGTTGACAAAAATTTTCAAAACTCAAATAAGTAGAACCTCGATAGCTGATTTTCCAAAAGGAAAATCTGCTAGCATAAAAGGCAATACCAACCTTACAGAATGATTAAAACAAAGAAAGAGTCAAATGAATTTTGCTTTGTAATCTATTAACCCTAAAGTCCACTTCCTGGTTTTATTTTACTTTTTCAAATATATGTAGTATTAACATGATTTCCTTAATTAAGCACAAGAAAATAAATGGGCTGAATTAAAAGAAAATAATCATTATTCTTTTAAATAGAATGATGTTTTAATTCTTAAGTTAATTATTTGGTTAAACAAATTCAAATAAGCTACTTTCATATATTTTTACTAATTTGTTTAAAGAGTAGATTATAAATTTAATAAAAAGTTAAGTAACCTACTAAAACAACATCTTCATTAGATATTAAATTACAAAATGGAACACCAACAAGTCGAAACTGATGATACATATATATTTAAAAAAAAAAAAGAGGAACCAATTAAAAAACATGCTTAACAAAAAACAAAAAAAAAATAAAACAATAAATCATGCAGAGACCTACAAATTAACATACAATTTAAACATGGCATGCTTCGGCTAAAATTCACTAACACCAAATCTTGGAGATATTATAGAAGATATATAGGAACAACATAAATTAAATCTACAGAATAAATATTCATTAACATAACACTTAAAAGAAAAATATCTCTTAGGAAACATTTTCAAATATACTAATAAAAAAATAATCATTTTACAATTTTAACAAAAAATATTCTTAGTCAATAAACATTAACAAATAAATCCAACAGGAGAATAAACCTTTGTAAGGAACCCAGAACAACCTCTAATAAGCGATTTATACTTAATAAACAATTTCAATCCCCAACAATGAATGAATACATTCGAACAACTACGAATGAGAATATATGTTAACTAGCACTCCAATGATTAGCAGGTACATTTTATTTCTCTAAAAGTCTTTTAAAAACTCAAATTACAAAAATAAGTTATGGTCCGGCATCTTTGCCAAGATTTTGACTAGGAATTAAGGCACCTATTTTATGGACTCTCTGATGTGAGGAAAAATATCAGCAATGTTTCTTTAAAGCTTAGTTTAATGTGCTTTACAAAAAAATAAAACTGAAAAAGCAACTGAGAAAACTTCAAAATACCCCAGTACTGCATAAACTATTTCAGGTATTAAAAATAAATAAATAATAATAATACGAATTATAGTATGGCATAGTAAATAAATAGAATAATAAATACTATTAAACTTATTAAAAAGTGGCTATGATTAGCGGCAAGTATTTAACAAGTCTTAACTACAACGAAATAAATTATTCAAATGCAATACCATGGCTATCATGAATTTATAATTAAATACCATTCCCCATTTCAAGCAAAACAATGAATAAGGAATCATCTTCCAAGAAAAATATTAAACTTATTAGGAAAAAAATAACTTTTGTCCGACAAACAATAACTTTTTTCCAATTAAATCCTTTGCTCTTAAATTAATTAAAATACAAAGTAAAAGTTTGTAATAAATAAGTGTTAGGGGACTAGTAAAACCCAAAACCCAAAGTTAGGTAGGTATTAGCTATAGATCGATAGACGAGTCACCATGACTAACCTCCTGAAGAAGATCCTGAGCAGCTATTGCTTTAAGCACGTTTTTCTTACTTGTTTCCTGGATCTCTCCGCCAAGGAGAAGTTCATCAAGAATAAAATAAGCTTTCTCAAAGTTAAATATTATATCCAGCTCGCAAACCTGCAAAAGAAAAAAAATAGTGTATTTTTTGAAGAAATACATTTACAACAATCATCTCTTCAAGGATCGTGTATTGCAATGAAAAATGTGCGAAATGAGCAGTTTAGAGATTAAGTATGGCAAATCAAATTTTTTGTAAAAATAAAATAAAACAGTTTTATTTTATGCAGATAGCATTTCATATTATAAAAGAAATAAAAGACTAGAAGTTTGATTTCCCTTCTTATTAAAATAATTATTCTGTCAAGAAGTATTCTTTTTTTTAAAAAAAAGAAAAAAAAAATGATAGGCAATAATTTAAACATGTTAATCAAAGATCACACAAAACATCATTGTAGAAACCTATAATAATATTATGAGCATGGACAATTTAATTAATCAATAACATATAAATGGTTGAATACACAAATAAAATTTGGAGCTTAGATGACCACATTTTGGAACCAAGAATACGTTAAGTAATTAGAGCAATTTTCCCTGAGGGGAAAATAATACTACTGTCAATTCTGTTGGTAGATGTTATCATTGATTGACAAGTACTTGTGGCAAACAATTTTGAGATCAGTGCACCATTTTTTCTCCTGTCAACGTTGTACAGCTGCTAGGTAGTCTTCAGTTACTACTTAGTCAAATGCTAGGACCAACAACAAGCTACTGGTTGTTTACATTAAGTATGGCTCATTATAGTCCATGCACGGTTGCTTTCATGCCCATACTGGTAAGCTCTCCTTTCTTTAAGATTCTATACTTATAGTCCTGGGCCATTGTAGGTAATAAAATTCACCTTTCAAACTCAATTATGATTTTCTTCAGAATTGTTTATTGTATGCACACATATATATACATACTTACACACATGCATGCACACATAAATGCACTTGTGCATCTATGGATTAAAATTAATTTGTTATATTCTTCTCATGGCACAAATGCCCTGATACATTCAAACCTGTACAATAAATGTGCAAAGATTCAGTTGTAATATCCATGGGGTAGCCTTCAACAAACCCCACTTCTACTCACGCTAAATAAACAATACTCCGTTATATAATGAACCACATTATTTGAAGCTTAAGTAACAAATATTGTCCCCCCCCCCCCCGGTCTTAAGTTCTTACTACTAAAATTTGATTGAGATAAAAATTATTCTGATTCATTATAAATTACAGTACTAGATATAGTAAATAGTTTTAAATAAAATTAATATGTTATATTCTGATATATTTCAGTAATTGTTTATCTTTTCATGAAAGAGGTTGGCAGACTTGTTAGTTTACATTTCAGACGCTTCCCATCCAAAAGTTATTAAAATTGACTGAAAGATTTCTTCAGTGACAGATTTCTTTTGTTTCTGTGTCATTTTTCAGCTCGAGCGAATGATCTAAATGCCAAGCGAGGCGTTTACCCCACCCCAGTGCCCTATACGGACCATCCAAAATTGACAGTTCTAAAACTCCCATTTCCCTGCTGTCCCGATCACCAGTGATTTCGGGTTCTTCTCCAACAAATACTCCGCTTTACAAACAACCAAAGTATCCCTAGATCTCATGGGTCTCTGTCAAAGGGCAAGGGAAATGTAAATATCTTTATCTAATTTATGTGTTTGCAGTTTAAGTACCTCATCTAAATAAAGCTGCTTACAGCAGCAAGTGGTTTACACGCCCACCCAATGTTATTTATTAACCAAATTTTCTTTAATCTCATTAATATTGAAATTGTATAATTTTGTATTTTATACTTTAATTTTGTTTGCATTATTATTGCTCAGCATTTTGAATTATTGGTTTAGAAGCATTTCTTTGGGCATGACTAGAACTATAAGAATGTAACTGTAACACACATTCTTCCAGATAATCACAGGACTAAACATGACCTTTACTTCTCTCTTTTTTCAATGCTTTTTATTTGCTAAAACTTTTAACTTATTCTTTTTATGTATATTATATTTTAACATATTGAAATTGTGGCCATTTTAATTTCATCTGAAAAGCCCATTCCCCACTCCCCCTATTTACATAATTAATTTTAAACTGTATATTATAATATGTATCATTTACTTCAAGGTTAATTTTTTTTATGCAATTTCATGTCAATATTTTTTCTTTTTATACAAGTTCCATGAATAATTCATTTTTTGTCAAATAGATAGTTCAAATATTTTATTTTCTTTCTAAATGATATAAAATCCGATATAAACTCTTTCCTAAACTGGGGAGTATTTTTATTTTTTGCTGATAAAATTCACTGATATAACGATAAAAATAATGAATCTGCAAAATACACGTGTAATTAAAAATCTGTAATAGCGATGACAAAGCCTGAGTAGTTCCATGACAATCCCGAAGGAAAAAGGCCGTTAGGGGTCATAGCCCCTTTGCTGGAGTGACCTGGTTGCGTTTTATAGTTTCGAGCCATCAGTAAACCCTAACTCCTACTCATTACCAATAAATCAATATGTCAGAAACATTTTATTCCAAGCATATATACAACTCTTTTCTATTGGTTTATAGAAGGAGTAAAATAAAAAATTCAAAATATCTCTGTTGTCATGGTTATAATAGAAAATAATCTTCTAAATTTAATTTATCTACAACTGGTGTTCCATACAGTTATTTTCTAGCTCGAAAATTAACTGAGATATTTTCACTTTTTATTTTTCATTTATCTGTAAACTCCTATTCCCACTATTATGATTTCTTAGTGCAGAAGAGCCACTGAAGATCTCAAGACTAGCTCAAATTTTTAATCAAGAGGTGACTAGAAAATTTGATTTTGGATTAAAAATTTTACATTTTATATGAAACTCTTTGTCCAAGTCAAGCAAACAGTAAAACAAAAAGCTCTTGTTAACTTCTCTACAAAAACTCAATAATTGGGATTGTAAAACTCCAAAGTGGTCAATGTATTGATAGTTAGATCTGAAACTAACACTACTCTAACAGATGAAGGCTTTTTTTGTTTTTAGGAACACAAACTTAAATATTAAATGTCTAAGTGAATAAAAAAATAAGCAAACCATCATTTTTCTAAAAGTGGTAAATTATCTAACTTAGGCCACTATACTATACTTTAATTTAATTTTAATCAATATATAAAATTTTAATCCACTGATACATACACTGCCAAAATACTTATCCAGGAGTTCAACATAACGATGAATAACTTCTAAGGTAAGCAGCTCATTATCACCTTGCTCAATAGCACAGCAAAAATACAGGCTTGCATACCTACAAAAAAGAAAAGAAAAAATATTTAACATGGTCAGGACTGGAAAGAAAAATGTCATACATAAGTATCTAAAAACTTACCTTTTATAAACAATTTTTAAATCCTTCCATTCTAAAAAACTGCACATTTTTGGTTTTCTTGCAAGAATTGTTGTAATAAGTTCTCTTGTAATTTTCTTTTTTAACTTATCAGGATGAGCAACATACCATTTCTGTAACCTAAGCTTTCCCTGGCGGCTGAATAAAAGCATAAATTGCATCTAAAAAACAAATGAGTTAAGAGTTAAATGCTTGTTTAACATTAACAAATGGTATGTTAGTGATCATCATTCCAAAAGCATTTATTACTAATGTCTTCAGATCATCTAGTGAGGCTATTTCTGATGGCACCACCAACCTGGTCTTTAAAACCGCCAAATCTCTTCAACATCCAGTGAAGGTTGGAAAACTAAGGGTTGAACAAATGAGCCTCTGGCATTTTACCTAATTATTTTCTGAAATGTATTGTTTGAGGAATTTTTTTATTTTTTTTTGTGGGTATTACCATTATTTAACCATCTCTTATACAAATTATTAATTGCTATAATTATAAATTATTTTTTAATAATTTTTAACACCTTTCACCAGAATTCCCTTTAAGGAATGTCCAGTTTAAATTCCAAGATTTGTTCTTACTAAAGGAGAACCATGAATTAAATACGAAGATGACATATTTATGTCCTTATAGCATGGAAATTTACTTGGCTTACATATCCACCTTTAACAGAAAATTAAAAAAGTTTGTCACTCAGAGGCTGTGTAAATTAAGCAGGCTTCCCATGTTTTGGTATAACACACTACTGATCTCACCAAAGATTCTCTATTTCTAAATAAACATTGAATGAGTAGAAGGTGAGGAAGAATTTACTCAAGAATGACAACAAAAAAAAGTGTGAATAACTCGCTTAATATTTGAGTTACTCAAAAAAAATGTATACTCGTACAACATTAAATTTGCAATAAGATTGGTTCCATACAATTTTTGATCCAACTTATACTAACAGAGATATTTTGCATTTTCAAAATTCCCTCTCTCTTACTGGTCCAATTTCAGAAGTTAACGTACTTGATCTTTAGTTTAACATAAAATGTTTAAATATAGATTTTTCTTAAAAATCAAACTGAAATTGTGACTGCCAGGGCAGTACAGGCGTGTATATATATATATATATATAACATTTTGAATCGACCTCATTTTTATCATCACAGAGGTAGGATCGATGAGCATTTGAGGAAACTTTTCAAAGACCGCATCATGAGTATAACCTCAATAGCTGATTTCCATTAAGTGGGATAAAATTATATTTGACTTCCTTGTACATCTATTAAATTAAAAATAAACAAAATGTTTTGCTGCATTTATTCATAATTATTTCATTTGAAAGTGATTTACAGTATCTGTGGTCCAATGCATCAAATCAAAAAATGCAATAGAACATAATTTATAGATCTTTTTATGATAACAAAAAAAAAAAAAAAAAAAACATTCAAAATCTTCTATATTTGAAATAGTCTATAAATCCCCTCTCCCTCAGTTTTGATCAAAGGGGAGGAAAGATGAATATTTGAAGACAATTGTTTGTCTTCCAAGATGAATATTTGAATTGTTTGTCTTCAAAGAAGAATATTTGAAGAAATTGTTTTCTGGCACATTAAGACTAAAAAAAAATATGAAATTCCAATATTATAGTAACATAACGTTATTTGTGCATATTTCAGGAAAGTATTTATGGATTCAGCTTCTTACATGTTAAACTGCCCTAACATCATTAGAACAGTTTAACGAGATCAGTGATGTAGCAGAATTTAAGTGATGAACCATTGAAATTAAAGATTAGTTTCATTAATTAGGTGTATATCAATAAGGACACACTTCAATTAATACATCTTTCCATCACATTTGAATGAAAAAGGAACACACCCCCTTCTTTATGCTTCTGATTTTGTAAACCAGTGCTTGCCTGACTCGTAACGTTAATCTGGATTAGAGAAAGGTCAATTCCTTACAGATGTTGGGTTCTTAACAACACTCAAGACTATATCTCACATATGCCACTATATTTCAGGCTATCTAAACAATTATTTTTTCAAATATTATAAAACAAGTTTAAATTGCAAGATATGGTTTTGAGGGTCCGAAAAGACACATTAGGATATTCTTCAGGGAAATTAAATATAATGAAGAATTGATCATCTACAAGAAGAACTGCTTAGTAATTAAGTATATAAATAGAAGTTGAGAATTCATAATTTGTTACTCCTAGAATATACATTGGAAAAAATTTCCAAGGACAGAATTTTACAAAATCACAATTATTTCCAAAAATTGTAATCCACAAATTCATAGAGAACTTGAAAGGTATATACGGAAGTAATTCCTATCCCAAAATTTTATTTATTTGCACCAATAAATAAGAATTCCAAGAAATTTGAAAATAGGTGAGTTTTCTGTGTGGGTAACTCCGGTTGGTTTTTGTAATTCATCATGCTTTGAAAAAAAAGCACTTATCAAGAATTAATGAAGAGAGGAAAAACAATATTAACTTTTCTTATAATACATGAAATTATAGTTCTTTTATTACACATATTTTTAAAATAATTCAGTTGAATTGAACACGTACCATGTTCACGAGAAGGCTTCAATTATCTTTATTCAAATTTCATACAGACACTAATCAAATTAAGAATCTTAAAAACGGGGGAAAATTATATCAGAATTTATATAAAAATACACATCATTTAAAAAATTCCAAATCACTCAAACCAAACACAGCTCACACCCAGACCACATAGAAGATAATAAATAAACCAACGAAGTGTAAAAGAAGTGGTACGAAGAAGTCGTGAAGTAACAAAGGCAATATATTTACGTCATTATTCCAGAAAAAAAGTAACAAAGTAAATATTTGTAGCACCTCCAAACTTTAAATGCCCAATCTAAATTCTAACGAATTTTACGCATGCAAGTAAAGTAAGCTCGTAAAATTTAACAATTTTACATAAAATGGAAATTGAATCCATTTAAACTATATATTCCAGTTGGTACTAAAAATAACGGACAAATGGTGTCAAAAATTAAACATTTTCTGTCTATCAACCCATTTAAACATTCTAGAACTTGCTAAAAATATTTTTAATAAGCCTTTAAATTTGTGAAGATAATACCCTGATATAATATATATATATATATATATATACTAGCTCAGATACCCGGCTTCGCTCGGGAATTCCTTTGAGGCTGAATGGTGATGGTATATTTTTTGCAAGGCTTTACTTTGCACAATATTTTGACATTTACCCGTTCCAGTGTTTAGGGTTAATACCCGTTGTTGGCATTTGTTAATAATAAAATTATTTTTTTATGTAGTAGTTCATATTGAAAAGAAGAGTTGAGCAAATTTCTCTAAATAACAAAATAAACAACTTTTGTTATGTGCATATTTGCCGAACCCCAATAGGAAATCATTATTATTAATTTCAGGCCTCCCTTAAAACCCCCACTCCTGCCCGTCCCTAGAAATGTTAGTATGGCTTATTATAAGGAAGGCGTTAGTGCTAATACAGTTTAGTTTATATAGTTTATACCGTATAACTCATTTATGCTTAGCTATACGGCAAAAGTGAATATAACAAAAGTTACTTTAAATAACAAACTAAACAACTTTAGTCATGTGAATATTTGCAGAAAAACCAAAAGAAAACAAAATACCGCTATTTTTAATTTCAGGCCTCCCTTACAACCCCCACTCCTGCCCGTCCCTAGAAATGTTAGTATAGCTTATTATAATGAAGGCGTAAGTACTAATTCACATATCGTGTTTGGTTTAATTCGGTTGAGTCTTAAGTGCGAAATAAAATTGTGGACTCACGCTATAGTTTATAGCATATAACTCATTTATGCTTCCGTATACGGCAAAAGTGCATATAACAAAAGTTACTCTAAATAACAAAATAAACAACTTTTGTAATGTGCATATTTGCTGAAAAAGCAATAGGAAACGAAATATCGCTATTTTTAATTTCAGGCCTCCCTGATAACCCTCACTCCTGCCCGTCCCTAGAAATGTTAGTATGGCTTATTATAAGGAAATCGTTAGTACTAATTCACATAGTGAGTTTGGTTTAGTTCGGTTGAGTCTTTTGTGCCAAAAAAAAATTGTGGACTCCCGCTATAGTTTTTAGCGTATAACTCATTTATACTTCCGTATACGGCAAAAGTGCATATAACAAAAGTTACTCTAAATTACAAAATAAACAACTTTTGTTATATGCATATTTGCTGAAAAAGCAATAGGAAATGAAATATCGCTATTTTTAATTTTAGGCCTCCCTTATAACCCCCACTCCTGTTCGTCTCAGAGAATATTAATATAGCCTAAAGTCTAAGTTGGGCTAGTAGTAATATACATACCAAGTTTCATAAAATTCGGTTCAGCCGTTTATGCGTGAAAAGGTAACAAACAAACAAACAAACAAATAAACAAACAAACAAATAAACAAACAAACAAACAAACAGACACCAAAGAAACAAAATGCAGTTATGGTGTCTATGACATGTGAAACGAAAAGTTATCGTGAAATTTCGCGAAAAAAATCAATGTACAGACAGAGGTTACAATTTTATATATATATAGATATATATATATATATATATATATATATAGATAGATATATATCTATATATATATATATATATATATAAAATTGTAACCTCTGTACATTGATTTTTTTCGCGCAATTTCACGATAACTTTTCGTTTCACATGTCATAGACACCACAACTGCATTTTGTTTCTTTGGTGTCTGTTTGTTTATTTGTTTGTTTGTATGTTTGTTACCTTTTCACGCATAAACGGCTGAACCGAATTTTATGAAACTTGGTATGTATATTACTACTAGCCCAACTTAGACTTTAGGCTATATTAATATTCTCTAAGACAAATAGGAGTGGGGGTTATAAGGGAGGCCTGAAATTAAAAATAGCAATATTTCGTTTCATATTGATTTTTCAGCTAATATGCCCATAACAAAAGTTGTTTATTTTGTAATTTAGAGTAACTTTTGTTATATGCACTTTTGCCGTATACGGAAGTATAAATGAGTTATACGCTAAAAACTATAGCGGGAGTCAACAATTTATTAGGCACAAAAGATTCAACCGAACTAAACCAAACTCGGTATGTGAATTAGTATGAGCGTCTTCCTTATAATAAGCCATACTAACATTTCTAGGAACGGGCAGGAGTGGGGGTTATACGGAAGGCCTGAAATTAATAATAGTGGTATTTCGTTTCCTATTGCATTTTAGGCAAACATGCACATAACAAAAGTTGTTTATTTTGTTATTTAGAGAAACTTTTTTTATATACACTATCGTCGTATACCGAAGTATAAAGGCGTTATACGCTAAACATTATAGCGGGAGTCAACAATTTTATTTGGGACAAAAGCCTCAACCGAAATAAATAAAACTTGGTATGTGTATTAGTACTAACGCTTTCATTATAACAAGCCATACCAACATTTCTATGGACGGGCAGTAGTGGGGGTTGTAATGGAGGCCTGAATTTAAAAATTGCGGTATTTCGTTTTCTATTCGTTTTTCGACAAACATGCACATAACAAAAGTTTTTTACTTTATTATTTAGATTAACTTTTTTTTTTTTATACATTTCTCCAGGAACAATGTGTGGAGCAAGTAATTTGCATAGAAATATTGATATGCTCAACAATTCATTCCTATTTGAACTATCAGGCACCTCAGTTAGAAAAATTAATTCAAATCAATGTTAATATTTTGTCATTAATAGCTGAAATCTATGCATAATGCACAGGAGACAGGAAATATGATAATTTGGAGGACAGTGAAGACTTACATAAAAAATTAATTTTATTATTAACAAATGCCAACAACGGGTATTTTTTCAGGCCTTTTTACATTTTTAATTTCAGGCCTCCCTTATAACCCCCACTCCTATTTGTCTTAGAGAATATTAATATAGCCTAAAGTCTAAGTTGGGCTAGTAGTAATATACATACCAAGTTTCATAAAATTCTGTTCAGCCGTTTATGCGTGAGAAGGTAACAAACACACAAACAAACAAACATACACGAAAGAAAGAAAATGCAGATATGGTGTCTATGACATGTGAAACGAAAAGTTATCGTAAAATTTCGTGAAAAAAATCAATGTACAGACATAGGTTACAATTATATATATATATATATATATATATATATATATATATATATATATATATATATATATATAAAATTGTAACCTCTGTCTGTACATTGATTTTTTTCGCGAAATTTCACGATAACTTTTCGTTTCACATGTCATAGACACCATAACTGCATTTTGTTTCTTTGGTGTCTGTTTGTTTGTTACCTTTTCACGCATAAACGGCTGAACCGAATTTTATGAAAGTTGGTATGTATATTACTACTAATCCAACTTAGACTTTAGGCTATATTAATATTCTCTGAGACGAACAGGAGTGGGGGTTATAATGGAGACCTGAAATTAAAAATAGCGATATTTCGTTCCCTAATGGTTTTTCGGCAAATATGCATATAACAAAAGTTGTTTATTTTGTTATTTAAAGTAACTTTTGTTATATACACTTTTTTCGTATACCGAACTATAAAGGCGTTATACGCTAAAAATTATAGCGGGAGTCAACAATTTTATTTGGCACAAAGACTCAACTGAACTAAATAAAACTCGGTATGTGTATTAGCACTAACTCCTTCCTTATAATAAGCTATACAAACATTTCTAGGGAAGGGCAGGAGTGGGGGTTATAAGGGAGGCCTGAAATTAAAAATAGTGATATTTCTTTTTCTACTGGTTTTTCTGCAAATATGCACATGACAAAAGTTGTTTATTTTGTTATTTAAAGTAACTTTGGTTATATTCACTTTTGCTGTATAACATAAACGAGATATGCGTTAAAAACTAAAGCGGAAGCCAACAATTTTGTTGAGCACAAACGATTGAACCGAATTTAACAAAACTTGGTATGCGAATTAGCATTAATTCTTCCATGATTATAAGCTACATTAAAATGTTTAGGTTCAAACGGGAGTGGGGGTTATAAGAAAGGCCTGAGATAAAAATTCGCAATTTTCATTTTCTATTTTTTTTTTCGGCTAACGTGCACATAGCAAAAGTTGTTTACTTTCGTTATTTGAAGTAACTTTTGTTGTATTCACTTTTGCCGTAAATGAAGTTAACACAGCATATACGCTAAATCCATAGCGGGAGTCAATAATTTTATTAGTGCTTATTTAAGTGTTTTTAATAAATGCATATTATAACAAAAGATGTTATGTTTTAGTCTTATATGATAGTTGCAAGTATGATTCGGATTAGCGAGCTTATAAATCTCCGTCGCCTCCTCATTTATTTATTTATTTTCCCTATAACTTTGTTATTTATTTCTAATAGAATATAAACTATAAGAGCATTTCTGGTATTTAATATATACTCGATATGAATGTTTAAAGTATTACTAGGTTGCAGGGGGGCTCTCTTCCCCTCATCTAGCTTTTTGAACATAAATGAAATTATGTTTAGGGATCTATTACTTAGTTCCATCAGGGAGATAAATTATTAGAATAATATTCTGAAGCAATATTCTAAGGAAAACAACGATGATAACGCTCCTGCGAGAGCGGAAATGGACGGGAGGTAATTGAGTTTAGTTATTTCCTGTGGAACGACGGGAAGTGATTTCCACTGAGGCTTACTAATACAAAAATAATCTTATGTATAAAACTATGCTAAAACTATATGTGCTTGGTTTGATTTTTTGCAGGAAATATGTTCATTATAGAAGATATTTAATTGTGATAAATGCTACCCATGATTATGGTTTGAATTATTCAAAACCGTGAGTCAAAAAGTCGTGAGGGATAAATTAGGAACCCATTTTCATATATTCTTCAAAACTAAAATTTCTATTCTATTAACTCTGAAAGTTCACTTTAGGATTGGCTGTTTTGAAAAAAACAATACATCGTGGAGGGAAGTGCAATTGTACACATTGAAGTCTTGCTATAAAAATACAATCATTAGTCAGTCAGCAATGATTTCCCGGGCATCGCCGGGTACCTTAGCTAGTATATATATAAAATTGTAACCTCTGTCTGTACATTGATTTTTTTCGCGAAATTTCACGATAACTTTTCGTTTCACATGTCATAGGCACCATAACTGCATTTTGTTTCTTTCGTGTCTCTTTGTTTGTTTATTTGTTTGTTACCTTTTCACGCATAAACGGCTGAACCGAATTTTATGAAACTTGGTATGTATATTACTACTAGCCCAACTTAGACTTTAGGCTATATTAATATTCCCTAAGTCGAACAGGAGTGGGGGTTATAAGGGAGGCCTGAAAATAAAAATAGCGATATTTCGTTTCCTATTGCTTTTTCAGCAAATATGCACATAACAAAAGTTGATTATTTTGTAATTTAGAGTAACTTTTGTTATATACACTTTTTTTGCATACCGAATTATAAACGAGATATACGCTAAAACCTATAGCGGAAGTAAACAATTTTATTTGACACAACAGACTCAACCGAACTAATTAAAATTCGGTATGTGTATTAGCAGTAACGCCTTCATTATAATAAGCCGTACCAACATTTCTAGGGACGGGCAGGAGTGGGGTTTATAAGGAAGGACTGAAATTAAAAATGGTGATATTCCGTTTCCTATTGGTTATTCGGCAAAAATGCACATATCAAAAGCTGTTTATTTTGTTATTTAGATTAACTTTTGTCATACACACTTTCGTTGTATACCGAAATATAAATGCGTTATACGCTAAAAATGATAGCGGGAGCCAACAATTTTATTTGGCACACAAGAGACTCAACCGAAATCAATAAAACTCGGTATTTGTATTAGCACTAACGCCTTCATTATCACAAGTCATACTAACATTTGTAGGAACGTGCAGGAGTGGGGGTTGTAAGGGAGGGATATATATAAAAAGAGCGGTATTTCGTTTTCTATTGGTTTTTCTGCAAATATGCACATGACAAAAGTTGTTTAGTTTGTTATTTAAAGTAACTTTTGTTATATTCACTTTTGTTGCATAACAAATTATAAACGAGATATATACTAAAAGCTAAAGCGGGAGTCAACTATTTTATTTGATACCAACGGTTGAACCGATTCCAACAAAACTTGGAATATATAAATTAGCATTAATTCTTACATAGTTATAAGCTATATTAAAATGTTTAGGTTATAACGGGGGTGGGGATTATAAGGGAGGTCTGATAAAAATTCGGGATATTTCATTTTTTATCCCAAACCAACCACGGATACTAGCCTTGAACACTGAAACGGGTAATTATCAAAATATTGTGCAAAGTAAAGTCTTGCCGAAAAAATACCATTATCATCCCGGCTCAAATGAATTCCCGGGCGAAGCCGGGTACCTTAGCTAGTATATATATATATCTATATCTATATATATATAAAATTGTAACCTCTGTCTGTACATTGATTTTTTTCACGAAATTTCACGATAACTTTTCGTTTCACATGTCATAGACACCATAACTGCATTTTTTTTCTTTGGTGTCTGTTTGTTTGTTTGTTTGTTTATTTGTTTGTTTGTTACCTTTTCACGCATAAACGGCTGAACCGAATTTTATGAAACTTGGTATGTATATTACTACTAACCCAACTTAGACTTTAGGCTATATTAATATCCTCTGAGACGAACAGGAGTGGGGGTTATAAGGGAAGCCAGAAATTAAAAATAGCGATATTTCGATTCCTATTGGTTTTTCGGCAAATATGCACATAACAAAAGTTGTTTATTTTGTTATTTAGAGTAACTTTTGTTATATACACTTTCGTCGTATACCGAGTTATAAACGAGATATACGCTAAAACCTATAGAGGAAGTGAACTATTTTATATGGCACAAAAGAATCAACCAAACTAAATAAAACTCGGTATGTGTATTAGCACTAACGCTTTCATTATAACAAGCCTTGCCAACATTTCTAGGGACGGGCAGGAGTGGGGGTTATAAGGGAAGCCAGAAATTAAAAATAGCGATATTTCGTTTCTTATTGGTTTTTCGGCATATATGAACATAACAAAAGTTGTTTATTGTGTAATTTAGAGTAACTTTTGTTATATTCACTTTTGCCGTATACGGAAGTATAAATGAGTTATACTCTAAAAACTATAGAGGGAGTCCACAATTTTATTTGGCACAAAAGACTCAACCGAACTAAACCAAACTCGGTATTTTAATTAGTACTAACACCTTCCTTATAATAAGCCATACTAACATTTCTAGGGACGGGCAGGAGTGGGGGTTATATGGAAGGCCTGAAATTAAAAATAGTGATATTTCGTTTCCTATTGCTTTTTCAACAAATATGCACATAACAAAAGTTATTCGTTTTGTTATTTAGAGTAACTTTTGTTACATGCACTTTTGCCGTATACGGAAGTATAAATGAGTTATACGCTAAAACCTATAGCGGGAGTCCACAATTTTATTTGGCATAAAAGACTCAACCGAACTAAACCAAACTCGGTATTTGAATTAGCACTAACGCCTTCCTTATAATAAGCCATACTATTTCTAGGGACGGGCAGGAGTGGGGGTTATAAGGGAGGCCTGAAATTAAAATAGTGATTTCCTATTGTGGTTTCGGCAAATATGCAAATAACAAAAGTTGTTTAATTTGTTATTTAGAGAAATTTTCTCAACACTTCTTTTCAATATGAACTACCAGGTACCTCAAATGAAAAAATTTATTCAAATGTATGTCAATATTTTCTCATTAATAATTCAAATCTATGCATAATGCACAGGAAACGGGAAATATGACAATATGCAGAACAGTGAAGTCTTGCATAAAAAAATAATTTTATTATTAACAAATCCACATAAACGACGGGTGTTAACCCTAAACACTGGGACGGGTAAATGTCATAATATTGTGCAAAGTAAAGCCTTGCCAAAAATATACCACCAACATTCAGCCCCAAATGAATTCCCGAGCGAAGCTGGGTATCTCAGCTAGTATATATATAAAATTGTAACCTCTGTCTGTACATTGATTTTTTTCGCGAAATTTCACGATAACTTTTCGTTTCACATGTCATAGACACCATAACTACATTTTGTTTCTTTCGTGTCTGTTTGTTTGTTTGTTTGTTTATTTGTTTGTTTGTTTGTTACCTTTTCACGCATAAACGGCTGAACCGAATTTTATGAAACTTGGTATGTATATTACAACTAGCCCAACTTAGACTTTAGGCTATATTAATATTCTCTAAGACGATCAGGAGTGGGGGTTATAAGGGAGGCCTGAAATTAAAAATAGCGATATTTCGATTCCTATTGCTTTTTCAGCAAATATGCACATGACAAAAGTTGTTTATTTGGTAATTTAAAGTAACTTTTGTAATATGCACTTTTGACGTATACGGAAGCATAAATGAGTTATACGCTATAAACTAAAGCGGGAGTCCACAATTTTATTTGGCACTAAAGACTAAACCGAATTAAACCAAACTCGGTGTGTGAATTAGTACTAACGCCATCATTATAATAAGCCATACTAACATTTCTAGGGACGGGCAGGAGTGGGGGTTATAAGGGAGGCCTGAAATTAAAAATAGCGATATTTCGTTTCCTATTGCTTTTCAGCAAATATGCACATAACAAAAGTTGTTTATTTTGTTATTTAGAGTAACTTTTGTTATATGCACTTTTGCCGTATACGGAAGCATAAATGAGTTATACGCTGTAAACTAAAGCGGGAGTCCACAATTTTATTTGGCACTAAAGACTAAACCGAATTAAACCAAACTCTGTATGTGAATTAGTGCTAACGCTTTCATTATAATAAGCCATACTAACATTTCTAGGGACGGGCAGGAGTGGGGGTTATAAGGGAGGCCTGAATTTAAAAATAGCGATATTTCGTTTCCTATTGCTTTTTCGGCAAATATGAACATAACAAAAGTAGTTTATTTTTCTATTTAAAGTAACTTTTGTTTTATTCACTTTTGTTGTATAGAAAAGTATAAACGAGATATACACTAAAATCTAAAGCGGGAGCCAACAATTTTGTTGGGCACTAACGATTGAACCGAACTTAGCAAAACTCGGTGTGTGAATTAGCATTAATTCTTCCATGATTATAAGCTATATTAAAAATTTTAGGTTCAAAGGGGAGTGGGGATTATAAGAGAGGCTGAAATGAAAAACTCGGTTTTTCTATTTTCTATTTGTTTTTCGGCAAACATGCACATAACAAAAGTGGTTTACTTTGTTATTTAGAGTAACTTATGTGTGCATTCACTTTTGTCGTAAAATGAAGTAAACACGGGATATACGCTAAATGGGAGTCAATAATTATATTAGTACTCATTTAAGGGGTTTTAATAAATGAATACTATGACAAATGATGTTATGTTTTCGTCTTATATGATAGTTCAAAGTATGATTCGGATTAGTGAGGTATAAATCTTCGTCACCCCCTCCTCATTTATTTATTTTTCCTAGAAAATAGCTTTGTTATTTATTTCCAATAGAAATATAAACTATAAGAGCATTTCCATTATTTAATTTGTATAATGTACCTTGACGTTATTGAAACAAATATGTGCTATCATAATAATTAGACGTTAATGGTAATGTCATTATGACAAAAAACAATATGCGTTTAAACAATATGCGTATATATGATATGATATTTTCAGGGTACCTCCATTATTTAATTCCATCCAGTAGATAAATTATTAAAATAATGTTTTGAATCAATAATTTAAGTAGAAGAATTTTGAGAAGTCTCATGCGGGAGCGGAAGATGAATGGAGCCTTACTAGATAATTGAGTTTACTAATTTCCCATCTGGCATTACTGAAAGTAGTTTCCAGTGTGATTCACTATTACAAATATAATCTTACGTGCAAAAACTTTGCCTAATATTATATGAGCTCGGATTGGCTTTTGAAAGGAAATATGTTCATTATAGATGATATTTAATTGTAATAAATGCTACCCATGATTATGGTTTGAATTACGAGTATTGAAAAAAGGTGAGTCAAAAAGTGTAAAGGGATAGATTAGGAACATATTTTCATTTATTCTTCAAAACTAAAATTTCTATTATATCAATCCCCTGAAGTTACCCTTCAGGGTTGGCTTTTTCGGTAAACCATTACGTCTTGGATGGAAGTGTAATTGTACACATTGAAGTCGTGCTATCAAAATACCATCATTAGTAAGTCAACAATGATTTCCCGGGCATCGCCGGGTACCTTAGCTAGTAGATATATAAAATTGTAACCTCTGTCTGTACATTGATTTTTTTCGCGAAATTTCACGATAACTTTTCGTTTCACATGTCATAGACACCATAACTGCATTTTGTTTCTTTGGTCTCTGTTTGTTTATTTGTTTGTTACCTTTTCACGCATAAACGGCTGAACCGAATTTTATGAAACTTGGTATTTATATTACTACTAACCCAACTTAGACTTTAGGCTATGTTAATATTCTCTGAGACGAACAGGAGTGGGGGTTATAAGGGAAGCCTGAAATTAATAATAGCGATATTTCGTTCCCTATTGGGTTTTCGGCAAATATGAACATAACAAAAGTTGTTTATTTTGTTATTTAGAGTAACTTTTGTAATATACATTTTTTTCGTATACTGAATTATAAACGAGATATACTCTAAAACCTATAGCGGAAATGAACAATTTTATTTGACACAAAAGACTCAATCGAAAATGAATAAAAATGAGTAAATTATTTTAAACATCAGCTAGTCAATATAGGTACAAGATTTTTAAAGGTTATCATTGGCATGTAGTCCTCCTTGTAATAAAAAGATGCTTATATTTAGTCACTGGAATCCTTGGTTCCAGTAGCATCCTTGTGAAGAAGATGGCACAGATGTTGGAGCATATGCAGTGAAACCACACTGTCCCATTGCATAAGTAACTGTGAAGAAAACATGTAATATCATTAATGATGGATCATAGGAAATAATCTCCTATAGTGCTCTATAGGAAACAATACAAGAAAATTATTCTGTTTCTTACATTTTAAATATTACCGTTTTAAAAGCTCACATTCGCATGAAGTCTGTCTTGTCCAAAACAGTTGCTGCTGATATTTTTTGAGTGTATGCATTGAAATCGCACTGTCCCATTGCATAAGTAACTGTGAAGGAAACATGTAATATCATTAATGATGGAGCATGGGAAATAAACTCCTATAGTGCTCTATAGGAAACACTAAAAGAAAATTATTCTGTTTCTAATATTTTAAATCTTACCTTTTTAAAAGCTCCCATTCGCATGAAGTATGTCTTGCCAAAACCAGTTGCTGCTGATATTTTTTGAGTGTATGCTCTGAATTTGAGCTTTGGATAATATTGGACAACAAATCCTTTCCATTTCTTTTTTGATTGCATTTATTCTTCTTTTTGCATTTCTAGCTGGTGATTAACTGTTAGCAATTTAGTAACTCTCTTTTTTAAATTAAAGTTATTACTTTCTAAATTTTCTACTTGGATCAGCAAGGACTTTAATTGGGATTCATATTCAGAAATGTTTTCCTTTAAGAGAATACATCCATTACAATCAACTTCTTCTGAATCACATGAAAAATCACTTTTCATCTTTTTGGGAGAAATCTCATTAATGTGACGCAGGGCACGTTTAGTTATTTCACGTTTTTTACTCCTACATTCTCTAGATGTTTCACATTTTGAGTCAGAAGTAGAGGTAGTAGGTGTTTGTTTACTTACAGACGATACTGGTAAATTAAGATGCGGCACAGCTTCTTCTTTTAATATCAATCTATTAGGAACATAGCCTAACAATTCTGCTTTTAAATTCCTTTGGTAATCACTATCGCTGAAATGTTCTGAACAAACCCGAGCAAAAGTAGGATTAAATTTCAAATCTCCTCGTCTACACAGAACTATCCACTGTTTCTTAATTTTTGGGTTTTTCGGGAACCGGTGATAAGATACAGACTTGCCTGTTCTCCTAGAGTTGTTGGAACATGTTGCCATAGCACACTCACTCGGCATTTTGAAAAAAAAAATCACTTATAACAAATAAAAGAATTCACTAAAAAAACAACGATGCTCACTCGATGTAAACAAAGCTGAAAGCGTCGCACACAAGTCGCCTCTTGACGTCATGCGCCAAAGTCGCAAAAATTTACGATCTGCGCACCTGCCGAATGGCACCCGCCTGATATGTACTATCAATTAGACGTTAATGGTTATGTCATAATGAAAAAAGACAATATCCGTTTAAACTTGATATGATTTTAAGTACTACTTATTTTCCAGGGAGGGCTACGATATCTCCCCTCACCTGTCTTTTTGAATATAAATGATATTATTTTTAGTTAATAGTATTATTTAATTCCATCCGGTAAAAAAATTATTAAAATAATATTTAGAATCAATATTTTAAGGAAAACAATAGTAATATCCCTCTTGCTGGAGTGGGAGGTGACCGGATGCTAAAACAGTTAATTGAGTTAACTTATTTCCTGTGAAATACAGGCTGATATTATACTGGTATACTCATCTACTGGAAGTGATTTACACTGAAATTTACTATTACGAATATAATCTAATGTACATAAATATGCTTAACTGTTTGTGCTCGGATTGTTTTTTGACAGGAAATACGTTTCATTGTGAGTTAAGGCGTTTGTCTTAATCTCGCGTAGTAAACCTAGTGGGGGGTTTCGATTCCCGCCCTGGGCAATAGAAGTTTATTTGGTGACGGACTCACTAAATAAATTCCTTAGTTCCACCCTGGCTAGAAAAGGATAGCAACCCGACCCAATTAGCAAGAGTAGCATACAGTTGGTGTAAATAAATTGATTTATTTAAAGCCTATTCAATTTGAACGAGCCTACTATGAACGACGGTTAATTTGTTTGTCTATAACACGCGTTTTAAAAACTGTGTAAACTGGTCCTTTGATACTATTGATATAATGGTTTTAATAAAGGAAATTGAACTTGCTCTAAAACCTGAAAGTAACGAAGTAAACGCCCAAGAGGATGAAATATTAGCAGGTAGGAGCTTTATTATTGTATAATAACATTTTATTGTCTGCTTAAAAGTGGTGAATGTAGCCTCTAACCAACTTGACATCTTCAATTGTTTTCAGACTCTGTTCTTCAGTTAACTAAAGCTGATTTTACGAATGTTGATGATTATGAGGATCTTGCTCCTGGATCTATTCGTAAGCATGTGGAAGCTGATATGCGTATGGCATATCCTGGAAAACCTACATCCCGTAAAAGAGTATTTGAATCACATGTAAAGGACAAGGAATCGAAAGCTTTTGCTGAATCAAGTCTTGAAAAAAAAGATACCAGTACCTTCGATTCAGAATCCGAAGATTATCTGTTGAGAAATGAAAGTGAACAAGAACTTGAATCTGAAGCTAGTAGCATAGATGATAATGATGTTCAGGAGGAAAGTGATTCAAATGAATCTGATGGAGATCTTGGAAGTGACTTTGATAGTTCTATCTTACCAGATGATGGATCTCACATGTATGTATTTGAAAGTCTTTAGATTATATATCTATATATATATATATATATATATATATATATATATATATATATATATATATTTCAAGGTAATAACATTAATCATTTGTTTAGGTCATCTGATGATGATAATAATCAGGATGATGAAAAAACATTGGATGAAAGCAATGGCATTGATATATTTTCTGTAAGGTCTAGAAATATAGATGCTGACATAACCAAAGGAAGGTCTATACACAATCAATTATGTAGGTACCTTTAAGATTTATATTCATCTGGTTTTTTAATATGATTTTCTTTTTTCAAATGGTATTTGTTGAGGAATCGTATGTTTATACTTTCATAGTAGAGGGAATTATTTTATTACGGTTTTTGGGACTTAGATTTTGAACTTGAGAAAGATTTCTTTTAATGAAGGGCCTGAGCTGTTAAGTGTTTGGAAGTAATTACTCTGATGAGGCCTATGAGGCTCGGTTCTCTGCAAATGTCCAATAGGAAGTTAAATAAACAATGGTGAAGGGTGGCTTTGACTATTATCCTCAGTTTATTAAGTTAAAGCAATTTAATTGTTAGAAAGATTATGTGGGTTAATATATAACATTTTGAACTGAAAATTGACTAAATTAAGTAACCCTGATCTAAAAAAAATTGTTAGCCACTAACAATTTGAGATGTGATGGGGTAGATTTAAATCAGGTATTGGAAAATTTTCTTCGGTACAGCTTATTATGTTTGGAAATAATATTTTTCTGTTTCTGTTAATGCTTTTAGATTTTTAACTTTTCTTTTTAATGGATGATGTTAGAAATATTGATTGTTGCTGAGAAGCATTCATATTGCCCCTAATATTCTTGATGTGGCTTTGCTAGCAGAAGGTAGTAGACTAATATTTAATGACAATGTATTTTAAAATGTTCCTGATGATACATCATAAAAATGTGAATCAAGTAGGACAATCAAACTTAAAATAAAAGGTGTAAAAGAAAAAGAAAAAAAAAAAGCATGCTTGGAATTTTCAACCTGAATATGTTACAGTCTTCTTCAGCTATTTTTTGAACACAAGACTATTTTTTGAGTCGTCCCATGTTAGGAGTACACAATTATTAGGTGTAATGAATAAATATTGCTTTTTAAAAGCATGCACATTATTTATTTCAGCAATATGGGACAAATTAATTGAATGTCGTATTAAATTGCAGCCATCTTTACTAAATGCCAATAAGTTATATCAGAAAGATGCCTTTCTTGATTTCAAGGCTAGTTTAGATGCTGATGAGGAAGAAATTGTAACACAAACTTACTCTGCTTTGGGAAATTTAATGAAGGTTCTTCTTGAGTTACAGGTAAATATAATATTTATATATTTTTTTATATATTTTTAAAAATACTTCTCTAGCAGTTGGAAAAATCAGTGAATAAACTAGTAAAAGGCTTGGCTATTTGAAAACAAAACAGGGGTTTTATTCAAGATGTTTATGTATATTCAAGTAGATTGTTGAGCACCTTCTCAAAAAAATGTATCCTTATCCTTATAATGACCAGTTTGATCGCTTCTTGCCTGAATAATTCGACTGGTTGGAAGGGGGATCGATACTTGGGATTCCTATCGAACTAGTCAAATCCCTTCAAAAAGGAATCCTGACTTTGCGGATTGAAGAGTGTATGCCTAGAAGTGGAAGAGGACCTCAATATGTCCTAGACACAAGAAGGGGGATTTGCTTAAGTGTGGTAACTATAAAGGAATATAGTTCCTATATAGGCGCTATATCCTATGTAGGAATAGGAATATCCCTCCTCCCAAGGGTCTACAAAATCCTCCCATTTGCTGAGCGGGAAAGTGGATGACACCAGCATGAATTCATGCATAAGAAGTCAACATCACACAAGATTTTCAGTCTTCGCCAAATTCTAGGAAAAGTTAGAGAATATGGATTCAAGATGCATCTTCTGTTTGTTGATTTTAGGTCTGCATATGATAGCATTGATTGGGCTGAATTGTAAAGAAACTTGTGTCATAGAACTTAATGTGCCTCTTAAGCTTGTTCGTCTGGTCAGGATGTGTATGACATAAATCGAGACCTTTGTTCAAGTCAAAGAAAGTGATTGTGGAGTTTCACAACAAAGAGAGGAGTGAGGCAGGAAGCTGCCTTGGCATACCTTCTCTTTAACCTCCACCTTGAAAAAGCTGTAAGAATTCAGACAACAGGCACAGTATTCAACAGAACAGTTCAGCTACAAGTGTTTGCTGGTGATATAGAGATCATATCATGTTGTATTACAAGCATTCCTGGCTTTCGAGACTGCGGCAAGACGTCTTTGTCTGATAGTCAACCAAGACAAGACAAAGTATATGGTGTCTGATCAGCCCCCTCCCCCCTGGTATCAAAGTTACATTTGGTCCATACAAGTTTGAATTAGTGTCGGAATTTACATACCTTTGTGCACAAGTGATGTGCATCAGAATCTCGGCGGACATGCAGAGAAGAATGATCTCAGTGAATTGTTGTTATTTTGGACTCCGGTCACACCTCTCTAGTAGCCTTGTCTCGGAGGGCACAAAGGTTATCCTCTACAAAAACCTCATCCCCTGTCTTCTGAGCTTGTTTTGATTTATGGTTCTGAGTCATGGACTGAAAGGCAGATGAAAAAGACCTCCTTACCTTTGAAAGGAAAAACCTTTGCCGAATTTATGGGCCCACCTTTGAGAACGGACAATGAAGAAGGTGTAGAAATAGAGAAATTTATAGCTTCTGTAACAAGCCAGATATTGTGGCAATCATCAAAGCGGTGAGGTTAAGGTGGGGAGGACACCTCACATGGATGCTTGATGATTCAATCCCGAAGAAAACATTAATGGAGCAGATATTCCAGAGAGTGCAGAGTTGGGAGACCCAGGTTGCAGTGGTTGAACTGTGTCACAAGTAATCTAAATACCATCGGAATAAGGAATTGGATGGCTGTAGCACGGAATAGGGACACAGGCAATTCCTGGTGGAAGAGGCCAAGAATCCCTTGCAGGATGTTGAGGCAAACTAATAATAATAATCCTTATAATGAACCTAGATCCATTGCTAACCCATATGCTGCTCCATGCCATCATAGTGTCATTGCCTACTTAGCTGCTTCCTTGGCAACTCCATTATTTTGTTTCAACTAATCTTCTCTTGCAGATATTCCTTGAATTTCTGTTTGTGATTTGTACCACAAGATAGTGGAGGATGTTTTTTATTATTATTTTAGTAACTGCACCTGTTTCTAGGACTTCAGAGGTGGGGGCCCTATAATCCTGTTAGATTTATACCTGTAACTAACTCTTTTTGTGTCATTTATTGTTCTGAGTATATAACTTTAACATACAGTACAAACAAAGTACCTTCAAAACAATTCTATTTGAGTCATTTTATTTGAAATTATACAGTAAGTGATCACTTGATATACAACCCCCATTAACCTAGACCAACCTGGAATGAGTTGTCCCTAGTGGCGAACCTCATTAATCCGAGGGATCGGTGGGAGATTACCAGCAGCCTTGCATGCAGACAGGAGTTTTGAATAGTACAACTACTTTGATTTACTGAGAGTAGTGGAATATGTACCAATAGCTTAATGTTATGTGCATGTGTTACTTTTTTTTTTTAACCATGTTTTTAGTATATGATATGAAGCTACTTTTGCTTGCAAGTTATTCATACTGTCAGCCTTCAGTAAATAACACCCCACTTCTACTCATCTGAATTTTCCTTAGAAGTAGAAAATATACATGGGAGAAGCGATCAACAGGGTTCCTACCAGAACTTGGGAAATCTACTTAGTTTACACAGCCCTTGAATGACAGGCTTTTTTTTAAGAGATTTTTTTTTTAAATTTGTTAATTTTTGTCTACTTGTTATAAAAATGTAGATTGTACGTCTGTTTTATGCTTGACTGTGTTCACAGACGATTGAAAATGGGACGTATTTGCCCAAAAGTGTATTAAAATTAATTCATGCTACTAGTGGAGGTTAATTAAAATTCAGGAGTTAAATCATTTCATTTTCCAGGAATACTACTACTTCCTACTAGTAGTAGTATCTAGAAGTAGATTCCTACTTTATCTTTTAGCTAATTTTGTGTTTTTTAGCTTATAACTAAGCCAGTCTCTGTTCTAGGAGAATCTCCTGAATGCCACTCCTGAGTATACCCAAGTGAGGTGAGTTTTTTCTAATATAAATTAATGATGATGATTATTAATAGGCAGAAAGTTGTTTGTTTATTGATTGTTGTTAGAATCTTGTTTCTGACAAGGAATTCACATAATCTCATCATTGTGAGTGTCTGTCTGTTTAGTGTAATCTTTGAGACTTGTTTTGTCATACCTTTGAACCTTGTTTATTATTAATTATAACATAAGAGTATAATCATTCAATAACAGATTGACCCAATGATTGAAAAGCCTATGCCACTTTCAAATTTAAAGTTTTTATACCCAAGAATTTGAAAAGGAAATATGAGTAAAAGATCTGATTAGAATTTTGAGGTGAATTGACCAAAGCCAGAATGCAGTATCTGATTTCGGTACTTGTGTATTATATCCACCACATTTTAGTTCCACGCTAGAGTGCGCTACTGTTTTAAGTAGTACGATTCATTGCCCGCAAGGGAGGTTATACTTACCTTATAACCTTCTACGGAATTATAATGATAAATAAAAGAAAACACAATTTTTAAAAATAAAACATTTTATTCACATTTAGGTGGGAAATGTGTGGAAATACAATTTAAAATGTACTGAAATGTGTCTCCATTTCCTTTCCCATGGTGCTGTCACCATATGAATTCTACCAAATATGATTCAAGGTGATGCCTGGCTGTCCCATGATGTTTTTTATTTCGCCACTATGCACTTCCCCAAATTCTCTCCACTGTCTGAGTATGTGCTCCAGTGTTGGGGCCAATAAAATTATATTTATGATTAACTTTCGCAAGTTTGAATCCTTGGCTTTCTCATATATTTGTTTGGTAGCCTTTCCAGCAATCACAATATATTGTGCTACCATCTGCTGTATTCTGAATTATTTTCTCTAGAAGAGTAGAGGCATTTCTGTCAGGAACAGCCACGAGAAACGAATCTTTTGTCTCTCGACAAATTCCTCCAAACACCCACTGTTGGGGTAAAATCCGTCCACAATTATTTTTTCTTCTAGTAAATAGACTCTCATCTATTGGAATTATGACAAAAGATAACCTCATTAGCCTGAGAGAGCTAGTGTCGCACTTCAGTAGCGCATTCTAGCGTGGGACTAGTGGAACTAAAATGTGGTGGATATAATACACAAGTACCCTGATTTCTTCTTTGGTACTGCATTTATCAAGAAAAAAGGAAGATGAGGGAAACATTTGTGTTCCTCCCAGGAATTCCAATAGCTACCTAATTCTGTGTGTGCACTAGGGAATGAGTAGAAGTCCAGCCTCAAAGCACAGTGATTGCTTAGCTAAGCTTAGAGTGCAATTCCAGGAACATGGCAGCTTTGGCATAGTTATCTTATGCTCTCAAATTTAATGTAGACCAAATGCTAAAAGGAGTCCAAGAGTGTATTACAAATTAGAAGTAAGTGAAGCACCGTATGTAGCTCACACATACACGCACGCACACCATACATTGTAACGTGCACAATTTCTAGAGCTGTGACATTAAGGAAAATAGGCATAACAGTGTTGGAAAAATGTTTTGAAATAGCCATGGTGGATGTCCGTTTCAAGAAGTCGCTGTTAGGAGAACTACAGTGACAGTGCAGTGTATTAACATTAACAGATACCAGATTAAATAAAAACATTGTATCAACTTCAGAAATTTATTTTTCACGTTATGAAAATACATATTTTCAATAAATACAAAATTATAAAAAAATGTTCATCAGTTTGGTATGCTGTTACCAAATCATTCTCTCAACTCATCATTTTTATTTTAATTATTCATATTATATATTAAATTATATATATCTATATATATAAAATAAAGTCGTGTTAGTTACACTATTTATAACTCAAGAACGGCTTTACCGATATGGCTGAAAATTGGTGAGGAGGTAGCTTAGAGCCAGGAGACGGACATAGGCTATATTAATTTTCTCTGAGACGAACTGGAGTGGGGTTTATAAGGGAGGCCTGAAATTAAAAATAGCGATATTTTGTTTCCTATTGGTTTTTTTCGGCAAATATGCACATAACAAAAGTTGTTTATTTTGTTATTTAGAGTAACTTTTGTTATATACACTTTCGTCGTATACCGAAGTGTAAATGCGTTATACGCTAAAAATTATAGCGGGAGTCAACAATATTATTTGGCACAAAAGACTAAACCGAACTGAATAAAACTCGGTATGTGTATTTGTACTAACGCTTTCATTATAATAAGCCATACCAACATTTCTAGGCAGGAGTGGGGGTTGTAAGGGAGGCCTGAATTTAAAAATAGCAATATTTCGTTCCCTATTGGTTTTTCGTAATAGTAATTTGAATATTTAAAATAAAAAATTATAAGTTGAGAGAATTTGGTATCAACACCCCAAACTTGTGGATTATAAAAGTTTTGTTAAATCCTGGGAGCAGCACACTAAAAATTTTATAGCAGTGTAATTAATTAGAATCATTATCAAACTTATATCCTTACCTACAATGCTTACATAAAATTTTCAATTGAAGAGTTATTATGTAGGTTTTGTAGATACTAAACATGTGCAAGTATTAAAACCATATCCGTGGTAAAACGAAGAAGTTCTTGACTTTTAACTATACATATTTATAGATATAATTAAATTTTTATAAAGTATTCATATTTAGAGGTAGCAACTTTTGTTTAATACTTCTGTTAGTATTAGGATATTAATAATAATAAACAATATATTGTAGGGCATCTAAAAGAAAAGCAACTGATGATGAAAATAATACACCAGACAGCCCTTTAGCAAAAAAAAATAAACCTAATAAAGACCTTCTGGAAGAAATATATGAAGACTTTAAACCTTTTCGAAATTCATCAATTCAAAAATGGAATGAAAAAACAAGGCTGTTCTCTGGAAAAATAAATAAAAATGATTTCTCTGCTTTTGACATTCCTACTTTGAAGCAAATTGAAGAAATTCTTCTTGATCGAGAGAGACTTGTTAGAAGAACACAAACAAGAAGATCTGACTACTGTATTCTTGGCAAATCTAAAGCAGTATTACCAAATGATGAGCCTACAGAAGTAAGTTAAATACTTACTCATTTGCATTTTTATTTTTATTTCATTTGTACAAAAGAAAGGAAGTGTGGTAATTGCAAAATTTGGTTTTCAGATTTCAATGAAATAATCCATTTTTACTAGTTTTATTGTTATGACTGTATGTATCTCTCAAACAGCTAGACATAGAATGTTCCATATTCATGATTTAGGTTTTTTCCTATTTAGGATTGTTGTAACGTCTAGTGTTCATTTCCTCTTTTTATTGAAATTGACTAAGTGATGGGGGAGGTTTTAGAGGAGGCATAAATAAAAAATGCAATTTTCTCCAAAACATGGTACAAAATCTTTGTATAGGACCTTCTTGTTTATTGCAAAAATATCCATAAATTATGAGTATGTTCTGACATTTTTGATCCACTGCATTGGAACAAAGATATTTTATATCACTTTCAATGCATGAAATGCAACTAATCATTGTGTTTGTCCAATTTTAATAGGAGTACACATGAGATTTTTTGTTGTGTAATTAATGCTGTGACTTCATTAGTGTATAGGGGGAATGTGTTGTTGTGATCTGGCTGTGGCGATAGGCAGTGGAAGCTGTAAGAGATAATAATTCCCACAACCATATCACTAATAAGAATTCAGGAAGGGTTCACCAACAATCGACTCTACTCAAAATTTAAATATATATAAATTTATTTATAATTAAATATTCACCAATAATAAGTATAAATCAAAATGAAGAGGAATCTTTTAATAATATAAAGGGGACACTTATCTCTACTTAAACTAGATTATAATTAAAGCACTTAGCTGTTTTTATAGAAGTTCTCTATCAGACTCTGCCGTAAGAGATAGTGCAGGCGAGAAGTAGTCTGACTGAGGGCTGAAGTATTAGTGAGATGTCACTGGACAAGCGTTCTCCCATCTAGAGGATCTGAGATATGACTGTTCTTAATCCTAAGCGACGTCGTTCTTTTATAGGCTGAGCCGATGTCGCCTTTTGACCTCGCTGATCGAAATATGCTCAAATAGTCTATTTAATGTGTAGTTATTATCAAAATACATCCAGAATATTAATTAGTGTATCGAATTTAAGAGCTGTGAATGTTATTATAAAAATCCATCCGCGTTATCTACTAAAATACGAGAGCACATAGTGACTTAACTCCAAATTGGATATAACTCTTATTTAAAGGTAAAACCTATACATTTAAGTATTCATAAATAATAATCTTAATGTGCTCTGTGCTAGCATTATTCAGAATATGGAATATATGGTCATTTGTGATGGGTTTATGTAATGCAATGTCAGATTCATTACAGGGTAACAAAGTTTCAACATAACTGTCTTTCCAATTGTTGAGTACAGTGTTTCTCCAGCTGTGGTATATATATGTCATGCAAAAACTATTCTATTGGGTTGTCCAGAAAATAATGCAGGATTTTAAGTTTTCATTAAAATACCCCTCGGTATAATTAACTGTTTACATTTACAGGTTTACTCATGTGTATGAATGTCAACACTTATTAATCCTCTTCCAAATGATATTGTTTGTTTACCTCTGTAGCATTCCGCTACTTGGAATTAATTCAGTCATCCTTATAATGTCAAAGCGTGAATATCGTACGATTTTCTTTTACGAGTTTACACTCGGCCGAAGCGGAGCCCAAACGGCCAGAAACATTAACCAAGTCTGGGGCGAGGGTAGTGTTAATGAGTGCACTGTGCAAAGGTGGTTCAAAAAATTTCGGGAGGGAGATTTCAGTCTTGAAGACGAAGAAGGTCGTGGAAGGCCTTCCTCTCTTAATGATGATGTTCTTCAATCTGTGGTGGAAGAAAATCCCAAAACAACTGTTCGAGAACTTGCAGAGCAACTTAAAGTGAGTAAAACGACCGTCTCTAACCACCTCAAGGCGATTGGAAAGGTGAAAAAACTCGAAAATTGGGTTCCACACTCATTAAACGATCGTCAAAAAAATCAGCGCTTTGATGTTTGTGCATCACTTCTTTGTCGAAACAAAAATGACCCATTTCTGGCCAGAATTGTTACATGTGACGAAAAGTGGATTCTCTACGATAACACTAGACGTTCTGGACAGTGGCTCGACAAAGGAGAAGCTCCAAAACATTTTCCAAAGCCCCCAACTCATCAAAAGAAGGTCATGGTTACGGTATGGTGGGCTTCATTTGGTTTAATACACTACAGCTTCTTAAATCCTGGCGAAACCATCAATGCTGAATCTTATTGTAACCAAATTAATACCATGCATCAGAAATTGGCAGTAATGAATCCCTCGCTGGTCAATCGGAAAGGGCCCATTTTGTTGCATGACAACGCTCGACCACATGTGTCACGTGTAACGTCACAAAAATTATTGGAGCTTGGCTATGAAACTTTGCCTCACCCACCCTACTCTCCGGACCTCTCGCCTACTGACTACCATTTTTTTAGACACCTGGACCTCTATTTACAACACAAAATATTCAAAAATCAAACGGAACTGGAAAATGCGTTTTTTGACTTTATCAATTCTAAAAAATCTGAATTCTATTCAGACGGTATTAATAAGTTACCAACACGTTGGGAGAAATGTGTTGAAAGTATGGGAAATTATTTTGATTAAAGAACATTGCTTTAAAGTAACTAGTTTTTTTTTTTTTTTGTTTGATACCAAAATCCTGCATTATTTTCTGGACAACCCAATATATGGGTTCAGGCATGGTAAAATTGGGTGATTCCACTGAAATATTAAAACCAAATTAGCAATTACAATACTTCCTTTACTTTGTACAAGGAAGTACAAATGAAGTAAAATGAATACAGATATTACAATTTACAATAAATTTTTCATTCATTTGAAATAAAGTGCAACTATTTACAACCTATGACTGCTTATATTTCTATTAATTTTGTAAATTGTAAAATTTTATTTTCAGCACAAGAATAGGAAAACCTTGAATGATTACGATCCTGAAATATTTGACGATGATGATTTCTATCATAAATTGTTGAGAGATTTCATAGAGAAAAAAACTTCTGATGTTACTGATGCCTCAAAGAGGGGAAAGTAAGCAAAGCATATATATTAATATAAATAAGACTAAGAATTTCCTAAAATTTTAACTACTTTTTACTACAGTTTAGCAGCCTAGGGCGAGTATCCAAAATTTCCTGACCCATATAATAATTTCAAATTATGTTTTACAACATATACCGTTTAACATACAATATATGATAACCCCATTACTAGCTTATTAGCTACATTAATGTAACATTTTTTTTATACAATTTTATTTCAATATCTTTTCTTTTTATCAACTTTCCCAAGAATGAAGAACATTCATTTTTTGTCAGATAAATATTCCTAAATTTTACTTAATTTTTCTTTTCTTTTCGAATGATATAACACAAAATAAATTAGTTTTTCCTTATTTAATGGGGCACATTTTTATTTGTAGATAATAAACTTCACAGTTGCAATTAAAACTAACAATCAAATAAATAAACATACATTCAACTATTTATGTCTAAAAATGAATTTTTTATTTCTAAATATTTCAAGATACATACAAATAAGACTGTATATAGGGCATAAACTTAGCACTGGGTAGAGCCCCCTTGCTAGCATGAGCTAGTTGGGATTTCAAAGCTCTATTTAATTCTACTAAAAATATTTTTTGTTTTTGATGTATTGTATTACACTCCCCCCTTTAAAATTACAAACAAACAGAAAACTAGTTTGTTTTTTTCTTAAACTAGAAATTGTATTTCGCTTTTATAGTGTTTTTTTTTTTTCTTAATTATTATTTTTATATTACTTTTTTTATATGAGACCAATTTTCATGAGTTCCTGATTTTTCATCTTAAGTTTAACCCTTTATAGGGCAAGGGGTGATCAAGAAGCCCAGCAAACAAAAAATTTATATGTTTAAGTTTCTGCGTGTCTCACTAGGTTTCGTGGCCTTAGGAAAAATAGGTACAAGAGGCTGCTGCTTCGAGAAACTACATAAATCTAATAATTATTTACTTATGCATTACTTAAAATATTCAAATTAATTTGGTATTGTCGTATACATTTTATTTGCCATTACGTTCGGAAATTTAATTTATTCAGAACGGAAGAAACTTTAAAATTAACTAATTTTTCTTCTTACTACTTCTCAATGGTACAACAACTCCAACTTGTTATCAATTGTATGATTATCTAGTTATTTTTCATCAAAGCTTCTTATTATTTGCAGTTTTACTAAATATGCTTGGTAAATTGAATAAATATGAATATATTTATTTTTTGTTAGAATCCCTTTTCATTACAATTTGAGAATGTCAAGTTATTTATTGAAACACGTAATATAATATCAAAATACATTGTATGGTGTCCAAAGTGAATAACTTCTCGTTTGCAATAGTGTTTTCTAAATATGTACAATCAAGTGGACAGATAGCTGATAAGGGAGAGCTTCATGTAAAAGGTCCTCAAACCATTTTCTGTTTTTTTTTAGCAGAAAAAAGTTATTTTTCCCTTAATGGAAATCAGCTATTATTGCCTAAGGCAGTTGAATATCTCTCACTAGATTCTGAATGGGCAAGGGCTGCTCTGGAAGCCCGGGAATTTTTTTTTATGATGGTAAGGTAACTTATGGTCCCCTGGACACCATATGTATCTAGAATTTGGTTCTAAAACCATAGTGTGAGATGAAAGCACCAGTCCTGTCAATAGATCATCCAGATTTTTGGATAATGTTTCCTATTTTTTGAACAATGAATTGTAAATTATATGTTCACTTTATTTGACAAACGCTACAGATTTCATCTTTTACAGGCAATGGCTTGAGTTACAGAAGCTAAGAAGCAAAATGAAATCAAAAGTGGACACAAGGGCTTCAAAGGGAAGAAAGTTAAGATTTACCGTTCATAACAAAATGATTAACTTTATGGCCCCTGTACCTTCCTACAGTTGGTCAAATGAAGCTAGGAGTGAACTTTTTAAATCATTATTCTGTTAAAAGCCTCTCCATGATCTTCTGAATTCTTATATGGATAGTATGGGAAAGGTTTATATAAATGAGGTGAACAAGTTATATTTGGCAACAGTGGTTTATTTAATAAAAAAAAATGAATAAACATTACTATTCAATTTTTATTCTAATAAATGCTTTCTTCTAAACCTACTTCTTCATAAACAGTACCTAATAAGGACCCTGCATTTAGTTATGACAATAGTTTTTATACTAATAATTAAATATTATTTATTTCATGTTGTATAACTATTTTAAATACTTATAAAGAAATATAATTTATTTTAATGAAACGCACTTTTGTATGTAAATAAAATTAACTGTTATTTGTTCAGTCTTTTAATTTCCTCATACTGAATTTTTTTTTTTTCTCCACAAGACAAAAAACATAATTTAGTTAGCTAGTACCTCTGAACAGCTGCCATGCATAACACATTTCACATAAAAGTACAGGATAGTTGATAGTGCAGGAGCTAGCTAGAGAAGAAGAATTAGGTTTCAGGTTTGAATATAATTGTCCTTGACTCATTGTTGAGGATAAAAGCCTTACTTGCTGTTCTTCTGAAGCGATGTGTAATGGTATTCCTGTGAAAACTCAAATATTATACTCATAAAAGAATCACTCCTCTTTCTTAATTACTTCTTGGGTAGCTAATTATCTTGGTTATGATGACTGTAATGTAGGTAAACGGATATTGAGGGTGTATATGTTTGTTTTTATTTGTGAAGTAGCTACTCATCTAAAGTTTATTTCTTTATTTAATAGTTCCTCATTTCTTTCACAATTGATTAAGTATGGGGAAAACAAAAAAACTATGTGTGGTCCCGACTGTTACATCTAGGCCATCCTCAGCAGGACTTTTCCTCTCGGCCAAATACAATACAGATTATGAAATGTGTGGTATCCTTCAAAGACATGATGATATATTTATGGCTCTTACTGAAACTACCACATTTTTCTGGCAAATGGTTTTACATATCCAAAGTATAACATAACATATTTCAGCCCAGATGATAAAAATCATTATTATTTACTAGGAAAATATGATATTTTCTTTGGCCTCTGATTCCTACACATTACAAATTGGGAGTCATCTTCAATCATCAATGAAATAATGCAAAGAAGAAAGAAATGTGCTTAAGAAATTACACATGATGATGTCAACAAACTGAAGTGATAAGGTTTATCATAAATTCAATTCTTTGCAGCTCAAACTTAAACAAATATCTGAAAGGCCCTTTGATAATAAGGAATACATAACCTTTGGAAAGAATATAAAATAGAAGAAGAAATAAAATAGAACTCTACTGATGAAGACTAAATTAAGTTCAATCCAGAAGATAAAACAAGGGAAAGTCATTTTAGGACTAGAAGTTATGTTTTAGAGACAAAAAAATTGTAAATTTATACTTACTTGAAAATAGAATTAGAGCAGTTCTTTTTTTTACATGAAACTATGCAGTTGGAAAAATTAATTCCTTTTACATATAATTACTAGGTTATTAGTTTAAAATAAATTAATTCTAAGAACGTTTTATTTTATGTTGATGTTTTTTGAAGCAAACATTTTTAGATTAATGCAAGAATTTAGGCATTATTTCGTTTTAAATATATATTTTTTTTAATTTCAGAATCCATTCCTATCCCCACAGACTTGTTTCAAAGATAATTTTGTTAACTACAACTTTATGTCAGCATTTTTCAATAAAATGTGCCATTTCTGAAATAAAGATTTGTGTATTTTATGGCTAAATGATGTGTCAAATCAAAAAATTCACCAATATAAACTCGTTTTAAAATTTGATTTTCTTTATGAATCCGCCATAAAAAGTAGGCCATTCCATTGGAAATTCCAAAGTTATGGTTGCTGGAGAAGGTTAGGAGGTTGAATATGGACTGAAAGGATTCTTCACGGGTCCCAATGATGGCACATTAAATCTCAGCCTTGTATTAAAATAATTTGAAATTTTAAGGGGGGTCTATATATATATATACATATATATATATATATATATATATATATATATATATATATATATATAGAGAGAGAGAGAGAGAGAATGAAATTTTTGTAACCAGGTGCTATATTGTTTTGATGAGGAAAAACCATTAGGTTTTGATTGAAACTAATTTTTTTTTTTACCTAGATGACAACAAATTCATCAATATTCGAAGCCAATAAACATGGGAGGCTATTTCTGTATCTACCTGTCAATGATGGGTACACGGTTATTAGCCTTTTTTTTTGTTATAAACTATGTAATATTAAGAATTTATATTCCCAGTATATAGTATTTATAATGTCTGTTCCCAAAAATGGCCCAAACACAACTGTACCTATTTGATGATGATGGTATTTAATAACCATTATTAAAAATGTTTTATTGTGTCTGAAAAGAAACTTTTGATTTATAGTTGTACACCCATATGCTCTGTTATGTGTAACATATTAATATTATTATTTATTAACGTCCACTTTTTGCAACTAAGGCTAATTGGGATTATCTACAGGTTACCACCCTTTTCTAGCCAGGGTGGGACTTAGGATTTTATTAAATGAATTTCATCACTAAATAAATTTCCTTGCCCAGGCGGGAATCAAACTTGCCACTCTAGGATTACCATGTGAGATTAAAGGCAATGCTTTAACTCACATGGCTAACCTGAGCCCCTAAAAACATATTAATAGACCAATGTTAATGAATAGTAGACATAACTATGTACACATCCCCGCACTTTCAATCCCCTTTAACATTGTTTTGTTAAAATGATATTTAAACAATTTTACATTTCTGAGGTTAACATAAGATCACTAAAAAAATAATCATTAAATATTTAATATTAAATAAATATTAAAGCAAGTATTATCATGTAATTTTTCATGGATACATACTTTCTATAAGTTTTAACAATGCAATCCATTTAATATTTTGGTTTAGAGCACATATCATTTTTGTTATTCGATAAAAGTGTATATGAGAAAACCTACTATAAATCTAATTGTTTATGTGTGTTGCATGCATAGCTTTCTGGTAACTATGGAAAGTTCTATACTTTTCTTGGATCATGTAGAATAAACGTGTATCAAAAAATATATAATTAATAAATCACTTCCTACTCTATCACAACTTCCGCTCCTCAAAACACAAATGTACAAATTCAGCATTTTTTTTGTTTAAATTATTGTGATTTAGGTTATTCTATAAATTAAATCATCAGAATTTTATAATTTACTTGTCTGGGTAAATAGATAACTCTGATAAAGACCAATCAGCTTTCCTAAAATACAAATATTTTAAAGTTTATTCAAATTGGTTCAAATATAAATGCAAGGATGGCTCCAGATATACATTTATGATTATATCTTGTTTATGTATTATTATTTGACAATAAAGTTCTTTATTTTCATATAGAGGGTAACTTTTGTTATATAACAAAATTTACTCTAAATATGAAAATAAACAACTTTTTTTAGGTGCATTTTTGCAGAAAAACAAGCACAGAACAAAATATGACAATTTTTCATTAAATGCCTCCCTTAGAACCCCCACTCCTTTTCGTTCCTAGAAATGATAATATAGCTTATAATCATGGAGGAGATAATTCTAATTCACATACCAAGTTTTATTTGGTTCGATTCAGTTGTTTGCTCCCAATAAAATTCTTGTTGAGCCCACTATAATTGTTTGCGTATATTTTTATATGTACTTCGTTAAAGGACAACAATAGTTACTTTAAATAAAATATTAAAAAAAACTTTTATTATGTACACATTTGCCAAAAAAACAATTGGAAACGAAATACTGTAATTTTTCATTTTAGCTCTTCCTTACAACCCAAATTTTTAAGAATGTAAGTATACCCTAAAGTTGGGTTAGTAACAATACACATACTTAGTTTCACAAAATTCAGTTGAGTAGTTTAGGTGTGAAAGGGCAACAAACGGACACCAAAGCTAAAAATTGTTGATACCTTTTATATTCTATCTGAAAGTATCATGAAATTTCAAGGAAAGGAGAGGCAAAAGTTGAACAATGCAAGTTAGTAAGATTAATTAAATTTTGATAATGAGGAGTTTTAAATATTAAGGTGAAGGTTGAAGGTCCTATAGTGAAGGAAAGGATAAGATTGCAGATAAATAGCAGTACGTGATGCATAAGTACAAGCTTTTTACTGTAGGAAGTTTGAATGCAGACATACCTGATGTGGAGGTCCCATAAGACAGCATTTTTTACTTTTATGCGAAAAGTAAAATTTGAAGAGGTAAGAGAAAATAGGGAAAGAAAAATTCTACTAGAGACTATGCTAGAAGATACGATTACAAATGATATATGTTTGTTTATCCATTAATAAATATGGAAAAGATCATTTTTGATCTTGAACACCATGCATTACTTTACTTAAAAATAAAATAAGAGATTTTTAAGGTATAATGAAGACTCATTTTATAGATTAAACAATATTGCATAATATACTGGAAATCATTGGCAATAATGTATTCCTTCCAAAAAGAAAAGTACATCAAAAAATTTAAATTGTTTTTAGCATTCGGAACTCAAAATTGGGCTATATTGCGCTATTAATCCTCTTAACACCAGAACATGAAAAAAATAAATGGGTCCAGGTTTTTATTTGCATAGAATTAAGGGATAAGGTTACTCAATTTCTACCCCATTCCAAAAGAAGTTTAACCACAGGTGTATGCCCCTCTCGGGCAGCAAGATGTAGAGGTATTTGGCCCTCACTATCTTTTGAACAAATATCAACTCCTCTTTCTAATAGTAATTCACACATTTCCCTGTGACCATGAAAAGCAGCCCAGTGAAGCAATGTCCAATTATTATTGTCTTTTAAATTTATGGAGTTGTTTGTTTCCCTTAGAAAAAGTTCTAAAACAGCAATTTTTCCTTCCTTTGCTGCAATATGTAAAGGAGTGCCCCCATTTTTATCCCTGATATTTACATCAGCTCCTAGACTGACAAGATTTTGAACAGTATCAAAACTAGCTTCAGTAACAGCGAAATGAAGGACAGAATCTTCCAACCAACCAAACTGCCTGTTGAGGTCTGCACCTTTTGATACCAATAATTTTATAACCTTCAAATTATTTTTCATTATAGCAAGGTGGAAAGGAGTTAAGCCATTATTATTTTCAGCATACATATTTGCACCAAATTGGAGAAGAGTCTGTATTCCTTCAAGATTAGATTCACAAACAGCTACATGAAGAGCTGTTTCTCCCCACCAACCACAAAACGAGTTTACTTCAGCCCCTGCATCTATTAATATTTTTACCATTACTAAATTGTTTTTTTCCACAGCAAGGCAGAGAGGAGTAACACCATTGTCATTTCTCGCATCAACTTCTGCTCCTAAATCAAGTAGGAGAACAGCTGCTTCTACAAATCCTTTAGAAACAGCAATATGTAACGCCGTTCCTCCAGAGTAGCCACCCCAATTATTTACTGCAGCACCAACTGAAATTAATGTTTTAATGATAGAAAGATCACTTCTTTCAACCGCAAGACATAATGGAGTCAGACCAGCATCATTTCTAGCTTCAGTGTCGGCACCATATTCTACTAGGACACGGACCGCCTCCAGCATTTACTCTGAAATTAGACTGAAACAAAAAAGATTGGAAACAATTTTTCTAAATGAGATAGTTCACTTATAAATGGTGGGTGATCAGTAAAACTACTGCATTAACAATAGTAAGTTATTATGTATAAAACAACATAAATTCATCAATGTCATAATTACTTCTGCTAAAAAGAAAGTAAATGTGTACTTTTTCAAGTTGTTTTAAGTATAAAATTCATAATGTTGACTGAAGTTGATCTTCTAACATTTGGCACCATCTCATTTACTTACTGTACAGGCACTGAAGACCCAGAAGAACTTGGGCATTCTAAGTGATCAGCAGCTAGGATCTCCTAATCTCTGCAAGCCTTTCCCAGGTTGTCCAGTCACATCTGCTTGGGCCTGTCTCCTACTCAGCCCATTATGTAAACCATTTAACATTCTTTTGGGAATATTGTGAGAAGTCATTGAATTGGCAACCAACAGAGTACACCTTTTAAATAGCTGGTAGGCTATAGATAACCATTAGTTTGGAATTGCTTAAGACCCTTCATTTATATTCCTAATTCCAAATCTTTTAGTGCTCTTTTCTCCTGGAACAGGAGAGAAGAACCCCAAACAGTAGGAGAGTGTAGTTTTTTTACAAGTATAGAAAAATAAAGGTCTCTGATGGCTAACACCAATCATGCAAATCTTTGAGATTGTTCTGGTGTTCCTAATAGTGCATGTGTTCTTACATTTACTGTCTTTTATCATTGATTCTTAGTGGCTTATGAGAAATGTAAAAGCACATGCTAGGACATTCCTTGATGGTATCATATGAATGTATTTAATTAAAGTTAGATTGCTAATGGCTCTATTTCTATATATTCAATTTTTTTCTATTTTACAAGATGCAATATTCAGGGTGAATAACCGTTTGTCTTTCTGTGACAAGAAGGTAATCTCTGATGTTTGTTGCTTTCTTGCTATTTACAATTTTTCAACCCACTGATTAAGAATCACATACTCTGAAAACAGTATTATGTTTTTGTTTTCAACTACCACCAACTTTTACTAGCCTATATTAGACAAGTGTATTTTATTTATAATTAGTTAAACAAATTATTATAATTTATTACCGGTCTAAGATTTTAAATAAGAGATCGTAGAATCAGAATGCATTTTAATAACTTGAATAAAATTAAGAATTAGAACAAACCTGTCAAATTTAAAGTAAATCCCGTTGCTACCAACAATGTATTGAAGAAAGATGAGAATGTATTGAGTCCACTGGTAAAAATTATTTTTAATTTCCAGAAAATTATACACGTTCGCAAAAAGATATATTATTTAAACCAGGACAACGGACCATAAAGGATTTACCACCAGAAACTTATTAGGCTTTATTCCCAAAATGACAGTTGCTCTATAACATTCCATGAAAATTACATTCAATCATACAGCTATCGATGTGTAATTCTTTTCCAGCATGAAGCTATAGTAGGGTAAGGGAGGATACAAAGACGAAATTCTGTGTCAATGCCTTCGGCCTCTTATTTATCATCAGGATTTTATCGGTGGCTGCTTGTAATTCATTAGCTGCACTTTTTAATGGTTGTTTTAAGTGTACCAAGCCCTCTATCCTGATAATGAGGTGGGGTCAAGGCGACGACAGTAAAATGAGCTTGCTGCCAGCCGGCCTGACTTGCATCACGAGCCTGGAACTGAGCTACACTATTAGTCCACGCTAAACAACTACATCTGGTAAGCCGCAGATGTGTTTACCCCCCCCCCCCTCTTTCCCTTTATTTGCTATTTATTATTAACTTATAGTCCTTTCCATTAAGGGAAATCAGCTAAGACGCAATTTTCGAAAATTTGTATCAAATGTCCTTCGATCCTACCTAGTAGATGTTGAAAATTCCGTCACGCAGGGGCTGCTTTAAATCAGCAGATTTTCCACGTGCATCACGTATTTGCATATATCCCAAAACGTAAAAGTTCAATGAGAACATTATTTTGTATGTGTTCTTCAAATAAAATGTTTTATAATATAGCAGCTTATTGTTAATATGGCATGAGTAGGAGTGGGGGTTTACTGAAGGCCGAAAACTATAAACTCCGTTAATACTAAAGATAGAGAATAATTATATAATAATTATAGAAATTCCCCTCTCTACCCCCCCCCCACTGGTCGGATATAAGCAATTAATGAACCTGATCTTTAGTTTTACATAAATCGTTTAAATATCTAGTATATCTATAATATTGTTATGTTTATTACAAAAATAATAAACGATGTTTATTAGAGTTCTTTTGGATTGCAAAATTAAACACACAAGCTTTATAGGTTTTATCACTGCACATTATTTATCAATGAATTTCACACTTGGTAAATCATTCTTAACTACTTACTACTCAGTATGCACTGATAACTTCACTTCTTATTTGCACGTACTATGACTCACTATCACTCAAATCACAACACGCCACTGCAGTGATCTTCACAAAGAATACGGCACTGCACTGTTCTTCACAGTTTTTAGAGTCTATCTGGTTTATACTTTGGTATACGACAAAAGTGTCTATCACAAAAGTTACTCTAAAGAACAAAAAAACAACTTTTGCGAGTTTCCGCCGAAAGCTAGTACGGCCGTTTCTGTAACTGTTCGGCACTTGTGAAATTGTTTTAGAGACTCGTGTAAGCTTCTATTTTGTGAGATATATGCAAATACGTTCTGTTGATGATACTCCCTACCCCCCTTTAGTTCTAAAATTATTCTGATGCATTATAAATTACAGTACTAGATATACTAAATAGTTGCAATAAAGTTAATATGTTATATTCAGAAACATTTCAGTATTTATTTTTCTTTCCGGTGAAGAATATGTCTATCTGTTCAGCTCTAAGTGGTTGGTAGACCTATTGTTTACAATTCAGAAGCCGTGTCCGTTGGTAGCTTATTAAAATTAACTGAAAGACTTCTCATTACCGTTTGTATTTAATCACGGTGGGCTTAAGTGTTACTAGTATGCAGATTTCTCTAAGTATTGTAAAACTTCACGTGGGAAATCTGTTTAGTTTACGCAGCCCCGCGTGACGGAAGCTAATGACTGAAATCGGGGTGGGGGTTAGAGGGAATTGAAAATTCAAAATATCTCCGTTATTATAAGTGGTATCGCAAAATGTTATAAAACCAATCTCGTTAAGCTATTGATACTCTACAATGTTTATGCATTTTTTCGTAACTCTAATATTAAGCGAGAAATTAGTACTTCCTTGTGTCTCAGTAACCCCCCAGTGATTTAAAACATTGCCCTTAATCTCACATGATTAACCTAGAGTGGAGAGTTCGATTCTTGCCTATGCAAATCGGAGCTTATTTAGCAAAAAACACATTAAATAAAGTTCTTAGTCCCAGCCTGGCTATAAAGGGTTGTGACCTGTAAATAACCTGTCCAAATTAGCCATAGTAGCAAATAGTGGGCGTTAATAAATAAATATCAAATTAATTTGACCACTGTTTTTATCATATGGTTTTTATGGTATGTTTTAGATGGTTCAGGCATTTTTTTTTTGGTGGCATCAATTTTACTAATCACTCTAATTTGTAATGTAGATTAGTAAGTAGTGTTACACTTCTAATAAACAGCTAAAATTTATGATCACTTAAGTAGTTTTCAGATGTAAGAAGTGAAGAGAAGAAGCTGTTATGATTTTTAATCTGGAAGATGACAGAGAAGATGAAACTGTTTGGGACTTCCATATTCCATCCATTTCCGAGAATTATAGGAATCAGATTAATGAATTAAAAAATAAGCTGAAAGTACAGCCCAACTCTCCAATGCACTTGGCATCTATGAAGTTTTGTAGTGCCATAGGGAAGGGCCAAGAACCTATGAATGGTAGTGATTCATATAAAAGGTCAATGAGATTATTGAAAGAAGCTGTAGGTGAGTGGGATGATGAAATTAATTCCCAGAACATAGGGAAATATAATTTTAGTTCAGGAAGTAAGGTTTCTGAAAAGTTGTCAGAATCACAAAAAAGTGACAGTAATTATGAGCCTTTTAACGATTCCTTCAATGAATATTTAATAGAACATAGCTTCATTGCCGAGACAGAATCTTTTTCTACTGAGATTCCTTATAAAAATGAATCAATAGGAAATACTGCTAATTTTGTTAATGTTTGCCATAATATAGAACCTCAAAGGAATTTTACTGCCAGCAAAGAACACAGTTCTACATTTAGTTCAGAAAATATTTCTTTTGCTTTTGATGACGGGGATGACTACTTATTCTCTCAAGTTGATTTGGAAAAACTTGAGTCTCTTAGCAGCTGATTGTATTTATATTTTAAATATTAGTACCTATTATTGTAAATAATTAGCTTTTTCATTCTATTTTTGTTTGTTTATTAGTTATTAATTTACATTCATGTTATGCTACTATGACTAATTGTTTGTAATTGTTGATGGGTTATCTACATTTTACCACCTTTTTGCTTGCCAGGGTGGGTTTTATTTCATGAATTTGCCACTAAATACCTTTTGCCCAGGCAGCTCGCCGATCTAGGTTTACTATATGAGATTAAGACCAACACCTTAACTTAATGGCTAATCTGAGCTCCAATCTATTTTTAGTTTTTCCTGAATAAAAAATTTCTCACATTCTATAATTATATAGTTAGGTACTTCTAGGGGATCAGTGGAGTAGCATCAGGAAACTTTAAAGGCCAAAGGTTAATAACAGATATCCCACAATCTGGAATATATAAATATTTTCATCTCAAATCCATTCCATTATTTCTCAGTTATTAAAAACCCTTTGCAAACTAAACAAAATTTAGGCTGGACAAAAAAATATATAGAGAAATAATGGTTTCATGTAAAAATCCCAGCTGTAGAATAGGAAGTTTGATTCTAATGTCAGTTGTTAACACAAAACTACGAATAGCTTCAGTTTTATTTCGAGCCAGAGAAAAATGTATAGTAAAGCAACTGTACAACATTATTTTATCTACAAGGTTTGTAATATTCCATCCAATATAAATACAGACATGGTTGTACATTTTTAGCAAATTTCTCTTAACAGAGGTTTTACTCGACACAATTTTTGAAAAATTTCCTCAAATGTCCATTGATCCTACCTTGGAAATGGCGAAAAAGAGCTTAATATATATATATATATATATATATACATATGCATACACACACACACAAACAGTCTGTCATGCAGGGGCTGAATTTTCCAATTCCCCCATCCTGTTTCCTTTTAGTCATTAACGACTATGAACATAAGTGTTGAATTAAATGATTAAATATTGATTATGGTATAGATCAAATAAACATATTCGAGTAAAGAACAAAATCTTAATTCAAATCATCAGATAACTTACTTGCATGTATCTCACAAAGTAAAAGTTTATTGAAAATAACATTTGGTATTGAACCTTGGAATGAAGTGGTTTATGACAGCTTAATCGTTACCAAACTCTATATGTAAAACTAAAGATCAAGTTCGTTAATGGCTGAAAATCGACTAGTGGAATGGGGGGGGCGGGTTAGAAGGGAATTTCGAAAATTGTGCCATTAGTATGAGCTGAAAAATTCTATAGATTGTACATAACATAACACCAGCAGAACTCTTGAGTTCAGGTCAGAGACCCATAGAGGTAGCATCCATCATTGCTCCCATCACATAGCTGAAAGGCCTTGTACAATAAATAAAAATACCTTTATTGTCAGAAGACTTTATTTTTCACCCTTATATTCAGAAACTCCCAAGTCTGGCATCCGACAAATGAAATATATTAACATGTTCCTTTTATTAGGAAGGAGGTAGAATTCTCTTCCATGAAAAATTCTAATCTTATTCTTACTTTTACTCCCTACTAATAATACAAATAAATAGTGAATTGGCATACATTTTTTAAAAACATTTATAAAAAATAGTCCAATATAACAATACACAATTTTTAACACAGAATATTTAAACTTTTAATTATAAAACTTTTACATTACATTAAAATCAAATTTTATTAGGTTTATTAAGTTGCAAGTTAGTGAAACGGCTCCTTAATAAATATTTTATTAGGAAATAGTCCCAGTTGGTTCATGAATAGCTAGTCAACAACACAAGAGCTTTGATAAAACCATTATCCTATTAACATCAACTTAGAAATTCATTAATTAAAATAGATACTTCTTCTGGATTTTCCAAGTGAACATGGTGTCTACCTTTAACAATCTTCGATACAACTTTGGGAGAATTTTTCTTTATATTATCTATATGTTTTTCATAAAATTCCAAACGTTTTTGATTAATGACTCCATCAGTGGCTCTAATAGCCAGAACTTCACATTTTATCTTTTTTGAAAGTGCTTCCAGGAATGAGAGACTTGGTCTGGCAATATATTTTAGGTGAATTCGCCTATCTATGTTGGATCTATAATGGTTTTCACTTACTTTCTCCAATTCACGAGAAAGGATTATCTCACATGATTCTTTGTTTAATAGGTGTTGAGCTTTTTCTCTCGATTCCAACATATAATTCAAAAACACATCATAAGTTCCTTCTTCAGGAATTTGAAGTGTTTTCAAAGTAATACCTCCATAACCTTTCCTTAAATCATCCAATAAATATTCTGGTTTAGAAGCCATGTTTATTTTTGAACAGTCAATACTAATGTATTTATCAACATCTTCTGGGAAAATTCCTGCATAATTGAACGCCAAATTACTTCCAAAAGAATGGCCTAGAAAGGTAACTTTTTCCCATTTGAATGTTTGTTTAATTAAATATCTTAGCCATAAAATGATTTCATAGAAATTAGGAGATAATCCTGGAGGTGGGTGAGAAGACTTCCCAAATCCAGGCATATCTATAGCTAAAATAGTTTGCCTGGAATCCAGCAGTGGGATTAACTTGTCAAAAGATGCAGCATTATCAAATAGTCCATGAAGAGCTAATATTGGCTGGGTAGATGCCTTTCCCCATCTCTTACCTGAAAACATCTTCCAAAATTAAAGATAATATTAAAACATCAAAGTAAAAAATGCAACTTATGTACAGAGAAATATAAACTAATTTACCCCTTTAAATATGCATACTCTATGACTAAAATTCAAGTATTTCTTAATATATTTCTAAATACTAATTGCAAGTATAGGGGATTCATAGTCATAGTTCCATTATTTCTATCCATATTATGAAGTCTCTTAAATAGATTTAACTATGTAAATCCTGACCTAAAAACCGATATTCAAGTCAAAAAACGTTCTTATAAAATAAAAAAACGTAATTTGAAGAAACAGGCAATAAATTCTTAAGATCCCTCTTTTCTTTCTTATTCCTGTAGTGGTGACGTCTAAACTGAACTCTTTAATGGTCAATGATGCTTCATTAATCCAAGTTAATAAGTGTTCTCAAACTGTTATCGAAAAAAATGTCATAAAATAATTTTCCCATTCTTCCCCAACACATAATAACCCATGAGAATTAAGCCTGACGATCTACTGTAGAATGGCCATTGTTTTTAAAATAAATTTGCTGCTTTCCAATACTTGTTAAAGTCTCGTCAGAATAGGACTGTAAGGCTAGAAAGCATATTGATCGAAGAAGTTTTCCTTAAAATCTAAAAGTTTTAAGTTGATTCAGAGGATGGTTATTGAGGTTTTCAAAATTAAGGTTTCCTTCAATTAATTTTCATTTTCTTATTTTCAGATTCTGTTAAAACTATTAGTAAAACCGAAATTGTAAATAAAAAGAAGGAAAAGAGAATTTAATGCCATTTAGAATGCATAGTCAGAAAACATTCAATAGAAATAATTTATCTGCTGCAGCTGAACTTATGTAACAAAACATAGATACATTAATAAATCACATAATTGATTTTTCTCCAATACTATTAGGAATAGGAACATTCATCATAAGAAAATTGTTGTTCTTTTTGAAGAGTAGAAACAGCTGTAGAACTTTGTCTATTAGCTTACCAAGATGACTATGACTAATACAAGCATAGTAAAAATAAAATAATAAAGACCAATGTAATTTCTCTCAAATTTAAATTTAGGCAATAGAAACCTTGCATAATTATTTTTCCTCATATACGTTTCATTGAAATGCTGAATTATGAGCGAGGACATAATAAAAAATATTAACACCCACTTTATTCAACTATGGTGAAATAGGAAAAACTATTAACAAGTAACCAACATTGTTTAGTGATAATGGAATATTATTTAGTGAATCTTCCACTATTACCAAGCATCTGAAATGTAGGACGTAATGTCAGCGATTCGAAATTAAAATGGGACCCATGACTCAGTGTGATTATTAAGACCAACACGTTAAAGGAACAGTTTAAACTAATTTCCTAGAAAGATTTATTTCTAGGCAATGTACCAGTTAAGACTATATGTCTTCAGGTTTTGATATTTTCAAACATATCACTGGCTTAGTATTTTATATAAAACGTTTTTGTAAATAAATATCAATATCACCAATTATTATATTCATTATATAATAAAGTACTTTTACTTGTGCATTTATTATTCTGTTCGAGGTTTGTATAATAGATACCTGCTATGAATCCCCATGGAACAGGTATCCTTTCTTCAACAACTTCTTTATGTAATCTTCTGTAAATTAAAAACCAGGGAAGGCTTTTTGTAAAACTAAAAACATTTAGAGCAGAGCCTCTAAGTAATGACATAATTTAAAGTGTTAAATAACTATGTGATATGAGCAACTTAGAATTGCATTAACCCTATATTGTACATTCAAAACTTGTGATCATAATCTCATAAGTTAGCTTTGCAACCCTGAACTTATCTTAGATATCACATAGCTCTCACGCAGAGGGTGTTTCTTTGTTTTTATAAATATGACGAATATGAATAATATGGGATGAGGAATAATTGGGATTTTTTTCTATTAGTTCAGACTGATATGATAAAAAAAAACAAAAAAAAAACACTTGTTCAGATAGAATGTATTAAAGACCATGGTTGATAGAGCATTTAATTATTTTATACTCTAAGATGAAATATTTTTAATTTTACAAGATAATTTTAGGTATACGTAAGAATCGAAGAGAAGCTTCTGACATTTCCTTGATACAAAGAGGTAAGTAAGATACTACACCGGAATACTAACCTATAAATTGCGTCATTGATAAGAACTTTCGCTTTCCTCCATATGACTGATTCTTCATCAATGGCAACTTGTATTTCAGACACTGTTAATTGTCTAAAAATTCATTTTTGTCACATACATTTGATGTTGAATATACGTATATCAAAACCGAAAACGCATTTATTTCGAGCAAAGCTTTTTAGATATATTTCACATCCTGTTTTATTTAACATAACTTGGAAAACAGTGAGGTTCGGGCTTGGAAAGTAAGAAAGTCCGTCACGCGGGGGCTGCGTAAGCTAAGCAGATTTCCCAGGTGCTGGTTTAGCACACTACTGATTATATCTCACTACATATTCTCTATTTATATGAAAAAAAAAACCCAAAAGAAATAAACAAACGATGTTTAGAATAGTAGGAGGAGATGGGCTACTGAATGCAGAAAACAAAGTACGAATAACTCACCTAATACTAAAGTTACGAAAAAGTATGCCACGCAGGGGCTGCGTTAACAAAGCAGATATCCCACGTGCGTCACGTATTTGCATTTATCTCAAAAAGTAAATGTCCAATGAAAGCAATAATTGGTGTTTAGGCATCAAATAAAGTGCTTCAAAATATAACAGCTTATTGTTAATATAACATGAGTAGGAGTGAGGGTGTACTGCAGGCCGAAAACTGAAAAATGCCAATATCTCCGGTAATAATCAACATAATGAAAAATCTTACACAACAACAATTTATAGAACATTACATTTGCAATGAGATAGGTTCCATACAATATTTCAATCCAACGCATAATAACGGAAATATTAAAAATTTTTGAAATCCCCCACTTGTCGGATTTCAGCCGTTAACGAACTTGATCGTTAGTTATACATGATACGTTTAAATTCGAATTTGGTAACAATAAAAAAAATTGCGCCCGCTAGAGTGTTAATATATCTATCTATATCTATATATATATAAAATTGTAACCTCTGTCTGTACATTGATTTTTTTCGCGAAATTTCACGATTACTTTTCGTTTCACATGTCATAGACACCATATCTGCATTTTGTTTCTTTCGTGTATGTTTGTTTGTTTGTTTGTTTGTTTGTTTGTTTGTTTGTTTGTTTGTTTGTTACCTTTTCACGCATAAACGGCTGAACCGAATTTTATGAAACTTGGTATGTATATTACTACTAGCCCAACTTAGACTTTAGGCTATATTAATTTTCTCTAAGACGAATAGGAGTGGGGGTTATAAGGGAGGCCTGAAATTAAAAATAGCGATATTTCGTTTCCTATTGCTTTTTCATCAAATATGCACATAACAAAAGTTGTTTATTTTGTTATTTAGAGTAACTTTTGTTATATGCACTTTTGCCGTATACGGAAGTATAAATGAGTTATACGCTAAAAACTATAGCGGGAGTCCACAATTTTATTTGGCACAAAAGACTCAACCGAACTAAACCAAACTCGCTATGTGAATTAATACTAACGATTTCCTTATAATAAGCCATACTAACATTTCTAGGGACGGGCAGGAGTGGGGGTTATAGGGGAGGCCTGAAATTAAAAATAGCGATATTTCGTTTCCTATTGCTTTTTCATCAAATATGCACATAACAAAAGTTGTTTATTTTGTTATTTAGAGTAACTTTTGTTATATGCATTTTTGCCGTATACGGAAGTATAAATGAGTTATACGCTATAAACTATAGCGGGAGTCCACAATTTTATTTGGCACTAAAGACTCAACCGAATTAAACCAAACTCGGTATGTTAATTAGTACTAACGCCTTCATTATAATAAGCCATACTAGCATTTCTAGGGACGGGCAGGAGTGGGGGTTATAAGGGAGGCCTGACATTAAAAATAATGATTTCCTATTGCTTTTTTATCAAATATGCACATAACAAAAGTTGTTTATTTTGTTATTTAGAGTAACTTTTGTTATATGCACTTTGGCCGTATACGGAAGCATAAATGAGTTATACACTATAAACTTTAGCGGGAGTCCACAATTTTATTTGGCACTAAAGACTCAACCGAATTAAACCAAACTCGGTATGTGAAATAGTACTAACGCCTTCATTATAATAAGCTATACTAACATTTCTAGGGACGGGCAGGAGTGGGGGTTATAAGGGAGGCCTGAAATTAATAATAATGATTTCCTATTGGGGTTTCGGCAAATATGCACATAACAAAAGTTGTTTATTTTGTTATTTAGAGAAATTTGCTCAACACTTCTTTTCAATATGAACTACCAGGTACCTCACCTGAAAAAATTAATTCAAATATATGTCAATATTTTCTCCTTAATAATTCAAATCTATGCATAATGCACAGGAAACGGGAAATATGGAGGACAGTGAAGTCTTACATAAAAAATTAATTTTATTATTAACAAATCCACGAAACGACGGGTATTAACCCTAAACACTGGGACGGGTAAAAGCCTTGCCATCAAAAATTGTAAAAAATACCATCAACATTTAGCCTTTAATGAATTCCCGAGCGAAGCCGGGTATCTGAGCTAGTATATATATAAAATTGTAACCTCTGTCTGTACATTGATTTTTTTCGCGAAATTTCACGATAACTTTTCGTTTCACATGTCATAGACACCATATCTGCATTTTGTTTCTTTCGTGTATGTTTGTTTGTTTGTTTGTTACCTTTTCACGCATAAACGGCTGAACCGAATTTTATGAAACTTGGTATGTATATTACTACTAACCCAACTTAGACTTTAGGCTAAATTAATTTTCTCTGAGGCGAACAGGAGTGGGGGTTATAAGGGAAGCCTGAAATTAAAAATAGCGATATTTCGTTTTCTATTGGTTTTTCGGCAAATATGCACATAACAAAAGTTGTTTATTTTGTTATTTAGAGTAACTTTTGTTATATACACTTTTGTCGTATACCGAAGTTTAAAAGCGTTATACGCTAAAAATTATAGCGGGAGTCAACAATATTATTTGCCAAAAAAGACTCAACCGAACTAAATAAAACTCGGTATGTGTATTAGCAGTGAGGCCTTCATTATAATAAGCCATACCAACATTTCTATGGACGGGCAGGAGTGGGGGTTATAAGGGAAGCCTGAAATTAAAAATAGCGATATTTCGTTTCCTATTGGTTTTTTTCCACAAATATAAACATTACAAAAGTTGTTTATTTTGTTATTTGGAGTAACTTTTGTTATATACACTTTTGTCGTATACCTAAGTATAAATGAGTTATACGTTAAAACTTTAGCGGGAGCCAACAATGTTATTGGGCACTAACGGCTGAACCGAACTTAACAAAGCTCGGTATGTCAATTAGCATTAATTCTTCCATAATTATAAGTTATATTAAAAGTTTTAGGTTCGAACGGGAGGGGGGTTATAAGGGAGGCCTGAAATAAAAATTCACCATATTTACATGTATAAGAGACGGGAAATATAAAAATATCGAAGACAGTGAAGCCTTATCGAACAAATATTCTATTATTAGCAAATCCACGGCAACGACGGGTATCAATCCTAAACACTGGGACGGGTAAATGTCAAAATATTGTGCAATGTAAAGCCTGCTAAAAAATACCATAACCATTCAGCCTCAAATAAATTCCCGGGCAAAGCCGGGTATCTGAGCTAGTATATATATAAAATTGTAACCTCTGTCTGTACATTGATTTTTTTCGCGAAATTTCACGATAACTTTTCGTTTCACATGTCATAGACACCATATCTGCATTTTGTTTCTTTCGTGTATGTTTGTTTGTTTGTTTGTTACCTTTTCACGCATAAACGGCTGAACCGAATTTTATGAAACTTGGTATGTATATTACTACTAACCCAACTTAGACTTTAGGCTATATTAATTTTCTCTGAGACGAACAGGAGTGGGGGTTATAAGGGAAGCATGAAATTAAAAATATCGATATTTCGTTTTCTATTGGTTTTTCGGTACATATGCACATAACAAAAGTTGTTTATTTTGTTATTTAGAGTAACTTTTGTTATATACACTTTTGTCGTATACCGAAGTTTAAATGCGTTATACGCTAAAAATTATAGCGGGAGCCAACAATATTATTTGCCAAAAAAGACTCAACCGAACTAAATAAAACTCGGTATGTGTATTAGCAGTGAGGTCAACATTATAATAAGCCATACCAACATTTCTATGGACGGGCAGGAGTGGGGGTTATAAGGGAAGCCTGAAATTAAAAATAGCGATATTTCGTTTCCTATTGGTTTTTCCGCAAATATAAAGATAACAAAAGTTGTTTATTTTGTTATTTGGAGTAACTTTTGTTATATACACTTATGTCTTATTCCTAAGTATAAATGAGTTATACGTTAAAACTTTAGCGGGCACTAACGGCTGAACGGAACTTAACAAAACTCGGTATGTCAATTAGCATTAATTCTTTCATGATTATAAATTATATTAAAGTTTTTAGGTTCGAACAGGAGGGGGTTAAAAGGGAGACCTGAAATAAAAATTCACCACATTTACATGTATAAGAGACGGGAAATATAAAAATATCGAAGACTGTGAAGCCTTATCGAACAAATAATTCTATTATTAGCAAATCCACGGGAAAGACGGGTATCAATCCTAAACACTGGGACGGGTAAATGTCAAAATATTGTGCAATGTAAAGCCTGCTAAAAAATACAATCACCATTCAGTCTCAAATGAATTCCCGGGCGAAGCCGGGTATCTGAGCTAGTATATATATATATCTATATATAAACTGCTCAAAAATGAATAGGGATATTGGCTGTTTTGTGGTATTTATGGGGCCTAGCATTTTTTTTTTTTTAATTATAAATATCATCAATATTTATTAGAAATTATTGTATTTTTCACCCACAAAAAAGGAGTTTAATTAAGGAATTTGGACAAATTGTAAAATAATAGATTTCAGTTTTTGGTTCTTCAATGTTTTTTATTCAACAAAAAAGTTTTAAGAAACAACTAATAATGGGTATAATGACCTCTATTAGCCAAAACCTCTGTGCATCTATTGGGCATACTCTCAATAAGGTTGTCGCTTACTTCATTTGGAATTCCAATCCATAGCTGCTGCAATGCTGCACTCAGTTGTTGGAGGTTAACTGGCTGTGGGTGGTGATCAAAAAGCCTTCTCTGCAACACATCCCACAATTGCTCAATGGGATTGATGTCTGGCGACAATGGGGCAAGAGGCAGATGGGAAATTCCCAGGTTTTCCAATGTTTGAATGACAACTCTTCCTCTATGAGGACGGGCATTGTCGTCTAGAAATCGAAAATCCCGGCCAATGAGATCCCTGGTTTGAGGGTCATATTCCGCAATAATTTCTTCCACATATCGCACTGCGGAGAGGTTTCCATCAACGATATGGAGAGAAATTCGGCCCCAGTGTAAATGCCAGCCCACGCCATAACACCACCTCCTCCAAACTGCACCGAAGGGACCGTGAGTTGGGGCATTGTACGCATTCTCACTTCTCTGTATACCCTATGGCGTCGACTGTCACTATAAAGGCAAAAACGCGACTCATCTGTGAACATTACAGCATTCCAATTGGTTCCCTCTTCTAGGCGCTCGGTGCACCATGTTCTTCTGAGTTGCCGGTGTTGGGCTGTTGCTGCAGGTCGTCTCAAAGGGGCATAGGATCTAAGGCCAACTTCCCGCAAACGATTCCTAATCGTTTGCGTTGATATAGGCCTTGTCAATACATCCTGCAAAGTATTAAGGGTCTGGCGGGCACTGTGGAAAGGGTTCTGTCTGGTAGCAATGACAATATGTCGGTCCTCCCTTTGCGGCGTAATGCGCTGCGATCCACTACCAGGCCTCCTATTAGCACTCCCAGTTTCTCGAAATCAGGCTAAAGCCCGGGAGACAAAACTTTGGGAAACCCCAACTGCCTCAGCAATATCCACTTGCCGGTAGCCTTGGTTGCTCATTCTGACAACAATGTCGCGAACTTCTGGTTTAAGGTGATGTCTTTCCATGTTTAAAGAGAATACAACTGGATTAAAACCGAGAAAATTCAAGAAAAGGTATTTGTTTACAAAATGAGTAATCCCCATGTTGACTATTGTTGAGTAAATCCGTTATTAAAAATGAGAATTAACGTTTGTATGATTTTGGTTTGTATTTTTTCTCTAGATATATTCCAACTAACAATAACATATCGGTTGATTTAATTAAAATTAATAGGATAAGAAAAAATAACCAATATCCCTATTCATTTTTGAGCAGTTTATATAAAATTGTAACCTCTGTCTGTACATTGATTTTTTTCGCGAAATTTCACGATAACTTTTCGTTTCACATGTCATAGACACCATATCTGCATTTTGTTTCTTTCGTGTATGTTTGTTTGTTTGTTTGTTTGTTTGTTTGTTACCTTTTCACGCATAAACGGCTGAACCGAATTTTATGAAACTTGGTATGTATATTACTACTAACCCAACTTAGACTTTAGGCTATATTAATTTTCTCTGAGGCGAACAGGAGTGGGGGTTATAAGGGAAGCCTGAAATTAAAAATAGCGATATTTCGTTTTCTATTGGTTTTTCGGCAAATATGCACATAACAAAAGTTGTTTATTTTGTTATTTAGAGTAACTTTTGTTATATACACTTTTGTCGTATACCGAAGTTTAAATGCGTTATACGCTAAAAATTATAGCGGGAGTCAACAATATTGTTTGCCAAAAAAGACTCAACCGAACTAAATAAAACTCGGTATGTGCATTAGCACTAACGCCTTCATTGTAATAAGCCATACCAACATTTCTAGGGACGGGCAGGAGTGGGGGTTATAAGGGAGGCCTGAAATTAAAAATAGTGATATTTAGTTTCCTATTGGTTTTTCCGCAAATATAAACATAACAAAAGTTGTTTATTTTGTTATTTGAAGTAACTTTTGTTATATACACTTTTGTCGTATACCTAAGTATAAATGAGTTTTACGTTAAAACTTCAGCGGGAGCCAACAATTTTATTGGGCACTAACGAACTTAACAAAGCTCGGTATGTCAATTAGCATTAATTCTTCCATGATTATAAGCTATATTAAAATGTTTAGGTTAGAACGGGAGTGGGGGTTATAAGGGAGGCCTGAAATAAAAATTCGCGATATTTCATTGTCTATTTGTTTTTCGACAAACATGCACATAATAAAAGTTGTTTACTTTGTTAATTAGATTAACTTTTTTTTTTTTTTTTTTTTTTTTTTTTTTTAAATTTCTCCAGGAACGATGTGTGGAGCAAGTAATTTGCGAAGAAATATTGATATGCTCAACAATTCATTCCTACTTGAACTATCAGGTACCTCAGCTGGAAAATTAATTCAAATCAATGTTAATATTTTGTCCATAATAGCTGAAATCTATGTATAATGCACAGGAGACGGGAAATGTGACAATTTGAAGGACAGTGAAGACTTACATAAAAAATTAATTTTATTATTAACTAATGCCAACAACGGGTATTAAACCTAAACACTGGGACGGGTAAATGTCAAAATATTGTGCAAATTAAAGCCTTGCCAAAAAAATACCATCACCATTCAGCCTCAAATCAATTCCCGGGCGAAGCCGGGTATCTGGGCTAGTATATATATAAAATTGTAACCTCTGTCTGTACATTGATTTTTTTCGCGAAATTTCGCGATAACTTTTCGTTTCACATGTCATAGACACCATAACTGCATTTTGTTTCTTTCGTGTATGTTTGTTTGTTTGTTTGTTACCTTTTCACGCATAAACGGCTGAACCGAATTTTATGAAACTTGGTATGTATATTACTACTAACCCAACTTAGACTTTAGGCTATATTAATATCCTCTGAGACGAACAGGAGTGGGGGTTATAAGGGAAGCCTGAAATTAAAAATAGCGATATTTCGATTCCTATTGGTTTTTCGGCAAATATAAACATAACAAAAGTTGTTTATTTTGTTATTTAGAGTAACTTTTGTTATATACACTTTTTTCGTATACTGAATTATAAACGAGATATATGCAATAACCTATAACGAATGTGAACAATTTTATTTGAGACGAAAGACCCAACCGAAATGAATAAAACTCGGTATGTGTATTAGCACTAACTCTTTCATTATAATAAGCCATACTAACATTTCTAAGGACGGGCAGGAGTGGGAGTTGTGAGGGAGGCCTGAATTTAAAATATAGGTATTTCGTTTTCTATTCGTTTTTCGGACAAATATGAACCTAACAAAAGTTGTTTATTTTGTTATTTAGAGTAACTTTTATGATATTCATATTTGAATTTTAACGATGTATAAACGAGATATATACTATAAACTAAAGCGGGAGTCAACTATTTTATTGGGCGCTAACGATTGAACCGAACTTAACAAAACTCGGTATGTCAATTACCATTAATTCTCCCATGATTATAAGCTATATTAAAATTTTTAGGTTCGAACGGGAGTGAGTGTTATAAGGGAGACCTGAAGTAAAAATTCATGATATTTCATTTTCTATTTGTTTTCCGGCAAAGGTGTACATAACAAAAGTTGTTTACTTTGTTATTTAGAGCAACTTTTGTTTCATTCACTTATGTCGTAAAATGAAGTAAATACGGGATATAAGCTAAATCTATAGGGGGAGTCGACGATTTTATTAGTATGTACTTATTTAAGTGTTTTTAATATAGGCATAGGGGCTCAGGTTAGCCACGCGAGTTAAAGCGTTGACCTTTATCTCACATGGTAAACCTAGAGTGGCGAGTTCGATTCTCGCCGGGGCAAAGGAAATTATTTAGTGACGAAATTCATTAAATAACATCCTAAATCCCACCCTGGCTAGCAAAGGGTGGTAACCTGTAGATAACCCGTCCCAATTAGCCTTAGTTGCAAAAAGTGGACGTTAATAAATAATAATAATAATATAGGCATATTATGACAAATGATGTTATGTTTTAGCCTTATCTATTTCGATTATTTAGTACTAAGTATGATTCGGATTAGTGAGGTTATAAATCCCCCTCCCCTTCGCCTCATTTATTTATTTTCCCTAGAAAATAACTTTGTTATTTATTTCCAATAGAAATTTAAACTATAAGAGCATTTCCATTATTTAATTTGTATAATGTATTATTTTAAAAAAAAATCGTGCTGAATTTCCTCAAGGAGTGATAGGGGAAGTACTAGGGAATCAAACTCTTTGATTTTGGTTATATACTATCTTATTTCCTATATCTTCATGTTATTGAAACAGATATGTACTATCATAACAATTAAATGTTAATGTCATTATGACAAAATGCTCTTAAACTCGATATGATTGTTTAAAGTATTACTTAGGTTGCAGGGACGGCTACGATCTCTTCCCCTTGACTAGCTTTTTGAATATAATTGAAATTATTTTTAGGGTAACACTATTATTTAATTCAATCAGGTAGATAAATTATTACAATAACATTTTGAATCAATAATTTAAGGAGAAGAGTGTTGATAGCTCTAATGCGAGAGCGGAAATAGACGGAGGCTAATAGAGCTAATTGAGTTTACTAATTTCCTGTGAAATGCTGGGCATTACGGGAAGTGATTAACACTGAGATCTACTATCATGAATATAACCTTACGTGCTAAACTATGCTTAAACTATATGTGCTCGGATTGGTTTTTGACAGGAAATAAGTTTCATTATAGACGATATTTAATTGTAATAAATACTATCCATGATTATGGTTTGAAGTATTCAAAAAGGTGAGTTAAAAAGTGGCAAGGGATTAGGAACACATTTTTATTTATTCTTCAAATATAAAATTTCTCATTTATAAGTCGCCTGCCTGACCCTCACAGCAAAACAATGCGCGCCGACGGGAAGTGTAGTTGTAAACATTGAAGCCTTGCCGAAAAAAATACTATCATCATTCAGCCTTAAATGATTTCCCGAGCGAAGCCGGGTACCTTAGCTAGTATATATATATATATATATATATATATATATATATATATATAAAAATATATATATATATATATATATACATACACACCCACACACACATACAGTTTTGAACGTACCTCATTTTCATCATCTCCTGGGTTGTATCGATGGACATTTGAGAAAGATTTTCAAAAATCGCGTCATGAGTACTACCTCAATAGCTGATTTCCCATAAGGGGGGAAATAGCGCAATTTTTCACATCAGGCCTCCCTTGTAACTCACTCCGGTCAGTACCTAGAAATTGTAATATAACTTATAATCATGTAAGAGTTAATGCTAATTCACATACCGAGGTTTGCTAAGTTGCGTTCAATCCTTAGTGACCAATAAAATTGACCCCAGCTTTTGTTTTTAGTGTATATCTCGTTTATACTGTGTTATGCGACAAAATATGGGTATGTATGTATGTATATATATATTTATATATATATATATATATATATATATATATATATATATATACATATATACACACACGCATCCATGCATACAGAAACACATACATATAATTATATAAGGAACATTTCACATTTAGATTACCTACTACTACTGGTAAGAGTGTTGGAGTGATGGCTGTGTTGAATCCATTCGTAGCACGTTAGGTGGGCAGTTAGCTGGAAACATTTTGAATTGTGTTGGCTCTATGAAGGTCGTTAAAATGGTGTCCAATCTTGGTGAAATTGTCCTGGACGGAGGTCCTGACAGGGATCATTTGAGTTGCCTTGAAAGCAAGATTTAGAAAGCCATGATGATCCGAGAAGATCCGGTAGCCTTGCCATAAAGTCTTGTACTGAGAAGGGTGGATTTATCCGGGGAAGGGTCTTCATTTCTTTGTGTCCAATAGAAGTTTGTTGAGCTCCCGCTCTCTCGTTTTGCTGCCATTGAGCGTTGGCTTCATTCTTGTTCAGCATCTTCACGCCGGGTGGGATATCATCCCCATAATTAGGAGGAACCACCATCTTAAGAAGACTGTTGGAGAAATATTGCGGATAGCACACAGGACAGCATTGGAGCTGAGCCGAGTTTTAAACCCATAAAGAATTTAATGAAATAAAACCAATATTTGGCAATAGTTTTAAATGCTCATTTCTGCACCTGGCAGTAATTGCACTTGTATAAAATTGTTTTTACTTTTACATATTAACATAAAACATTGTTGATTAATTAGGAAATGCTTGCTTATATTAAATATAACTATCAGCTATATAATTTGAGTGGTGTTTATTCTGGAATTCAATGACATGACTACAAACAAGTAGCAATGCATTGGAGTAATAATTTAAGCGGTTTTTGTTTGCCCATTCTACTGCAAACAACTTAGAACATTAAGTTTCATAACTGTCATATTCATTCGTTCGAATGTCAGAGGCAACTAGCCACGTGAATGTATGTGGAATGTCACCTTCAAATTCATTTCGAAGGCCCCAATTTCTTGTTTGTAATGAATTTAAAAACATTTTTCTGATTACTAGGATGTTTGGAATATTTCCTATTGACTCAGACTTCGAAATAAACACGTCTGCGGTTTTAATTTCACTGATCACATATACAGTTTACTTTGCTTCAAGCATTTTTGCTTTCATCATAACTTTATTTGAATCTCTTCCCTTGAGCCAAATAGCTTTTTTGTGCGTACTTGCTTTAGTAGATACACTGAAGTGCGTTATAACCGTTTGGGTTATTTTCAATGTAATTTACTTTAAAATGCTTAAGGAAGAATTAGAGGCGGTTGAACGTACTTTAAAATTACACGACCTGGATTGGTGTTGGAGTTTGAGAAAAGCCTACACTTATTCATTCATGGCTGCTCCATTAATTATTCCTGGGTACTACTTATTCACATTCAAATGCTCCGTATTTTTTAAAGTTAGGATATTATGGGCATTATTTGGATTAACATTGAATTATGATATAGTAAAACAACTTGTCTCTATACAATATTTACTTCGTCCACTTATCAAGAAAATAATGTTGATAGCTGATTCCCAAAGTCTTTTATATTGTATAGAAACTATTTTTAAAATTGTTGATTTATTGAGTAAACTTTATGGATGGATGCTGGTGACTGTTTCTCTGTGGCTTTTCATTCCTGTATTATTTCAACTGCGATCATTTCTGACGGAAGGATCTTATGAGAATTTAATTTGGATATTAGTCCATATTGTTCCACTTTCCATAATGATAATGTCATCTCATCTAACTTATGCTGAGGTAAAGCAAACTATAGGTTTCATGTGCAATAATTAAAGATGGTTTTACTAATATAAAATTTAATTTTTAAACTTGTAAAACTTCTTATTAGAGCAACACCTCTTAAATTATGAATAAAGTAAAAATATCATCAGTTGATATTATTCTAGCTTGCAACTGTCGAACATTGCATAATAAACCAAATTGGTTACCTTTGTGAAAAGTTTCAATCCAATACATAAGAGTGGAGATGTGTATTAGTTTACATTTTGACCGTTTTCCAAAACCTCCATCTTCCAGAACCGATTGAGGTCATTAGCAAACTTGATCTTTAGTTTCACATAGAACATTTAAAAATTGAGTTTGGTCGCGATTAAATGAGGACACTACAGCATCAATATACACTGTAAATTTTCCACATGAGAGGTTCAGATACTACAAGTCCATTCCAAATAATTCATCTATTAATGTTTTATTTGATGATACAAAATTGAAGTTATAACTTTGGAGCACATTAATCAGAACAACTCTTATACTGAAAAAAAATATATTCTAACAAAATTTGTTCGTATCATTTTTTCGACTAAAACCAATATTAATGAACATATAGAAGAAAACGTGTTTTGTCTTTCCTTTAAACTTCCACTCCTGCTTAAAAAATTGATTTTTCATACTGTTGACTTAATTATTGTCTGTCCCATGTAAATGGAGTGGTGACTTATAAAACTAAAGTGATTGCGAATTAAAATTTGTAATTTTTTTTTCAGATAAATAAGTTGAACGAAGTCATCTACACAAGATTAGTAGAACAATCTGATGATGTGAGTATTTTAAATAGTAGAATATCATTGCCGAACGCAACTATGAGACGTGTGTGTGTGTGTGTGTATAGCAGAATAATGTACTTGTGTTTACAGGATTGGCCTCTTGGGCATTAGGATAAAACAACAGAAGATTGTGCAGGCATTTGGTATACATACTTCACTTTGCTCAATCCTCTCTAGTCTCCAACATAACCAGGAACCAACTGTTGGCTTCTTCTCTATATTTCCGAAAGAAAACATGAGTTCTATAGGGTAGTGTATTTACGGCGGGGAAATTTAGTGTAAATGTCAGTCCGCATCACAATCAATAAGGGATAGATAGCCTTGAATAAAAACAGAAAATGTTAACTATTCAGGATGTTTGAGTTTTCATTTGACTTAGATTATTAAATTTATTATTGTTAACTTCTGGAACGGAAGAATAGAGTAAGTAAAAGGATAAAAGATCAGAAGAGATCTAGGGAATAAAAAATACTTTTCGGAGGATCAACAAGGAAATCGTGAGAATATGTGGCTGCATTCGAAAAATATGCTCGGACGAAATATTTGGTGACCTTTGAATGAGTACAATTTCATAGAAATAAAGATGAAATCAATTTAAATGCCGAACAAAGTTCACTATAATTTAGATATGTAAATATAAAAAAACATTGCTTTGCCATTCTTAACTAGAAAATATAAGCAGCTAAATTAAGGGAAACACGACAAAAATCCATTAATAGGAGTTTTACAGGTTACCTTGCACTCTACCTTTGGCGTGAACAGATAAGGAACGAAGAGCCGATTCCAATCGAGGGCCATCACTCGGTGGAGTGTATTGTCTAATGTTAGGCATTAGCTTGTACATGGATGCAACCAACAACTTACTTCTTGCCTGTCTGACTTGGGGTCAGTGAGAACTTTTACATAGGAGGAAATCGGCAATTAAAAATTTTCTAATTTACTCAAATCAATTCACAATTGATGTTGACGCAATTTTTCAGGTACTTGTGTATTATATCCACCACATTTTAGTTCCACTAGTTCCTCGCTAGAGTGCGCTACTGTTTTAAGTAGTACGATTCATTGCCCGCAAAGGAGGTTATACTTACCTTATAACCTTCTACAGAATTATAATGTTAAATAAAAGAAAACACAATTTTTAAAAATAAAACATTTTATTCACATTTAGGCGGGAAATGTGTGGAAATACAAATTAAAATGCACTGAAATGTGTCTCCATTTCCTTTCCCATGTTGCTGTCGCCTTATGAATTCTCCCAAATATGATTCAAGGTGATACCTGGCTGCCCCACGATGTTTTTTATTTCGCCACTTTGCACTTCCCCACATTCTCTCCACTGTCTGAGTATGTGCTCCAGTGTTGGGGTCAATAAAATTATATTTATGATTAACTTTCGCATGTTTGAATCCTTGGCTTTCTAATATATTCGTTTGGTAGCCTTTCCAGCAATCAGAATATATTGTGCTACCATCCACTATATTCTGAATTATTTTCTCTAGACAAAAGATAACCTCATTAGCCTGGGAGAGCTAGCGTCGCACTTCAGTAGCGCATTCTAGCGTGGAACTAGTCGAACTATAATGTGGTGGATATAATACACAAGTACCATTTTTCATTAGTTATTTATAGAATTACCAAAAACCTCGTACTGATTCTAATTTAACAATATACCTCCGAATTGTTCTAGGTGTCTCTGAGCTTCCATCTCATTTCAAGAAGAGCTGTAGTGTTCAGTGCTGCCGGGTTCTTCGATCTTGATAACTCCCTCATTTGCTCAGTAAGTTCTTTATATTTTTCCCCTTTACTACGGGCATGCTTTTCATTCAGCAGGCGCAAATTTATAATGATTTTAGCTTTTGCAAAGTAACAAAACTTGGTTTAATTTTACATGAAGAATGTTACAGGGAAAATTCAAGACCAGCTAATGAGATAGAGTGTGTCAACAGGCCACTTCGAGGTGCAGGGAGCCAAAGGAAAGAAAGCAGTTCCTGGCTAAGCAATGAGTGCAGGTCTAGGGCTGGAGAGATAGACTCCTTCCACGAAACCTAGCTTGTAGGTGCCTGAACAGGTAGTGGGGAAGGGTCAGAGGAGCGGGAAAGCGTGTGCCTTTGCTGAGTGATTCAGCAAATACCACTTCCTCCGGCTCCCCAAGAAGTTCTTGTCTTATGGTTACTGATATCTAATTTTAGAATTTACAATTCTATTTTCAATAATGGTAACGACACTAACCAAAGAAGTGTGACGGTAGGTCGCTCTTCTATGATCCAGAGAGCTCGCTCCGGGAGGGTCCTCCGGCTCATGTTTGGCTCTGGTGCCCTTCTTCTCTCCTGTGTCGCAATTGAGCTGCAGTAGATTACCTCCTGTAGGTGGTGTTTCATTGCTAATGATGCGCTCTTTCTCTTCCCCCTGGTGGCTCTAACTGGATGTCCTCTGCTTCTGCCAGAAACTCTTCGAATGTCCGGAAGAGGCTCACCTTCCACTCCAGGATCATTTCGATGAGGGGATCGAATTGTGTTTCAATCTTGTAGGCAGCGTCGCACTAGTTGCTCTGGGGTTAAAGCGTCGGAAGATCTTAAATTGAAGCTAGCGACGTTTTCCGTAGGTTTCATGCTAGCAGAATAAAATCGATTCCTTGCCACTACTCGGCGATGTCTGTCGTCGAAATTCGCCAGGAGGCAGGAGTGGAGTGCCACTACTGTCCTGCGTCCGTTGAGATTTGAAACGCGTCTCGCTTCTCCTTTCAGCTACCTCTTCGTCCAATAAATCGTCCTATCTCCGGCAAGGCATGGAGGTTGGCGATGTAGGACACCATCATACTGAGGAAATGCACTGGATTCTCGTGGTCTTTCCCGACGAAGGTTGGGCTTTCTTCTGCATCCAGTCATGTATTGTCCACTGTGACTAAACTAACGGCAACCTGGTACCCTCGAGCTCTCCGTTTCGTGAGACCGATTGGCCCACGCGGCCCACAAGTCGGTGAGCGTCCTCGGCCCACGCACAGTGTCGGCACTCTAGGTTTACCATGTGAGATGAAGGTCAATGCTTCATCTTACATGGCTAACCTGAGCCCCTTCTATAATTTATTATTTGTGAATAATTTTCTGTGTACAAAAAAAATGTATTAATTTACTAATACTAATGTATTATTTTTATTCGTTCCAGCTGATTGGTACAGCAACGACATACCTTGTTATCCTTCTACAAAATCCCGGGTCAATACCTTATATTGAAGCTGAAGTATTGACTACAAACCAAACAGTCAGCTCCCTTTAGTTCTCATTTTATATGTAGTACATAAATGTATTGTTTAGATCAACTCTATCAATAAAGGAAAAGTAGCTTCCTTGTTATTATTTCATGACTCCTTAGCCAATGTAATTTTATAAACAAGACGTTCCGCAACCATATAAACAAATTACCAAAATGATGTAGGGATTATGTTTAGCGGAAATAATATCCGTTGGGCACGGATAATTGTTGTTGGAAGAAGTGGGGAGGAGGGAGGTCTAAAATATTAACCTGATGGTTACTTTATTTCCTGCTGTTTATGGAAAAGGATACGTTTGTCTACAACAGGAAGATAAAAGTAGTGAGAGGAAAGCAAAATATTAACCGACGATGAAGGATACTTCCATTACGCAGCTCTCACGTCTGTTACTTACTAAATATTTTTTGTACTGAACAATGTTTTATATTTATTATTTGTGCAAGAATAACCCAACTCCAGCTACTTTATCGAAACAATGCAAACCACCTTCACGTTTACGTTAGGATTTTTGTGTGTTCTAAACACAACTTAATCATGGCATAGAGCTCTCTATCGTCCAACATTCCTTAAAGAAGTGCTGCAGCACAAATTGGAAACAAGGTGTTTCACATAATGGAATTTGAAGGTAAAATGGTGTACGGTCAATAAATGAAAATGATTAATGTTTAATGATTTCACACTCTACATGTTTCACATTTGTTTGTTGCCTTCGATGAATATTGGACTGAGTGAGGCCTCCTTTCAAGGGCATTAAGGGAAATACATGAAATTCTATCTAATTCTGTGTGATGAAGAGATGGGCTCATGGAAGTTTGTTTCACGAATTGCATCCTGAGATTCGACGTGCCTGAGATTAGACTCTATAGAAAGTGGCTCCAGGTAGAGTTGACGACTTAACCGCTCACTGGTCCCACAGAAGTATCTATTATAAGCTTCATTACTTCAAAATTAAAGAAAACCCGAGATGTAGGAGTGACGGCCATAATGCGTATGATTAATCTGTGCTATAGTTCTCTTCATCTAATTTTTTAACGGATGAAATCGACTGAGGGGTTAGAGAAGAAGAAAATCTAAACCACAAAATGCCTTCATTACTATGGGTTGGAGCGAAAAATTTGTTTAGATTTTTTATTATTTAAATTTGATAAATAAGTCATTAGTTTAGAAGTTATATCAGGGGGAATAGCTCGTTAAATTGATTAATGTTTATTCACGAGCTAAGTATAAATAGTGCATCAAATTATAGCCGACAAATAATTTAAAGATTATTTATTTTAGTATGATGGCCAAACAATAATCAATTAAAGAAACATTCGAATTTCACTAAGTTTGTTTCCTCATTAGATATGATGGAAATGACATTTACTTTGGTGAAATAAGCTTGAAAACGTGGGACGGAATTGATGGCGCAGTGGAAAAAAAAAAGTCCGTCCCGCAGGGGCTGCGCAAACTAAGCAGATTTCTGAGTTGGTATTCTGGCAGGTGGAAGTGACTTCTAATGTATGTAGGATGAAAAATTGTTCACGTAGGCTTCCACGGTCGTCAAATGTATGTACAAAAACTTCTTCCGGGTTGGACCGTGTCTTAATTTTCATCGTTGCCGAGCTTTCGCACATCGTGTGATGGCTTCTTCAGGGCTGAGTAGAGAATGAGAGCATCTTGTAATCCAGTTGGTTTTATACCTGACGTGGTCCGGGTCTCGGTCGGAGCCTGCCTTCCCATTGGTTGATTCTGTCTCCCGGCGCTGGGTTTCCGGTGGTGCTTGGGCTTCGTGGTTGCTCACTGTTAGTGGGTGTCGGGATCCTCTTGTCGTGCAATGCTGGTATCCAGTTTTTACTTAGTCTGTATCCGTCTTGTCTGTTCTATGGCATTCTCTTATCGTGCGTTTGTAGTAATTGTTTTCTCTGGCTAGGATCCTGGCGTCTTCGAATTGGATGTGGTGGTTAGTGTTTGTGAAATTCTCTGCCAATGCCGACTTCTCAGTGCGTCCGTGCTTAATATCTGCCACATGTTCCTTGAGGCAGTTTCTATGGTTCTTCCTGTTTCTCCGATGTATGACTTCCCACAGGAGCATGGAATGCTGTAGATTCCTGAAGACCTGAGTCCCAACTTATCCTTTGGTTTCGGAAGGATGTCGGCAATTTTCCTATCCGTGCCATAGGTTGTTCGAATTTTGTGTCTCTTCAAAATTCTTGCTATCTTCTCCGTAGTGCCTTTAACATACGGTAACGTCGCTTGTCCTTTTGTTTCTTCTTGTTCCTGTTTGGAGCGCTGTTTGTTTCTTTTCTTCAGAACCTTCTCAAATGTTTGGGGTTCGTACCCATTCTTTAGGAATGCCATCCTAAGGTGTCTTCTTTCCTTGGGCAGTTTGGAGGATTCAGAAAGTAGCTCGGCTCTGTTGAGAAGAGTATTAAGGATGCCTTCTTTTTGTGCTGGGTGGTGATGGGAGTTCGCATGCAGATATCTGTCAGTGTGCGTTGGTTTCCTGTAGACAGAGTGGCCGAGGTGGTGATCCTTCCTCTCAACAAGCACGTCCAGAAAGGGTAATCTTCCTTCTACTTCGAGTTCCATAGTGAACTGGATGTTCGTGTTTATACTATTCAGGTGGTTCAGAAACTTCAATAGAGAATCACGGCCGTGTCTCCAGATGAAAAACGTGTCGACCAAGTATCGATACCAGCAGACCGGTGTGTGAGGTGCAGAGTCGTACCTCCGTTCGAAGTCTTCCATGTATAAGTTGGCTGCTAGTGAACTTAGCGGCGATCCCATTGCAGCGCCTTCGAGCTGTGAGTAGTATTCGCCGTTGGATAAGAAGTAGGTGGACTGCAGACATAACTTTGCAAGGCTGAATTCTTCTTCTGTGAGGAGGTTCTTCATTAGATTCAGTGTTTCCCCCACAGGTACCTTGGTAAAAAGGGACTTGACATCGAAACTTACGAGGATGTCTTCAGCTTCAATTTTAATGTCCCAAATAATGTTAACAAATTGTTTGGAGTTTGTGATGTGGTGCTCAGTGTTCCTGACGTCAGGTTTCAGCTTCTCTGCGATGTACTTCGCAATATTGTAAGTAGGAGAGCCAATAGTCGACACGATGGGTCTCATAGGTATGTCTTCCTTATGTATTTTCGGTTGTCCGTAGAATCTAGGTGGTACTGGGTCTGACATCTTTAGAGGTTTTTTCCTTAACTGCTGATCATTGCTAGCCTTCAAAATGGATGCGATCTGTTGGTTGATGGTCTTCGTCGGGTCCTTGTCCAGTTTCTTGTAAGTTCCTTCTTCTAGTAGGGCCTTCATTTTTGTTTGGTATTCCTCTTTCTTCATGATGACTGTAGCGTTCCCCTTGCCTGCCGGGACGATGGCCAAATCTTCTCGTTTCTTTACATAGTTGAGAGCCTTGAATTCATCTTTGGTGAGATTTGGCTTGGGTGGTTTGGCCTTCCTCAGAGCGTGACTGACGTCTTGTCGGATTATTTCAGCTCTGTCAGATTCCAGATTCATGATACACGCTTCAATGTTTGTAATAATCTTCTCGGTAGGAATCCGGCGAGGAGCTATGGCGAAGTTAGAGCCTTTTTCTAATACTTGAAGGGTTTCTCTGGAAAATTCTTTGTTCGTGAGATTGATGACCGTTTTCTTCAGAGAGTCTCCATAAATGTTGACTTTTTTCGGTGTGGCGAGCTTACTGAATTTCTTCTTCTGTATGTCGTTGTGCTTAGTAAAATCACGCTTAGCTGCCTCCCAGGTGAGTCGATCTATCTTGTTCCAATCTTCGTTTGATACAAAATTCGCTAACAGCACGTGGTTCCACAGGAGTTTCTTCTCAATTGCAGCGAGTTCAGATCTCGAGTCGTTGATCTGTGCCTTGAGGATCATCTTAGATGATCTTTCTAACACGTTCTGTATGCGTCGACTTCCTTCTTTTTTGTTCGTCACCTTCGCACATGTAGGTATTAGAAAAAGGCTTTAACTTCGCCATAGCTCCTCGCCGGATTGAAGATTATTACAAACATTAAAGCGTGTATCATGATCTGGAATCTGACAGAGCTGAGATAATCCGACAAGACGTCAGCCACGCTCTAAGAAGTTTGGGCCTTTGGGCACTGACGATGATGCACAGCATCGAAAGCGCTTTGGCGTTTCAATAAATTATTATAGTGGAAGCGCAGCCAACAATTTTTCATCCTACATACATATGCAGATTTACCTCGTGAAGTTTAGTAATAGATAAATCTACATACTGTTAACACAACACCACCGTGAATAAATAAAAACGGAAATAAACAATGTTTCAATTTCAATAACCTGCCGACAGGAAGCGTTAGATCAGAAATGTAAACAAACGGGTCTGCCCGCCTCACACCGGAAAGAAAAACAATTGCTGAAATATATCAGAATATAACATTTTAATTTTATTGAGAACTATTTACTATATCTAGTACTGTAATTAATAATGAGTCAGAAGAATTGTTATCTCAATCAATAAAATTTTAGTAGTCCAAAACCTTAAGGGGGGGGGGATTGTTGGTTATTTTGTGATCAATATTTCCAATCAAATGTACCGGGTCCTGGGAAAACAGCTGGGAACAGAGAGCACTCTGGCGGGGATTTTTGTAATCTATCTACCACAACATGTTATCTTGAGTTGTAGCCTTTTTTTTTCAAATAGAAGTTTTTATCCAAAGTCATCTGTTTAATCATTTTCCCAAACCCTTCAGGTTATGGACCCAGTGATTGCTTAAATCGTTTTCTATCGAGAAAAAGTATAGATTCAATCGAAAAACTTCATGAAAAGTGTAAATCTCGTGTGTTGTCCCCCATGTGCAGTCAGGTTAGGTTGTGAACAGTTGATTATTTCGCTGAATTTCGTTCATCATGGCATCAAACCACCCTCCACCGGTTGAGAAACTTCTCGGCAGACAAAATTACGCTTCGTGGAAATTTGCAGCTAAGGCATATTTGAATCTTGACGATTTGTGGCGTGTGGTCGATGGATCAATCGTTGTTCCCAAGTTAGAAGGCGCTGCTACGACGCAGAAAGAAGAGAACATTTTAGTAAAAGATCGGAAAGCTTTTTCAAAAATAGTACTTATTATCGATCCAATTGTGTTCCCACACATAGAAAGTGCATCTACAGCCAAGGAGGCTTGAGACAACTTGAAGACTGCATTCGAGGACAATGGTCTTACCAGGAAGGTAGGTCTTTTGAGATCATTGATAACGACCAGACTAGAAAACTGTTCTTCAGTTGAAGAATATGTCAATAAAATTATGTCAACATCACAGAGGCTCACTGATATTGGCTTCAAAGTGGATGATGAGTGGCTCGGGACAATTTTATTGGCGGGCTTGTCTGATGAATACAAGCCAATGATCATGGGTTTAGAGAGCTCGGGACTGAAAATCACAGGAGACTCGATTAAAGTAAAAATTCTCCAGGATGTGAAGACTCCCGCACATTCACATACACCCAGTAGTGAGACAGCATTGTTCTCCCAGGGGAAGGGTTCCAAAGGCAAGGGAAAACATAAAATTGAGTGTTATGCATGTCACAAAAGGGGACATTATGCTTCACAGTGCCGTACCAAGAAGATGGAGACCCAAGATCGTAAGAAACAAGATTCTACTGAAAATTCAAATCAAGGAAAACCCAAAGGTAAAGCATTTTTTGCTTACATGTCTAGACCTAATGACACTAGCAACAGTGTAGATTTTTTTCTTGACTCGGGTTGCAGTTCTCACCTAGTCAATGACATAGATATACTAGACAATGTATCTGGTGAGTCGGAGTTCAACTTGTCGACAAGAAATAATGTAAATTTATCTGCTCAGGCTGTTGGTACAACCAACATTTCACTGATAGTTAATGGACAGGCTGATAGCGTTGAAGCGCATGATGTACATTACGTGCCAGGTATAGGTGCTAACCTATTATCAGTCAGCACAATTACTGATAAGGGACATTCGGTCATATTCACCAAAGAAATGGGAAAGGTCATTGACCCTAATGGTGAAGTATTAGCCACAGCTAAAAGGAAGAATGGGATCTACAAGCTTGATACCATGAAGGACAGAATATTACCTACCTATTTCGCTGAAGATGCAGGTTCCCTAATGCATCGACGTTTAGGACATCTTTCCAGGAAGGGGATGAACCTACTTCAAGACATGTGTACAGGTATTGATAAAATAACACCTAATGATGATCCATGTGAAGTCTGCTTATTAGGGAAGCATGCTCGACTACCCTTCAGAGCCAGTAAGAGCCGAGCAAAGGAGATCTTGGAAGTTCTACATATGGATTTATGTGGACCCATGGAAAATTTATCCATAGGTGGAAGTAAATATTTTTTCACCTTAATTGACGACTTCTCTCGTTACACATTCGTGTATTTTCTTTCAGAAAAGAACAAAGTGAGTGATATTTTTGATGAATTTCGGGCTCTGGTTGAAACTCAGACAGGGAAGAAAATCAAGTGTGTGAGGTCTGACAATGGGACTGAGTTCGTCAACTCAAAGTTCAAAGATGGACTTATTTCTGCAGGAATCAGGCATCAACTGACCGTTAGGTACTCGCCACAGAGTAACGGAGTGGCTGAACGAGCCAACAGATCCATTGTGGAGAAGGCTCGCACTATGTTACAGGATGCTGGTTTGCCCAAAAGCTATTGGGCAGAAGCTGTTTCTACAGCCGTTTACCTCAACAATCGCGCACCGACAAAGGCTGTTGTCGGGAGGACTCCATATGAAGCGTGGTATGGTAAGAGGCCTGATATGTCTCACTTGAGGATTTTTGGATGTCCGGCTATGGCACAGGTTCCCAAGGAAATCCGAAGAAAATGGGATCCTAAATCGGCAAAATACATTTTTGTCGGATACTCAGAGGAAATCAAAGGGTATCGATTAATTGATCCTGAAACGAAGAAGGTTACTATGAGTCGAGATGTTGTTTTCCTTGAAACTTCAAACCAAGAAAGACATAAGCCTCGACAGCTGCCTACTACGTCAGTATTTTTAGATGTGGATGAGCCGCCTGCTCTCCAGGATACAACCAATTCACAAGAGGACGTTTCTGATGAGAATACGGAATCAGGATACGACCATCAGACTGATTCTGATGATTCAGTGCCAGGATCTGTCTCTAGCGAGCCAGATATCCAGGAGGAGAACTCACCTCAGGTTCGACGATCCAGTCGTGTGCCGAAACCAAAGGATATGAGTGATTTCGTCACATATCTAGCTGCACTGAACCCCATTGAAGAACCATTGACCGCAGATGAGGCGCTCAAAGGTCCGTACTCCAAGCAATGGAGATTGGCGATGGAAGACGAACTGAATTCGTTTAAGAAAAACAATACATATGACTGGGTAAAGTTACCTACAGGGAAGAAACCCTTACAAGCCAAATGGGTATTCAAAGTGAAAAATCCAGATAGCGAAAACCCTAAATTCAAAGCTCGATTAGTGGTGAAGGGGTGTGCTCAGCGTGCTGGCATAGACTACGAAGAAACTTTCTCCCCCGTTCTCAAGTACACATCACTAAGATATTTGTTCGCGCTTGCTGTGAAGAAAAATTTGAAGGTCTTTCACATGGACGTTAAAACCGCATATCTACACGGTGATTTGGAGGAGGAGATTTATGTTACACCTCCAGAAGCAGCAGAGCAGCACAAGAATCGTGTTTGGCGACTAAAGAAGTCCATGTATGGACTAAAACAGAGTGGAAGGTGTTGGAATCAAACTCTTCATCAATCCTTGACAGAGCTGTCACTCACACAGTCAGAGGCCGACCCCTGCATCTACTACAGGAGTGCTGATAGCGACTATATTGTTGTAGCAGTATATGTCGACGATTTGTTGATTTTTACTAATAAAGAGGAATTGAAAACCAAGTTGAAGAGAGAACTTCAAACAAAGTATGGTATGACTGACTTGGGTGAGGCGAAGAACTGCCTTGGCATGAACCTTACAAGAGACGAAGCCACTGGGAAACTGTGGATTGACCAATCTGCCTATACTGAGAAAATCCTACAGCGCTTCAACATGGCTGAAGCGAAGCCTTTGTCTACTCCGAAGGAACACGGACAGAAGGACCCCGAGGATGATGAGGACTGCTCTGCATCTGTGCCATACCTGGAGGCGGTAGGAAGTTTACTTTATCTTTGCCAAATTTCGAGGCACGACATATGTTTTGCAGTCAATCATGTGAGTAGATTTTGTAAAAAACCTAAAAAGAGTCATTGGATTAAAGTTAAAAGGATTTTTAGGTATTTGAGAGGGACTCAAAATTGTAAATTGGAATTTTCTAAACATGGAAATCAAGAATTGGAATGTTATAGTGATGCGGATTGGGCAAATCAAGTTAATGACAGACATTCAATAACTGGAAGTTGTTTTAAATTTATGAATGGTTTAATTTCTTGGAGTACTAAGAAACAGAGTACAGTCTCACTTTCAACTGTTGAAAGTGAGTATATTGCATTGTCATTTACGGTTCAGGAAGCTTTATGGTTAAAAGTTTTAATGAATGAAATTGAGCCAAATTGTTACAACTTTCCAACAAAGATTTTTTGTGATAATATGGGTGCAATTCATCTAGCAAGAAATTCAGTTACGAGTCAAAGGTCTAAACATATAGATGTTAGACATCATTTTTTGAGAACACATGTCAACAATAAAAATATTGTGCTGGAGCATATGCCCACTGAAGAAATGCTCTCTGATATTTTGACGAAACCTTTAAGTAGGGAAAAACATGAATATTTTTTCAAGTGTTTTGGACTTATAAAGTAAATTGTATTGTTTTACAAAGTAAATTGTATTGTTTTTGGAAATATCGCTCAAGGGGAAGTGTTGGTTATTTTGTGATCAATATTTCCAATCAAATGTACCAGGTCCTGGGAAAACAGCTGGGAACAGAGAGCACTCTGGCGGGGATTTTTGTAATCTATCTACCACAACATGTTATCTTGAGTTGTAGCCTTTTTTTTTCAAATAGAAGTTTTTATCCAAAGTCATCTGTTTAATCATTTTCCCAAACCCTTCAGGGATCAACAGGACATATTTGCATGTATCTCGTATAATAAAGGTCTCTTAAATACAATGTTTGGTATTTAAACTTCGAATAATGTGATTTATTGTGTAGCAGAGTATTGTTTATGTAACATGAGTAGAAGTGGCGGTGTGCTGATGGCTGAAAATTAATAAATGCAAATATCTCGGTTAATATTCAAGACAGTGAATAAATGTTTATAGCAATATTTATAGTACATTTAATTTACAATAAAATTAGTTATAAACCATTTTTCGATCCGACCTATGGTAGCGGAGATATTTCGAAAATCCTCCCCTCTACCCCCCCCCCCTCCTCCCGATTTCAGCCATTAACGAACTTAAATCTTTCTTTTTACATAAAACGACTAAATATCGAGTATGGTAACGATTAAACAATAATTGCGACCGCTAGAGCGGTAACAGAGAAATATATATATAAAATTGTAACCTCTGACTGTACATTGCTTTTTTCTTCTTTTTTTTCAAAATTTCACGTTACTTTTTCGTTTCACATGTCATAGACACCATATCTGCAATTTGTTTCTGTCGTGTATGTTTGTTGTGTTGCATAAACGGCTGAACCGAATTTTATGAAACTTGGTATGTATATTACTACTAACAAAACTTAGACTTTCGGCTATATTAATATTCTCTGAGACGAACAGGAGTGAGGGTTATAAGGGAAGCCTGAAATTAAAAATAGCGATATTTCGTTTCCTATTGGTTTTTCGGCAAATATGAACATAACAATAGTTGTTTATTTTGTTATTTAGAGTAACTTTTGTTATATACACTTTCGTCGTATTCTGAATTTTAAATGCGTTATACGCTAAAAATTAAAGCGGGAGTCTACAATATTATTTGGCACAAAAGACTCAACCGAACTAAATAAAACTCGGTTTGTGTATTAGCACTGACGCCTTAATTATCATAAGCCATACCAATATTTCTTGGGACGGGCAGGAGTGGGAGTTGTAAGGGAGGCCTGAAATTAAAAATAGCGGTATTTCGTTTTCTACTGGTTTTTCTGCAAATATGCACATGACAAAAGTTGTTTATTTTATTATTGAAAGTAACATTTGTTATAATCACTTTTGCCGTATAAGAAAATATAAATGAGATATACATTAAAAACTAAAGCGGAAGCCAACAATTTTGTTGGGCACTAATGATTGAACTGAACTTAACAAAACTAATTAGCATTAATACTTCGATGATTAAAAAAGCTAAATTAAAATTTTTAGGTCCCAACGGGAGTGGGGGTTATGAGGGAGCCCTGAAATGAAAAATTGTGATATTTTGTCCCCTATTAGATTCTCGGCAAACGTGCACATAACAAAAGTTGTTTATTTTGTTATTTAGAGTAACATTTGTTGCATTCACTTTTTTTCTAAAATGAAGTAAACACGGTATATATGCTAAAGCTATAGCGAGAGTCATTAAATTTATTAGTGATTATTTAAGCGTTTTTAATGAATGCATATTATGAAAAATGATTTTATGTTTTAGTCACATATGATAACTCTAAATACGATTTCGGATTAGTGAGGGTATATATCTCCGTCGCCTCCTTCTCATTTATTTATTTTTCCTAGAAAATAACATTGTTATTTATTTCTAATAGAAATGTAAACTATAAGAGCATTTCCGTTATTTAATTTGTATAATGTATTATTTAAACAAAGTCATGCTGAATTGGCACAAGTAGTGATAGCGGAAGTTATAGGGATCAAACTCTTTGATTCTGCTAATATATTATCTTATTTTCGATATCTTGATGCTATTGAAATAAATATGTACCATCATAACAATTAGACATTAATGGTAATGTCATATGAAAAAAGACAATATCCGTTTAAATTTAATATGATTTAAAATATTACTTATTTTGCTGGGAGGTTTACGATCTCTTCCCCTCACATATCTTTTTGAATATAAATGAAATTATTTTTAGGGTAATACTATTATTTAATTCCATCAGGTAGATAAATTATTAAAATAATACTTCGAATCAATAATTTAAGGAAAATAATGGTGATAGCCCTCATGCTGGAGCTGAAGATGACAGGATCCTAAACAGATAATTGAGTTAACTTATTTCCTATGAATTGCTGGCATTACTGGAAGTGATTTCTACTGAGCTCTTCTGTTACGCTATTACGAATATAATCTAATGTACAAAATTATGCTTAAACTATATGTGCTCGGATTGGTCTTTGACAGGAAATAAGTTTCATTATATATTTAATTGTAATAATGCTATCCATGATTATGGTTTGAAGTATTCAAAAAGTGGAAAGGGATAGATTAGGAACACATTACTTATTCTTCAAAAGTAAAATTTCTCATTTATAAGTTGCCTGCCTGACCCTCACAGGAAAACAATGCACCTAGACAGGAAGTGTAGTTGTAAACATTGAAGCCTTGCCCAATAAAAATACTATCATCATTCAGCCTCAAATGATTTCCCGAGTGAAGCCGGGTACCTTAGCTAGTATATATATATATATATATATATATATATATATATATATATATATATATATATATACGTATATACAGTTTTGAAGGGACCTCATTTTCGTCATTCCCTGGGTAGGATCGATGGACATTTGAAGAAAAATGTCGAAAATGGCATAAATTCATTAACAGAGATGTATTTCTGAATATTAATATTAACTATTTTTAACATATATTAGCATATGTTTAATAAAATGGAGATTAAGTCGATATGGTAGTGTTTTACTGTATGTCCTTCTATCAGCACTGATCCTATTTATTACAATTCGTTAAATTTAAAAAGAGAAACAAATTGTTTTTAGAATATATTTTTAGAACTGAAAGATTTTATTTGACCTCAAATGTTAGCTCCTGTGATTTATAACAACCTCATACTAAGGAATTAGAAGGGGATTCCTGGTCAGTATTGAAACATATCATTTATTGCTGGCACATTACCAGTATTTTGTTTCATTTACAGAGGCCCCACTGCAATTATAATTTGTTTATCTTTAATTTTTTAATATTCAAAAAGTTTTAGTTGAAAGAGAAATACCAGCTCATTAAGTATTTGCTTAGAATGTATAAAATAATGCAAAGTTTTATTTTTGTATTCCTTGTAACTGTACATGAAAAATGTCAACCGGTTATTAATATTTTAAAAAAAAAATATTTGTTTTAAGAAATGATAGGCTTGTTAAGAAAAGAAAAAAAACAAATACAATAGATAGTTTCAGAGAAAAGACTCCAAGGATATATATATGAAATACACTAGGATATTTTTGCACAAGTATTTCAAAAATATATTTAAAATAATACAAAAATTATTCATTATAGATTTCTTAAAAATTTCCTGATCAAACTTTTTCAGAGTATATCAACTCAGCAAACTCATTTTTATCCTGGTGTTAGCATTGTGGTTAATGAGATCTCTCAGCCTATTGTAATCAGGATTACGCTATGAACAAAAATAAAAAATTTAAGACACTTGTATTAATAACATAATTTAAAATAAATAAATATCTCTATAGAAATGTTGAAGCACCTTGGGCTGTCAACCTATATAAATTATAGGGTGTACATGATGCAAATTAAAAATACAAATAGAAGTCCATCACGGTGAGACTGTTTAAACTATACAAATTCCACATATCCTCAAATAAAGTAAAGATTATGTCCTACGCCCAACTATATTCTATTCTCAATTTCTCCCTTAATTGGTGGAACATGAGCCAAGTAGTGAATCATCTTTGAATTAAATTGAATAATTTGGAGTGGGAATTTACTGAAAACATTGAAAAATAAATAATATAGTTTATGTATCGGTTTAATGAAAACTGAATTCAAAGAGAAAAAATGCCGAACCTTCAAAAATAATTTTAAAGAATGAAGAAAATACTGTTATAAAACTTTTTAAATTCCTTAAGACTATAATAATGATCCTATGGGAAGAAGCAGAATAATCATAAATAAATAAAAATAAAACAACCAGAGTAGAAAAAATAAATAAAAAGTCCATCACGTACTTCACACAAGGAAAGAAGTATTAAAAAAAAAATCATAACTACCTTACATAATTCCATTCTTTTGGCATTCAATATCTTATCAACATTACGAGCAGTTTTATCTGGAACTTTTTGCCAGTTTGGATCCACGCCAAATGACCACAATTTATAATTTAGTTTAGATATTGCAATGTTCTTCAACCTGAAAAAAATTGCAGGGTTATAATAGATAAACTTGAATCCTTAGTTTCAGTTATTTAAAGCAAAGTAAATAACAATATATAAATTTGAGTAACTGATTATCTGGGAAATGTTACCACTAAGTAAATTAGGATGATCTTTAAAAAAAGCTTATGTGCGCCACATGACCTCCTTGTACTCCAATTAAATAAAATATTTTGCAGCACTTAATTTAAAATTATTAGCACATTTCCCTCAAATGTCCATCGATCCTACCCAGGATATGTCAGCCTTCAGTAAACCCCCACTTCTACTTATGCCATATTAACAATAAGCTGTTATATTATGAAGCATTTTATTTGAAGCCTAAATACCAAATATTATTCTCATTGAACTTTTACATTATGAGATAAATGCAAATACATGACGCAGGTGGGAAATCTACTTAGTTAACACAGCCCCTGCGTTACGGACTTTTTTATTTTTGCCCTTCTCAAAACCCCCCTCCTCCCAGCCCATTTTTATCAAAAGGTACAACTAGGTGATACAAGATAAATAAGATAATTCAATATTCTAAGGTAAGTTGTTTCTGAGCTATGTGATATACATACATAAGTAATGCCGAAACTAGTCAAAAAGGAATAATTCCAATGTGAATTGGAATCCAATGCAATTACAATACATCCTTTACTTGGTAAAAGGTAAATATGTTTGGTCTGTCATTTGTTAGAAGTTTACTTCTTTACTGGAATAAAAGGTAGTCTTTTTGTAATCATTTTTAAGCTATGAAAACGTGGATATGGTGTAGAATCACCAGGACAAAACTTATTACTAAAATATAATATTTATTATCTACATAAAAAGTAAATTAGGACTGAGTGTTTACGTTGGTCTTAATCTCACATGGTAAACTTAGATGGCGAATTCAATTCCTGCCACAGGGAATAGGAATTTATTTAGTGACAAGCTCATTAAATAAAATCCTTTGTACCACCCTGGCTAGAAAAGTTCGTCATGCGGGGGCTGCGTAAACTAAGCAGATTTCCAAGTGCTGGTATAACACTTGTGATCTCATATCAGCACGTATTCTATATTTATATTTAAAAATCCAATGAGTAAAAGGGAGGGGGTTACTGAAAACAGAAAACAAGAAAGTACGAATAACTCACTTAATTCTAGAGTTACCAAAAATACATAGAGCAACAATTCTAGAAAATCAAATGTTAACAAGATCGGTTCTATAACATTTTATGATATGACTCATATTAACGAAGATATTTTGAATTCTCTAATCCCCTCCTCTAAGCCACCACTATCCCAGGTCCAATTTCAGCCAATAATAAATATGATCTTTAGTGATGACGAAACGGCTAATATTGAGAATGGTATAAATCAAATAAACATTTTCGAGTAAAGAACGAAAAATCTTAATTGATGACATCATCAACGCAATAACACACATAACTTATTTTCATGTGCCTCAAACAGTAATAGTTCAATGAAAACCATATTAATGGTATTTAACCTTGGAATGAAGTAGTTTATGGTATAACAGCTTATAGTTAGTATGACATGAGTAGGAGTGGGGATTTACTGATGTCCCAAAACTAAAATATGGAAATATCTCGGTTACTATTCAATATAGAGAAAATATGTATATACCATTTATGTAACATTACATTTGCAATAAGATTGATTCTATACAATTTTTCAATCTGACGCATAACAAGGGAGATATTTCGAATTTTCGAAATTCTCCCCCTCCCACTGGTTCAATTTTAGCAATTAACAAACTTGATCTTCATTTTTACATAAAACATTTAGATATCCAGTTTCTTAAGGATCAAACAAAAATTACGATCACTAGAGTGTTAACAGCACACACACACATAAATATTGTTACGTTTTTAATACCAAAACCAGGAATAAACGTTTTTAATAAGAGTTCTTTTGGATTGCAAAATTAAATACTCGCAAGTTTCTCAGTTTTTATCACTGCACAATTTATTTCACAATGCACAATACACTTGGTAATTATTCTTAATTACTACTTACAGTATACACTGATAGCGTCACTGTTCTTCAGATTACACAGTCCAACAATTCACTCACGGTCACTGAAATTCACAACAAGACGGCACTGCACTGTCCTTGACTTCGCGGCACTGCACTGTCCTTTACCTCGCGGCACTGCACTGTCTTAAACACGGCACTAAACTGTTACTTACAGTCACGGCACAACACTGTTCTTCTTATAAAAACACTTTACCGCACAGCACTAAGTCGCACTGATGTGAACATCAAGACAGGTGAGAATAAAACTGACTCGCTCGCGGCTAGCCCTTCTTTATATAGGGCGGTGGCATACATCAAAGGGGAATTGTCTGGACTCTTCGACGTCTGGCTGGAAGGTACTGGTCGGACCTAGAACATTCTGTAGGTTTCTTTGATCTACGTCACACTTTCCAAATACGCGACTCTCTCTCTCTCTCTCTCTCTCTCTCTCTCTCTCTCTCTGAAAGATTATTCATGTATTTAATTTTCGCAACAATATATATCAAATTTCATTATCATTTAGTCGTCATTTTTGATACCTCCTGGGTAGGATCGATACGCATTTGAAAAAAAATTTCAAAAACCACATCATGAGTACACTCTCAATAGCTGATTTCCCCTAAGGGTAATCAGCTAAAAGGATAGTAACCTGTAGATAACCCATCCCAATTAGCCGAGTAGCACAAAGTGGAAATGACTTAATAACTGAACACACAAAAATTATAGCTCAATTCACAGCCAAATCCAGATTGTTTTATTTCAACCTCAAATAATTAAACAATAACAAAAAATTAATTGTTTTTGATACAATATATTCATAATCTTATAATGTCAGTGATGATAAGTTTAATGTAAATTAAAAATATAGATGTTTCTGTCATTTTAGCTTTGAAAGTTACCTTAAAAGCGAAAAGTGTATAGTACGAATAAAATAATTTCTGTTGGGAGCAGCAAACTTTTGTCTTAATTCTACATGAACTTAGTTTGAGTAAAAAGATTTAATTGTAATTACAATAAACTGAAAAATAATAAAATTACCTGGTTTTAGTTTCAGCCAGTGTCTCATGTTCTGATTTTAATAAACTGTCTTTAGCAGAAACGTTCTCTCTCGAAATACTACTTAATGAGGGGCTTGGAATTTTATTGGTAATGTTGCATTGTACAGTTGTATTGATGGTATTGTTCGTGGGAGACACCATTCTTTTAAAGACATCATTTTCTTCAGGATCCAGGCAACTATATGTTTTACTTGAAAAATGTAGAACTTCTTTTTCCTCTACATTATTCTGTTCTGTAGTTACAGCATTTTCTGCAATATTTGATGTATGATTGATGAAGTATTTTGAATTTCGATCATCAGTAACACTACTATCTCGAGCATCATTACTGGATTCCTGTTTTTTTGTCTTAGAATTTCTATTTCTTTTATCTTCGGCTACTGGTTCACTTAAGTGGATATCTGAAATGTCACTGGTGTCATCTGAAAATTCTCTGTTTTCTAAATAAGACCCAATGTCTTCAAGAGAATCACTGTTCATTTCATGTTGTGTACTATTAGCCAAAGGAATATCAAATGTTTTATCAGCTTCGATCATATCAGGAGAAATAGAATTTATGTCCCCAGAAAATGAAGGTTTTATTTCGACATCTTTTGAATTATTTAAAGTAGATGTCAGTTTTAAATCTGACTGATGTTCATTCACCAAAGAATTGTTTATATTAGGAACCTTTGTAGACGAAAGACATTTATTTGCTCCATCACTTCCATATGTCACATTAGCTAGTAAGTATTCAATACGCTCAGTAGCTGGAAACAATATACAATAATGAATAAATAGATCACTGCCAGAAAGCTAAAGATTGTATGATTTCAATTGTAATATATAAAATGGAAATACTGCCTACACTACTATAAAATTTATCTTCAGTAACTAAAAATTAAAAAGCTTGATTAAAAAAAAAAAAAAAAAAAAAACCAATAATTTTTGTTAAAATACAATGGTTATCCAAGGTAAATTCAGTTTAAATTTAAACACTCTCTATATAAGCAAACATTCTAACTTATTGTACTGCATAAGTGGTTTGTCTCAAGCAAAGGACACAAATCATAATTTAGATGATAAATTTCCTCTTCTTCAAACCGCCAAATTCTTCTTTCTTTTTAAGAAGGGAACATACGCCCTTATTAGTCAATTTTGAGTAAGATGAGCCATCTGATCAAGAGGAGATTGATTAGGTAATCAAGTCACTAGAAAATAATAAATCCCTGGGCCTGATGACATTCCTTTGAAAATAGAGCTGAAAAATGCAGGGGATACAATCTTATAAGGTTTATAGATGATATAGAATATTTGAACTAATGGAAAAATGACAGAAGAATGGGAAAATTATTCATTGTGCCAACTCATAAAAAAGGCAATAAATTAAAATTTGAAAATTATAGTGGAGTAGTATTTCTCTATGGAGCTTACAAGATACTGCCTGTGGCCCTTTTTTTTGGACGTGGATGGAAGGATATAGCGATATTGATGGTGTTATTAGATAGCTTTGAGGCTACAAAGGTTCAGAGCAAGCAGACCCACTATCAATGATGCCATTTCCTCTAGCTCTTGAAAAGGCAATCCGAGGAACGAAAAAGAATCCTGATTGTACCATATGGAAGAGTTCATGCAGTATATGGAGTACGTGTTAATTCAATTCATTAATTGTGGCTCAACGATATGTCATATGTTGTAAGAAAAATTTGTTGAAAGGAGCGAACGACTTATGGTTCACCATATATAAAGACAAAGTAAAGTGGATAAGATAACCTAGACAGACCAGATAGGCAGAGGATTCTGCCATTTTGGTGGAGTGCCAATTTAGGAACCTATCTCTGAAAACAAATGGTGACTAAACCCTTGTCCCAGCTAGTCTGGAAAAGAAAAACCTTATAAAACATATTAGGAGCTGTTAAGGAGCAGGGTAGGATCATGCATCAGAAAAAACAACAAACTAATGGAGTTGTATGGAAAACCTGACCATCTGGGGAATAGTACATGTTGGTTGGAACAACGGAACCCACAGATTGCCTTAAAGATGATGCATGGAGTATCAGAAAGTAGACAAAAAGTCAGAGCTTGGAGAGAGAGGCTAAATGGCCTGTAGGAAGCCCTGAGTATTTGTAATTGGAGAAGCCCGGAGTGGAATCATAGTCAAATATAATAGTAGCCATGGCCTTGGTCATTCAAAATGTTGTAGCGCAACGAATGCAAATATCATTCTTTTTTTTCATTTTTCTTAATTGCCTACAAATATAAGTAATGAAATTGGTTGGAGACAATCAGCTTTATAAAACATACTTAACTCATAAACAGTAGATATTAGAGATTTTTTTCTCAATAAAACTGTGAAGAAAAAAATATTTTAAAACCAAAACAGAAATCAACATCTAAATCCCTAAGTTCAGAAACTATCATTAATTTTAGTTATTAATTAAAATATAATTAATTTACATTTAATGAGACATTTCCAATATTTCTGAGATATTAATATATATATATATATATATATATATATATATATATATATATATATATATATATATATAATTTTAAAAGTAAATAATAAATGTGGAAGATATTTTTAAACAGTAAAAAATATTTTAACGGCTACTTCAAGAAACATATAATGGTAGAATGTTGAGAATACTCTATATTTGACTAATGTGCTGATGAATATTTAATTATGATTTAACTAACCACTGAGAATTGCTTTTAAATGCAGATCACTTCTCTGAGATCCACCATCGTGGGTCGTCTGTAATGAATAATATTAATATTACAAAAACTGTTTTCATATTTAATTCAAAATTGTAGTATTACAAAAAAAAAATGTATTTATAGAACAAATAATAAAACATTGTACATCTAGATAATGAAACACCATTCTAAAAATATAAATAACTAGCTCAGATACCCGGCTTCGCTCGGGAATTCATTTGAGGCTGAATGGTGATGGTATATTTTTGGCAAGGCTTTACTTTGCACAATATTTTGACATTTACCCGTTCCAGTGTTTAGGGTTAATACCCGTTGTTGGCAATTGTTAATAATAAAATTATTTTTTTATGTAAGACTTCACTGTCCTGCATATTGTCATATTTCCCGTCTCCTGTGCATTATGCATAGATTTGAATTATTAAAGAAAGATTTGGAGAAAATATTGACATACATTTGGCATACTTTTTTCAGGTCAGGTACCTGGTAGTTCATATCGAAAAGAAGTGTTGAGCAAATTTCTCTAAATAACAAAATAAACAACTTTTGTTATGTGCATATTTGCCGAAAAACCAATAGAAAACGAAATATCGCTATTTTTAATTTCAGGCCTCCCTTATAACCCCCACTCCTGTTCGTCTTAGAGAATATTAGTATAGCCTAAAGTCTAAGTTGGGCTAGTAGTAATATACATACCAAGTTTCATAAAATTCGGTTCAGCCGTTCATGCGTGAAAAGGTAACAAACAAACAAACAAATAAACAAACAAACAGACACGAAAGAAACAAAATGCAGTTATGGTGTCTATGACATGTGAAACGAAAAGTTATCGTGAAATTTCGCGAAAAAAATCAATGTACAGACAGAGGTTACAATTTTATATATATATAGATAAGAAAGTAAAACTCCCCTCAATTACCTAACGTTTCACTGACAAAATTGCAATTGTTAAAAATGTAAAAAGAAAAAATATAAACAAAATATTGTAAACAGAATTACAACCGGCATTTAAATAAGTTATAATGCTGAAATTGAAAGACAGCAGATTCGATGTAGGTAAGAAAAACATTGTCTATCAAGAAGTTATTGAACTTTTCTAGCCAAAAAGCTGATTGACTACATACAAGACTATTCAACAAGAGCTTTCCAGTGATGCATAGCAAAAGGTTCATAACCCCTCCCCCAAAAGTAACACCAATGAATAATGTATCAGTACAAATTTGAAATTCATGCTCAATTTTGTGAATATGTCTTCTTGTTATAGAAGTACTTGTGAGACAGACAAATGAAAAGACAAGACTATTAAGTGTCATTGCGAGAAACAATAAACCCTAAAAATTACGAAACCTTTTTAAAGATTAGAAAATTATATTTTTTAAAGTACTAGCTTATAAATCAGTCCAGTGGTGATAACACAACAAATGATATTTAGTCATAAATTTCAGTGGAACAGACTCAAGCTCTTCATATTTGAGTACACTTACCTTCTATTTTAAAATGTTAGTGTTTTATTCAATTTTTTAATGCAGTATATTTCTTAACTGATTATTTTCTTGAGGACTTAAAACTCCAAGTGTAATTTATATTTTAGCCTACAAAAGCTCACATTTTGATAAGATTGCCCGAATTTGATTTGTGTTAGATGTTATAAATTTGATCCTGACGGATCTGCTTGCAATATATCATAACAGGAGTAAAGCATGTTGGCTTTGAAACATTCGTTCACAGAAGCATGCACTAAAAACTTATATAAATGACATTTTTTGAAGAATATGAAGTAAATAATATTATTGTTAAAAAATAAATATGAGATACCCTTACTTTTGAGGCCCATGTTTGTGTAGGAATATTCAAAGAAGGATGCCTTCTATTATAGTGTCTTCCAAGATGTCCTTCAGATATAAAAACTTTTTTACAAGCAAGACACTAAAAACACAAAAAACAACAACAATAAAATATTAAATATTATATTCAAAATAGATTTAAGGTAAAAATAAAAATAGAATAAACACATGAAATGTCAAAGTTTTTTTTGACAATTACCACCCCTATAGAAGCAGTAAAATTTTCCTAATAAGAGGGAGTGTAATACAAATATATTTTCCTATTAAGGGAGTCCTATAAACAGATTTCCTGAAGGAACATGATTTGCGAAAAAGTATTGAGGGTTTTTTTTCATAGATGTTATTTAGTAATACTCTTACAGTTTAAGCATTTTGAGAAATTCAAATGAACAATACTGTTCTAAACCATTAGTAACTTAATAAAAGGTTTCCTAAAAGAAAAAAAAAGCTAGAAAAACGAGGTAAAGCTCAAAATTCCTTAACAATATTAATGTCAAATCAATAGAACTATTTACCTTAAAAGGTGCATCTTTTACGTTAGCAATAAGAACTACTTTCATGTTTTTCGAACTAGACATTTTAAGGGACATAATACTTCTTTAAAAATAATAATTACATCTAAGTAAGAATGATTATGCATTAAAACTCCCAAGAATTACAAAGAAAAAGTTCTAACATTTTGAATTTCCCCAAAATATCGTTAAGTAGCTTTCTTTCAGTATATCGATTCTTGGGCAATTTCTTTTCTCTTTGTCCAAAGAGTTCATTCGTCCATTCTAATGAAACATGGCCGAACTTTGGAATGGTGGGAAGCCATGAGGGTTTTATATAATCGTTTAAATAGAGTTTAGAAACGATTAAACCAAAATTACGAACGCTAGAGCATAAACAGACATATATATATATAAACACACATACATACATACACTTTTTCAAGTGACCTCATTGTCTTCATCTCCTGGGTACGGTCGATGGACATTAGTTGAAATGTTTCGATAATCGCGTCATGAGTATAACCTCAATGGCTGATTTTGCTTAAGGGAAATGCGCTAAAAATATGCTAAGGTTAGGATTGTAGCTTGGAAATACAATCATAAAATAAAAATAGTTTTGGCTGTGTAAAGGATAAACTTGAAATAAAAACGTAGACATTAATATAAGTAAATAAAATATATTTAAAATACTTAACATCCACTTTTGCAACTAAGGCTAATTGGGACGGCTAATGTGTTTATTCTATTTATATTTTTACCTTAAATTTATTTTGAGTATATTATTTTAATATTTTATTTCTCTTTTTTTTAGTGTCTTGTTTGTAAAAAAAGTTATCTCTCAAGGATATCTTGGCCATTATAATAGAAGGCATCCTTCTTTGAATTTTCCTAGACAAACATGGGCTTCAAAAGTAATGGTATCTCGTATTCATTATTTCAAAATAATATTATTTAGTTAATTCTAAATATAACATATACCAAATTAAATGTTTAGATTAGGAAGTTCCTAAGAAGTTAGAATGTTTGTGTCTAATTTCCCTCTCTGCAGGTCTTTGGGTGGGATTGCTCAAGTGTGTAAGTTAGATCTTTTGTCAGGGTCTATATTTCCAGTTCAAGATATTTCATTTAAAGTTTTGCCTTTTGTAGTCCTCGCAGAGTTGAATGATTGGCATGGTGGTTGTAATTGTTTTCCTACGCCCAATTGTGACACTCATTATCAAAACGTTTAGAACTGAGATCTTTCGCTTTCAGATTAGGAAACTGACTACTCAAGGTGGCCAGGGTTGTTCAGTATTTTTAAAGAATTAGAATTTTTCTCCACCTGGGGTGTTCCTTGATGTACCTTTGTGTATACTTGGAACTGCTGTATATTGTGTATAAGATAAGGCCAGCATTATAATGGCTTAAACACTTTTCACTGACGTTGGCCAGTCTACTTATACTCCGCCATTCCATTCATGTTCTGGGCCTGGCTGCCATTAAGGTAAGGCCGCACTGATAGATGGTTGCATGGAGGATGGATTGTGGAGGGTAAATGCATGACGCAGTATCCAACTGACTGCCGAGTAGGAATCATGCCTCTCTCAAAAGTTGCGAAAAAAAATTGTGTTAAGTTCATCTTCGGGAATTTTGCTGAGATCGTCTTAGGGAATTATAGGGACAGATACTGAAATAAGAAAACCGTGGGTGCATACTACAATTTGAGGCGGAAACAGGGCGGAGAATTCGTGAGAGTATACAGAAAATTAGTACAACACCCGGACAAATTCTATTCGTATTTAAGGATGTCAGTTGAGGCATTCGCCACCTCAGCCTGGATCTGCTGTGTCTCAAATTCCCCTTCTTTTGAAAACTGAACTAATAACACTTTCTTCCATTTTCGCTAGGCTACCAGAATGGAATATCAAACACGACTGAAATGGTTGGATAGACGCCTGGCGGGTCCCCAGGATGGTTTCAGGAGGCTAGATGGTAGTTTGGGCCACTGCAGCTACCGTCGTTTTGTTACTCACGTTTGTAAATAGCTGGATAGTCGCCAGGCAGGTATCTACCATCTATCTTATACGTACCTTGCCATCTACCATCCTTCCAGTAGTGCGGCCTCGAGTTTAGAGCTGCCACCTCAAGGCAACATTATATTTTTACGCTCAGAAAAGAATATTAATGTTTCTTTTCCTAATCATCTTTTTTAGCAGATTTTCCTGAAGTAAAATCAGCTATTAAGGTTGTACTCATGACGCGATTTTTGAAAAATGTCCTCAAATGTCCATTGATCCTACCCTATTGACGAAAATGTCAGTTAAAAATTATAAATATATATATATATATATATATATATATATATATATATATACGTCTGTTAACGCTCTAGCGGTCGCAATTTTCGTTTGATCTTTACCAAACTCTATATTTAATCGTTTTATGTAAAAAGAACGAACTAACTGGCAAAGAAGTAAGTTCGTAACAAAAAATCGGGACAGTGGGAGGAGGGATTCGAAAATCTCCGTTACTACAAGTCGGATCGAAAAATTGTACATAACCAATCTTGTTTCAAATTAAATTACGTATAAATGTTGTTATGGAGTCTTTCTGTATCTTAAATATTAACCGAGATATGCATTTTTTAGTTTTCTGCCTTCAATAAACCCCACTTCTTTGTCATCGCACGTTAGGAATAAGCCAACATGTTATGAACTGTATTATTTCATGCAGAAATACCAAATATTGTGTGTCAAAAAATCGTTTCTAGATGAGATACATGGAAATACTTCTGATGTCCCCTCTTTTGTTCTTTGATTACTTAAATTAGTGTGATTGAGATACAAATTATTCTAATTCATTGTAAATTGTAGCACTAGATATAGTAACTAATTTTCAATAAAATTAATATTTTATATTCAGATTTATTTCGGTAATTGTTTTTCTTTCTGGCCAAGAATATTTCTATCATTCAGCTCTGATAGGTTGGTTGACATGTTTGTTTACATTTTCCCTTATGGAGGTTATGAAATGTAAATTTACTGAAAAATTTCTTGCTGACATTTGTATTTGTTGACTTAATATTCACGGTAGTGTTAGTTGTAAATTATATAGATTTATGTATTGTAAAACATCACATGGGAAATCTGCTTAGTTTAAGCCCCCGCGTGATGGATTTTTTAAAATGTTACTATCCTTTTTTTTAATCCTCTACTCCCTGTGATTTGAAAAATGACAATACGTCCAGTTATTGTATTTTTCAACTGAATTGACCTCAACAATAATCAAACTTGCCACTCATAGAATGTTGTGGGAGAATATTCGCTTAATGTATAGATATTCTTTATTTTAGTTCTATAAAACATTCTTATCCAGAGTTTAGCTATTTATCAACTATAACTCTCTTGCTGACTTAATGCTAATGGTTGGCCGACCAGTAATAGATATTATCATAGAAAGCTAGATAAAAATAAAGAAAAAAATAAAATAATAATAGGATTCAATATATGTAAATGTTTTGTATGAAATATTTATTATTAAAAATACAATTTATTCATTTCATCAACCTTAACAACCACTGCTTATTCCTTATAAGTCATTTATCATGCAATACAATAATAATCCTCGCAGATAAGAAGTTTCTGATTTGCCTCTTAAAAAAAGAATATTAAAATTCTCTGAAATTTTATTAGAATATGCATTAAGAGTAAGATTCTTCATTTTCTTGTGGTATAATCTGTTCATTATAAAAAAGGGAATAGATGAGGCCCTCCTTTTTGTTACAACTGCTAATTGCTTTGATATAAGCTCCATTTTCACCAACTTGAAAGTGAGTTTCAGTACCTCCATCGACAAATTCACCCTAAAAAATATGTTTTCATTTAATAGAAGTATCATAAAATGGAAATGTTGACTTACAAAGACATATTCTTGAAATATTTCTGATATTTTAGCAGATGGCATGATTTTCAAAAATTTCAAAAAAGTTAAATGTCTATCAGCCCTACTCAGAAGGTGACGAAATTCAGGTCCATTCAAAATTATATATATATTTTATTTATATAGTGTATATATATCTGTATAAATTCAAAGTATTTCCATTATTATGAGTCGGATTGAAAAATGTTATATAACTAATCATGTTAAATTATTAATGCCCTACTATTGTTGTATGCCTTTTTTTCATAACTCAAGTATTAAGCGAGTTATTTGTACTTTCTTATTTCAGACTTCAGTAATCCCTTCTACTCATCAATTTTTTACATAGAAATATAAAATAAGCAGTGAGATGATATCACAAGTGTGTTATACCAGCACATGGGAAGACTGCTTAGTTTACACAGCCCCTGCATGCCTGACTTTTATATGTGTGTGTGTGCCATTTAATGCAAAACTAAAGATCAAGTTCGTCAATGACTGAAATCGGACCATTGAGAGTGGGGTCTAGAGGGGGGGATTTAAAAAAAATTGATAAATCAACTTTATTATATGTTAAATAAAAAAATTGTATTACCAATCTCATTGAACATTTTATTCCCTATAAATGTTGTTATATACATGTTTTCTCTGCCTTGAATTTTAACTGAGACCTTTGCTTTTTTAAATTGTCAGCCTTCAGTAAGCCCTTTAGTCATTGTACATGCAAATATGTGGAGGGATAACACCATCAATTAAAATTCGTCATAAATAGAGAATATATAGTGAGATAAGATCAGTGTCAAACTAGTAATTGAGAAATCTGCATAGTGTAGCCCCTGGCTGACGGACTTTACTTTCATTTATTACTAGTGGTTTTGAGGGAGCTATGCTCATTCAAGTATGCGTTTTAATGCTCAATTTGTAGAACACGGCATTTTCAACAAGGTTGGTTATATAACATTTTCCTCATAAGAATTTAGGTAGCCTAATAATTTTTTTATTTTATCCCTTTTTGTACCCCCTCCCCATTATTCCAGATCTGATTTCCTCACTGCCTATTCATTGTTGAAAATTCCATGCCGCATTGTCAATATTAGGTATACTTGATTTTTGCCTTGCATCTTCTATACAAACTTCAACTCTATTTGCACTTCTTGTCATTTAAATAAGATTGCCAACTTAACAAAAACATTGTAGTATGGATTTAATATTTCCATATATTAAATTTGGTGAATGCTTTTATTAAAGTAATTCCAAGATCAACATCAAGATGTAAAATGAGTATTTAGGCTAGAGTTCTTAATCTTTTTACAAACACCTTCCAAGGATCTACTACATGCCAGGAGCCCCTTAAATGTGAAATAGTAAATTATTGTAAAGCTACATTTGCCCTTCAGAAAAGGTGCCTGCATTTCTAAATTGATAATGAATTCTAAGAAAAATAATATCCACTGTGAGTTGGAGGTAACAATTTTTGCTTGACCCAAAATTTATTAAACTTGGCCAGAGTACTTTTGACCAGTAGGCACAGCTTAATTCCCATGAAGCTAACCCTAAAATAGCTTTTTTTTTTTTTAATAGAATGAACCTGACTGAGAAATGAGTAATAATATGGCTATCACTAACTTACAGTCGCTTCAACTTGTTCACCATCGACCCAGATGTCCAAAGTATCTTTTTCTGAAATAAAACAATTTAATATTATAATGACTCGTTCCTAGACATACATTTTTATATTCATTTGTGTAGTTGAATTGATATAATTAAAACACTAATTATCTAATAATAAATATAGAGTAAAAGTATAATAAAGATATCGTGTTTAGGTCAAAAAATGTACCCATGGAATGATAACTTTTCATAAATTACAAAAACACACCTACTTTATTATTTCTAGGGGCTCAGGATAGCCATGTCAGTTAAAGTGTTGGCCTTAATCTCATATGGTAAGCCTTGAGTGGCAAGTTCGATTCTCGCCTAGGCAATAGGAATTAATTAGTGACAGAATTCATTAAATAAAATCCTTAGTACCACCCTGGCTAGAAAAGAGTGGTAACCTGTAGATAACCCGTCCCAATTAGCCTTAGTTGCAAAAAGTGGACATTAATATAAATAAATAGAAGGTTATTTCTAGCTTTGAATAAATAACATATGTTTTTATAAATAAATAATATATGTATGTATATGCTATGTTGTTATTATAACAATTTTAAATGTTGTGTAGGTATTTGTAACTTTGTTGCAAACTTATAATGACTTGTTGGCTAACCCTTTCCTTGCGCAAAGTCACTATAGTGGCTTTGCGCAGGGAAAGGGTTAATAAAATTGGAAATTCTAAAAGCACCAAATAGCTGGTGGCATCTGTTTCCAGGCAAATGTAATGGCAAGAAGGCAAATAATTATGATATAGAAAATATGTGGTTTTAACTGTTTAAGCTTTTTAGCTTAAACATTTTTGTGGACAGGGTTCATAAATTACAATGATTGAAATAAAAATATTTACGCTTAATAAGAATAATCTACTAAAACAACAATATAATCTCCTCTTCAAACCATATTGGCAATTAGCGTTATTGAAGAGACACCTAAGAGAAATGAGGGATTTTGGTAGGTATTAAAAAAAATATAATAAATTAAAAAAAAATCTTCTCTGATTTATAGATAAAAAAAGAAAACTAATGTTTTTCAAAAATGTTTTCTTTTTCAGTTTTAATAAATTCAAGCCACTTCAATTTTTCCTGTATTTCATATTTTCCATAAATGGTTCCCTTCTTTGGTCCAATAGCCTTGTTAAATGGAATTTTTATTTGAATATAGAACAGTGTTCTTCTCCCTATCTAAATTCTCACTTACAACATGTCAGTGAGGCAAGACTGGAGGGTAGATTTAAGTTGTAGTCTGCATACTCATATTGGCTAATGCCTATCATTAGTCAGCTTATGCAGGCTAAAGGCTACGGAGAGACAGCTATCTAACAACTCTGGCCTTGAATCGATTTTTTTAAGCTAATGACTTTACTGGTGTGAATGGAATATTCCTCATGATGCCTTTATTGCTAGATGGTCTGACACAGAAGGAAATGAGAAGCTATTGCATGTCCTTGTGACCCTCATATTCCTTTGTTCAGTCCCATGAAAATCACGTTTACCTGTTCACAAGATCAATTACCAAGTGTAGCCTGTAAATAAAATATAAAACAGTGTATGGGACATATAAAAGTAAAGAAATGTTGTATACTACCTAGAACAATTCTGTGAGTATCTCCTATATTCCATGTACAAACTCGAGTTGCCCTTTTCTGTGTGAATACTTCTAAAGAATGGCCATCCACAAAGAGTGAGTACTGGTAGGAGAAACCAGAAATTGGTTCAATTCTGACAAAACATGGTGTATCTCCAATACTGAACTCCTGGTCACCTACTAGTTTAAACATCCAATCCCTTCGAAAAACATCCTGCAGCAGGAGTAATTGTATTGTTTACAATAATGAATTTAAAAAAAAAATTAAAATTACTACTAATTTATGAAATAATTCTTTTAAATATAAAACAATCTTGAAAGATGACTTTAAAGTAAATAAATTAGGTTTCTTTGTTCTATAAATAATATGTTTATTTTGTGAAATCAACAATATTTTAATAAAATATTAATAAACTATATTATAATAAAAGAAAAATGTCACTTTTCAAAAGCAGCATTTTTATGTAATAATGAGAACTGCCAGATGCTATTGGTTTTGACATGCTTTCATTGCTTTTATTAGAAATGAAATACTCAGACCAGATGGACATTAGTGGGGGAAAACACTGCAAAATCAGGAAACAATATCGGACCAAATTTAAATCTCAGGTAACTTTTAAAATATGATTATCTTTCTACAACCCTGTCCCGAAAAGACTCAATAGAAGCCTAAAACTCTAGGCTTCTCAATGACGTGCATATCCTTTCTCTTAAATTTAAAATAAAAGTTTTAGCAAAATCTTAAAATACTCCTCGATTAAAATAAAAGAGAAGTTTTAAATAACCACATGAAATTAAAGTCCATAGGTATAAGAAAATAAGAAGCTGTATAATAGGATCACATAATCAAATGTGCATATTTGAAAGACACTTAAGGAAAATTCAGTGTCTCTTTCCTAATATTTTTCCAATTAGCTCAACATTCAAATCTTGGAAATTCTTGGGTTCAATCTCGCATCTATTCCTATCTGTATGGCCAAACATAAAATTCATAAATGACCATTCTTTAAAAAATTTACCAGGTTGAAGAAAAATATGAGTGACAAAGATATGTGAAAGGTGAATATTTAAATAGTATTGTTCTGGTAAAAGATAATAATTTATATCTAGTGGTGGGCATTTCTCCAGAAACACAAGTGTAAAATTATATTAGAGATAGACAGGTTAAACTACTTGGAATGGTTTTGAATTGCAACCCTGTAACATGCTAGGAGAGAACTCGCCAAGTGCATTGACTAATGAGAGGTATTTTTCAAGCATTGGAGAGCAAGGGTCATCAAGGAGGCCAATACTAAAATTATGCTTAAATGAATCTTTATCTATTGGGAAAAGCAAAGTTCATTTTAAGCAAATTTTAAGTATCCCATCTTCTGACATATATCAATTAATACTCACTTTATCATCAACTTTGACAACCCTTTTTCCAGTTGCAGTGCCATGTTCAAAGTCAACTATGTGAAGTCCATCTGACAGTGGTACCTGCCACCTTCCCACAACATCGCTGCTCATTCTACAAATAGGAAATTTGTTACTTTCTGTCCAATGAAAAAGAAAAAAAAAACCTTTTCCCCGAGATAGACTCTCCGTGAATCTCATTAGTGAGTTTTATGTAAAAATAAAATGAGGAAAAAGAAACCTAAATTTCCACCTTGCTGGAGGGACTCAAAAGCAGAGAGCCTCTTATTGGCATAGAGCATCAGACAGGCATTCTGACTCCCTGTAACTATGAAATTTGACTCCCCCCAAATCTTCAATCCCATCACTCTCCTCAGTTCATTTAGAGGTTCTCTTGTACTTCGACTTCAATAATTTTTTTTGGGCCTAAATCTTGTAATGGTTAAAAAACTCGGCCAACCAATGCTAATTCTAGATGATCGTCACAGTACATCCTCATTGCTGATATTACTTAAGGGAAATCAGCTAAAAGTATATTATTAACTATTGTGATTACAAACATATTTTGTTATAATTAAGAAAACACAGATAATATAAAAATGGTCGTCTCTAAATCAATAACTAAGATATTGTGATTTTTTTTTTCTGTTTCAGATGCTCATTAATGTGTTAATGTTAATTATCATTAGCAGTGGTTTGTGCCCATGAGTGGATGTACAGTGAATCTACCTTTTATGATTCTTGGTTACAATAATATGAAGAACTAAAATATATGTACAATAAAAATATTAAATGAATATTTAGTGAGCAAAATAATGAACTGAATGTTTAATTTTATTGATTATTTAATGTATATATTTTGTGGCAGTAATATTACATAATACTTATTTCTCTCCTTTCAATTACATTTAAATACAAAGACAGAAATGTGTCCTTGAAATGATTACCAGAAAGTAATGTTCCACTATACTTAGCCAATTCTATATGAATTTGTTTTCTATTTGGTGTACATGATTCTGGAATATTTAAACATAAGCTAAAAGTTGCTCATTGAAATTATGTCAATAGGAATAGTTAATAAAGCATACTCAACGCTTCTTGTGGTGGTCAGAATTTGATTACCTCAGGAAATCTGAACAAGACTGGTCTCAAAGCAAGGTCATGAAGAGAGGTGGGTTAGGGGTTGTTTGGCCATGGTTGCTTGGAGTCATCTTTGATTAATTGGGTCATGCTCAAAAGGATGGACATTTACATTGATCAATGGTATCTATATTGAATTGATATCATTCATTATACACGTTATTGACCTCACTTAACCAAATTTTCGTTTTCCATACGTCAGCATTCAATTCTTCGTAATGTGAGTCTGCAGAGAGCTTACGCGTCTTTTTCAAGTAGCTTCTGCCGTATATAGAGCCACAATATATTTATCTTCATTTGAACTCCTTTATAAAGTATGCTGTGTTAATAATAGAACTTTAAAAGTTTCGTTTGAGGTTCAATCTGGGCATCGTCGTAAGGCGTAGATACAATAATTGTAAGGAAGCAGCCTGTGGCCTAATGGGAATGAGAGATTCTGAACTCACAAGAGTTTTTAAAATATTTGTTATCGACAAATGATTAGTCTAAAAAGTGTGAGTTTTAATTGCCACAATGGGGTGAAACTGCAGTGTAATATGGATTTATAGCAGTTAAAAGTCCGTCACGCAGGGGGTGCGTAAACTAACCAGACTTCCCAAGCGAAGGTTTACAATAGATGAATATACATACTGGTAACACCACCGCAAATATTAAGTGAATAAGTACAAACGGTTATTAGAAATCTTTCAGTTACAAGTTAATAACTCTACAACGGAAAGGATCTGAAACAAACAGGCCAGCCAACCTGAATTCTAAAGCGGAAAGAAAAACCATTAATGAAATATATCTGAATATAACACATTAATTATATTGAAAACTATTTACTATAGCTAATGCTGTAATTTGTAATCAGAATAATTTTAATCTCAATTACTTAAATTTTAGTAATCCAAGAACAAAAGAAGGGGGGGGGGATCAACAGAACGTATTTGCATATGTGTATCTCAAAAAGTAAAAGTTCAATGAAAACAATATTCCTTATTTAACCTTGTAATGAAGTGGTTCCTGATATTATTAATATAACATGAGTAGGAGTGGAGGTTTACTGAAGCAGAAAACTATAAAATCCAAATATCTCGGTTAATATTCATGATACAGACAACATGCACAGAACAATGTTTATAGACCATTTAATTTGCAATAAGATTGGTTCTATACAATTTTTCGACCAGACTTATAGCAACGGAGATATTTCGAATTTTCAAAATCCCCCTTTAACCCCCCCCCTTCCACTCCCTTGACCTTTTTTTTTATATAAAACGATTAAATATCGAGTTTGGTAACTACAGTCAGACTCAGTTAATCAAGGTGAATTCATATGAGCAAAAGTGGGGGTTTACTGAAGGCTAGAAGCAAAAAAATTCAAAAAACTAAATAATTGAGTATCAGAAAAAAATAAGATATTAATTGTTCAACAAGATTAGTTCAAAAACATTTTTCAATCCGATCATAATAACTGAAATATTTTTAATTTTCATCCCACCTAATTTCAGCTTATTAGGAGTATGATCTTTAGTATTGAAGGGAACTGTTGAATATCGAGTGCGGCATTGTTTAAATATGTTTTCTTGAATGTCATTGTAACGGAGATATTTCGAATTTGGGCCCCCCCCCCCTCCTTCCGTTTGGTCTACTAATTCATTCATTTGCGAACTCTCTGTAAATTTGCATAAAACATTGAATTAAACCAGTATTTAACCAATCAAATAAAAATTACAGATGCTAGAGAAAAATGTATCTGTCAGTCTTATCTATGAAACCACCCACACATGTAGAAAGACGAGGGGTTCAGAACACATTCTTTAAATATAGAAAAGTCCGCCACGCAGGGGCTGCGTAAACTAAGCAGATTTCCCACATGAAGTTTTACAATAGAGACATTTCAGAATAGAGAGTCAAACAGTTACAGGAACGGCCCGAACTAGCTCTTGTCGGAAACACACGACTAGACCCGAAGTTACCGATCTCATTTCAGAAGCTGAAAACATACAAATGCAAATATCTCGGTTAATATTCAAGATACAGAATACACGTATATAACATTATTTATAGTAAATTTAATTTGCAATAAGATTGATTCTATATAATTTTTCGATCCGACGTATAGTAACGGAGATATTTCGAATTTTCGAAAATCCTCCCCTCTAAACCCCCCTCCCACTGGTCCGATTTCAGCCATTAACGAACTTGATCTTTATTTTTACATAAAACGTTTAAATATCGAGTTTGGTAACGATCAAGCGAAAATTTCGACCGCTAAAGCGTTAACAGACAAATATATATATTGTTGGGAAAACTAAATACATGAATAATCCTTCAGAGAGAGAGTCGCGTATTTGGGAAGTGCGATATAGATCAAAGAAGCCGACAGAATGGCCTAGGTCCTACCAGTACCTTCCAGCCAGACGTCGAGGGGTCCAGACAATTCCCCTTTGATGTATGCCGACAACCTATATAAGAACAGCCAGCCGCGATCGAGTCAGTTTTATGCTCAGCGATCTTGATGGTCACACCAGTGCTACAGTACGACTTAGTGCAGTGCGGTAAAGTGTTTTAAAAAGAAGAACAGTGTTGTGCCGTGACTGTAAGTAACAGTTTAGTGCCGTGTTTAAGACAGTGCAGTGCCGCGAAGTAAAGGACAGTGCAGTGCCGCGAAGTCAAGGACAGTGTAGTGCCGTCTTGTTGTGGATTTCAGTGACCGTGAGTGAATTGTTGGACTGTGTAATCTGAAGAACAGTGACGCTATCAGTGTATACTGTAAGTAGTAATTAAGAATAATTACCAAGTGTATTGTGTATTGTGAAATAAATTGTGCAGTGATAAAAACTGTGAAACTTGCGAGTATTTAATTTTGCAATCCAAAAGAACTCTTATTAAAAAGTCCGTCACGCAGGGGTTGCGTAAACTAAGCAGACGTGGAGCTTCCCACGTGAAGCTATACAATAGAGAAATCTCTATACGAGAGCCGAACAGTTAGGGCCGAACTAGCTTTTGGCCTGAAACGTTCGTTATCGGCCCACATTTAATAAAAATGCAAATATCTTGGTTAATATTGAAGATAGAGAATAAATGTATAAAACAATATTTATAGTAAATTTAATTTCCAATAAGATTGGTTCTATACAGTTTGTTGATCCGACGTATGGTAACGGAGATATTTCGAATTTTCAAAAAACCTCCCCTCTAAACCCCCCTCCCACTGGTCCGATTTCAGCCATTAACGAACTTGATCTTTATTTTTACATAAAACGTTTAAATATCGAGTTTGGTAACGATTAAATAAGAATTGCGACCGCTAGAGCGGTAACAGACAAATATATATATATATATATATATATATATATATACAGTTTTGAACGGACCTCATTTTCGTCATCTCCTGGGTAGGATCGATGGGCATTTGAAGAAAAATTTCGAAAATCGCGTCATGAGTACAACCTCAATAGCTGATTTCCCTTAAGGGAAATCTGCTAAAACGTTTATTAATGGTTTTGATAATAAAAACGTAACAACTGGTGTCAGAAGTGGGATTGCTAAATTAAAATCAACATAAATGAAGTTTGAAGAACTAAAAGTTGAACAACTGAAGAAGGAGCTGGTTAAACTGGATATGCCAACAACAGGAAATAAGGCTGAATTACAAAGGCTGTTGACAGATGAATTCCAAAGACGAGGAATCGATATAAGTACACACGAGTTTGACGATAAAGAAGACGTTGCTGTAAGTAATCCTATCTCAAGTAGCAATTTGGACTTAAATGCAGTTTTAGCCGCTATGGTGGAAAATAACCAGAAACTCTTAGAAGCTTCTAAGAGCGAGAAAATATTAGCGGAAGTCAGACAAGAATTCCAGGAAGCTTCTAGAGCTAATTGGGAGAGACTCGAGGAACTTCAGGAAGCTTCTAGAGCAACAAACCAAAAACTCCACGAAATATCAGAAGTATTGGGCAAACGAGTGGAAGCCATTGAGCAGAGAGTAAGCGGGTTTGATGAAAAACTGAATAATGTTGAAGAGAAAGTGTCCAATCTAGGAAAGAAGATAGACGATGAAATACGTGAGCTACAATTCCAAATGGATAATCTACAAGTTTGAGAGGGCCCGGTAAGACTCATTTCAGAACATTCCACTAAGATAAAGACTTCAACCTTTGATGGTAGCGTACCACTTAGTGTCTTCAAATTCCAATTTGAGACAGTGACCAACAAGACTGGATGGAATAATGAAGAAAAAGAGGTAGAACTGATTTTGGCACTGAAGAGAACTGCTGCAGAATCCTGGAGAGTTTACCGTCAGATTGTAAGAATAATTATGAGGACATTATGTTGGCATTACAGCGCAAGTTTGGCGGTGAGCATAAACGAGAACTTTACAGGATGGAATTAAGGGGCAGAATGCAGAAACCGAACGAGACACTACAAGATTTTGCCATGGAAATCGAACGTTTAGTGCAGCTGACTTACCCAGGTGAAAATCATTCATTCTTGGATCAGTTCAAGATTGAAGCATTTGTGAATGGTATACAAGATCCAGACATTAAATCCGCGGTGTGTGCAATGCAAAAATCATCCTTTGGTGAAACCATCTCTTATGCGCTAGCCCAGGAGACCGCTAAAGTAATTTCAAAACCACAAATCTACAAGGTGCGACGTCTTGAGGCTGATATTCAAAATGACGCTCAAATGTCAAGGAGTGACATAGAAGAATTAGTCAAGCGAATAATGGAGGAGCAAAGGAACAGATCACGCTCAAAGTGCTTCAACTGCGGCAAGGCCTGCCATTTTCAACGAAACTGTAAATCACCGAAGAAAAGGTTAAATTCTGTTTCGCCACCGAGGGAGAACAAACGGACGAATAACCCTAAATCAAAAGAGACACCGTTAAACTAAAGCGAGCTAGCACTGAGGGGCAAGTGCTAGCTCCTACAACCGCTGGCCCCACAATCTCCATTTCCATAATACAACAACAAAATGGCAACCTTATTTTCGAAAATCCCCCCTCTTAAGGGAAATCTGCTAAAATTCAGACACTAGGGAGTGTTGCACCATGTTATAAGTCTCTTGGATTGAATAATTATTCACAATGGAATACTTACAGTTCAGGTGGTTCTGATCATCGGACGCTTTCATATCATTACGGCCGTTCAGTGATTTGTTCCGAAACTGGCTGGGAGGATCCAACATGCACTCCAGGAGCCACTATGTTTTTAAAAATAATGCTATTTATTAACTTCCACTTCGAGCTACTGAGGCTTGTCAGGATGGGTTATATTCTGGTTAACACGTTTTAGGACATGACCCTTAAGGGAAATCAGCTATTGCGGTTGTACTCATTACGCGACTTTCGAAAAATTTCCTGAAATGTTTGTCGATCCTATGTAAATGACAAAAACGAGGTCCGTTCAGAATTATATTTATGTCTGCTACCTCTCTAGTGGCCGCAATTTTTGTTTTATCATAACCAAATTGGGTATTTAATAGTTTTATGAAAACGTAAAGATGAATTTCGTTAACGGTTTAAATCGGACGGGGGGGGGGGGGAGTTTAGAGGGGAGGAATTTCCAAAATTCAAAATATCTCCATTATTATATGTCGAATCAAAAATTTGTATAGAACCACTCTTAATGACAATCTAATGTTCTATAAAAGGGTGAAAGTGTATTTTAGTTCCCCCCCCCCCTTGGTGGTGCACGATGACGACGGCGGCCATTTTGTTTTTCTAACTATCTTATTTAACACTTTAAAATTTCCAAAAGACGCCATCGGTGGTTTTAAGCGAGGGTGGGGATTATAACGAAACAAGACGGCGGCGTAGGGGAGACTAAACTACAATTTAGCCCTATAAAAGTTGTTATATACATAGTTTCGCTATCAAGAATATTAACAGAAATATTTGGATTTTTTAGTTTTCAGCAGTTAGTAAACCTCCTCTCCTACTCATGTCATATTAACAACTAGCTGTTATATCATGAACCACTTCATCCCGAGGTTAAATGGCAAATATGGTTTTCATTGAACGATTACTTTGCGAGATACATGCAAACTCGTTGTGATGATGTCATCAATTAAGATTTTACCCTCTTGCTCGAAAATATTTATTTGATCTATACCATAATCGATATTTAACTGTTTCAGTTAACATTAAAAATCATATTTGTTATTGGCAGAAATGGCACCAGGAACAGGGAGACTTCGAAAATTCAAAATATCTCCGTTATTATGAGTCGGATCGAAAAATGTTATAGAACCAGTCTTGTTAAACTATTGATGCTCTCCAGTTGTTGTTCTATATATATATATATATATATATTCCTAACTGAAGTATTAAGCGAGTAATTCTTACTTTCTGGTGTTCAGTGAGCATATATATGGCGAGATATACCTAGTGTGTAATACCAGCACGTCGGAAATCTGCTTAATTTACGCAGCCCCTGCGTGACAGACTTCTTATAGACAGGATGGGGCAGTGAACTTGACTGAAGTGATTTAAGACCAACGCGTTAAGTCTCATAGTTTACTTGAGCTCTTAAACAATTAAAAATATTGGAAAGAACTATACTCGCCCAGATGGCTGGACAATGTTCTATTAAACTTTCTTTTTATGCTGACAGCGTTCTATGAAACTTTGGCAATATTTACTTTTGTTTTCATTTTAATATGATTTTATAACTTTTTTTTATTAAAAACAATTGATCATTAGAAATAATGATGATTAAAACTTGTAAGTTTCCCTATTGGAGTAAAATTGATATCTAAGGATAATTTCATAATTTTTACAAGCATTATTATTATTGTCTGAAACTTTTTACACTCCAGTTAAACTTAGGATTACCTTTATTATTGGAAGGAAGTCGGTTATCTGCTCCAGTGGTCCTATTTGTTTCTTCTTGAGCAAATAGCCGACTACTTTCTAATGAAATCCTTTCCCAACGGTGTAGCCTAAGAAATAGAATTAACATTTCCTATTAATGAAATTTACCGAAGATATTTTCCATATAAATTTATGATTAAAGTGGTAAAAAGATTGATAAAAAACATACTATCAAGCAAACTTTACCAAAGCTTAAATGGAATGCTAGATTTAATATTGAGCAGCCACCTGGGCGAGGCCAGTTTAGTTTCTATAGTTTAATTAGGATATTAATATAAATGCGGGAGCGGCAAAAGTTAAAAATCCAATTAGATATTGAATGGCAAGAGCTATACTTCACTTCAGATGAAAAGAAAAAAGGTACTCATATCTCTTATTCTTTTGAATGAATAATAAGCATTTAGGAATTTAAACTCTCTTAAATCGAATTAAAAAATGTTTATCTCTCTATTCGTATTTTCCTAGTTATTGAGTTGGTCTCCAAAGAAACTATTTTGTATGTCATTGGAGAATTGATGTTTCAAGAAGGTTACAGTCGGTGGTAACTTGTGGCGCCCACAATGCTAAATCCAAGTTACTACGAAGATTTTATTCTTGAACAGAAGAAGTTGGAAGAAAATATTCCCTATGAGACTTTTCTTCCGGACTCATCAAAGTATAAATCATATGAACAAAAATTGGGGGAAGTCTTTAAAGATGGAAAACGAGCTGATGGGAGAAAAAGTGATGAAAGCAGAAGAATATGTGAGTATTGTAAATGTTTTATTTATTGATTTATAACTTTCATAAATTTAATATAATTATGTATGAGTCCTAGACATTAGTGCCTGACATGGCTTCCTTGAAGCTTACATTTACATTGAACAATATCCTATTGCAATTTCATATAACTGGCTATCGAAAAATATAATCTTTTCATATTTAATTCATTGAAATTTAAATCTAAGTTGACAACTTATTTAAGAAATTAGCTTTATTTTTGTTTTTTATCACCTGTCAGAGTGTTTTGCTTGTCTGGTCTTTATTTTAGGTGTTTAACATTTCAGTATATCGACTGTGCTGATCAGCAACCTCCTATGTCGAAAAATTTATAAATCCTCATTTCTGTATATTTATATTAATTGTACTGTTCTTGATGTTCTGTTTTGAGGCTATATTCAAAATTATTTTATATTATTCACCTTTACTTCGAAATAATTGGAAGTAATAGATCAATTTACTGAATGATTTAATCAGTTTTTTATGTCTTCTGTAAAAGTAATTTTTTTGACATAGTAGGTTGCTGATCAACACTGTTGATATATTCAAGGTGTCTATTTAGTAATAAGAGTTGTTCATTATCAATTCATATATTGGAGAGTACAATAGTTGCTTCTCTCTATTCTGCAGGAATTTTTTTATTTGTTCAAATAACACCTCCTGCATGTTTCGCAAGTTCTAAAAAAAAATCATAAAGCCCAAGTTATTATTTTTCCGAGGCTTGATCATTTTGTCAATCTACTTTCGATTCCTCAAAACATTTGTTTAGGCAGTGCATAAAATTACACTGTCTGGTGTCATCCTTTAATGTTTCTTTGAAGATTATAGTCCACCTACCTTCTACCTGATTTGGCCATTCAGTGAGAAAGATCTCTTATTGGTTGTGGCAGAATTCACCTGACAGGTCCCCAGTTGGAGTCATTTATTTTTTTTCCTTCTATAGTACCCCCTAAAAAGGAGAGTATATATTCTGTGCACAGCATATACGAATTGTATACAATACACATTTGCACATAATTATTTATAGTGAAATAATACTGATAAAATAGCCCAAACACAACTCCTCACAGCATTAATTAGTGAAGTCCTGATTCGTCATAAATACTTTTACTACAGTTTTTTCTAATCCTTTGGAACTCATTTGTAAATAATTACTGGATTTATGGGCCACTTTTTCCCGCTTTTCTAAGTTTTGTTCTCAATCCTTCTCTGTAATACCCACATGTGCAAATGCTTGTCTCAGCTCCTTTAATTTTTGGATGTAAGAATTTGTTGAACTATATCCTATCATTAGTAGCGCAAGATAAGATGATGTTGGAGGCCCTTATAAGTATAATATTTACCAACCTTATATATACATATATATATATATATATATATATATATATATATATATATATATATATATATATATATATATATATATATGTATATATATATATATAATGCAAATATAAATCTATTCGTACGAATTATCTAGTAAATAGATAATAAATTTTAATAGTTTTCTTGTTTAGAGTTTTAGTAAGACACACACACACACATACACCTTATATATGATTCTGCAATAATTTTGTAATTTTATTTTCCATTAGATATTAAACTTGGTGCTCTCGTGGAGGCTAGAGGTTCTTGCTACCTGGAAATGGGAAGAACAAAAGTACTGTGTGGTGTGAGTGGACCACGGGAAATACCATTTGTACAACTTGCTGGCTATACAGAGCTCGGCTCTGTAGAATGTTCTTTAGAGTCATTCCCTCCTTCAACATCAGATAAAGCTTATAGTGATGCCCTAAAAAGGGCAATAGAACCATCTTTTTGCAGGGTAATTAATAGATTCACCTTTATTATTCCTTTAATATTGTTATTAGAGTGAGATATATTTGAAATACTTCAGCTTTCGGAGGTCCACATTTGTCTCCAGCCAGATACTTATTCATGGGACTGGAGAAAATGACTGATCTCCAAGCATTGGAACAATTGCCCAGCAAAACTTTAAACAGAAGATAAATTTTTTCATGTACATTTCTAACTAAAATTTGGTGAACTTCTATTTTTGATTCTTTTGAAACTTATACTATGGTCATATTTAGTACAAACTTTCAAATGAAGTGGCAATTATTTTACTGAAATAATTCTATTAATCATAACTACTTTTGAATTGAAGAAGGTTACGTCTGAACTCTAGCTTGAAGAGAGTTGTACCTGTGTAAAATGTAGTTGGAATTAGTTTTACTTGTATTAATGCTGCTATTGAGGCATCATGAATATGAGAAAGATGTAGGTGGTATAATTACAGAAGCTTAAACTAAGTGAAGTGGTGAAATTATAATCACACTCAAAACTTAGATGAAAGTGAATTAGTTTGCGGCCAAGAAGTTAATATAAATAATTTTACTATTTACTTTTAAAATTCATTATCTCCAAAATAAAGCTAATAACTCAATTTAACTTAAATTAATGTGTTGATGTTTTTATTTTCAGAATGAATTTCCGAATCTTGAAATAAACGTCTCAGTTATGGTTCTTGATGCTAGTGGGTCTGTTCTATCAGCTGCTATAACAGCAGCAAGTCTTGCTTTGGCACATGCAAGGCTACCTATTTATGACATTCTTACTTCAGTGTGTTTAGTGAGTAAATCTATATAAATAAAACTCTAAGGTTTGTTAGATTTTCTATTTAAATTTGGTGGCGATGCATTTTATTTTATTTTCAAACATTTCTAAGAACAAAGGCAACAAAATTGAAAATATTACCTGTCTATCTGGCTGTTACTTAATTACTCAAAAGATTTCTGTGTACTTTTATATTTATGAGGGTGAAAAAATGGAAAGAACTAATGGAGTTTAAAATTTTGAATACAGTACTAAAACATTATCTACATTTATTGATTTCAAAGTTTTGACTTCAAACTTCTTGGCACCAAAGACTATTTGTGTTTTATGATGATGATGCCTTAATAGAATAGAGAAACTTTTTTTATACATATTAAGGGGATGAATATTGTTAACATGCACTATTTTATATTTTTCTACAACCCTCAGGAGTGAGGAATTACGTCAAAACATATATTCATCAATATCTTCTTTTATTTTGAATTTATTTGACAAATTTAAATATTGAATTGTATTTAGAAACCATTTTTTGGCCCTAAAACATTATTTAAGTTTATGAATCCCAATATGTTTATTACGACTTCAGGTCAATAAATCTAGGTATATATAAAATTGTTACCTCTGTCTGTACATTGATTTTTTTTCTCGAAATTTCACAATACTTTTTCGTTTCACTTGCCATAGACATGATATCTGCAAATTGTTTCTTAGGTGTTGTTCTAAGGTTTGTTACCTTTTCATGCCTAAACTACTGAACCGAATTTTATGAAACTTGGTATGTATATTCCTACTAACCCAACTTAGACTAGGGCTATACTAATATTCTCTGAGATGGACAGAAGTGGGGGTTATAAGGGAGGCCTGAAATTAAAAATAGCAATATTTTGTTAGCTGTTCGTTTTTCTGCAAACATAAACATAAGAAAAGTTGTTTATTTTGTTATTTAGAGTAACTTTTTATATACACTTTTGTTGTATATACCGACGTACAAACAAGATATACTCTAAAAACTCTAGAAGGGTGTGAACAATTTTAAAGGACATAAAAAACAAAACCTAACTCAATGAAACTCTGCATGTGGGTTAGTATTAATGCATATTTGATTATAAGCTATATTAATATTTTTCGGAACAAACAGGAGTGGGGGTTATAAAGGAAGCCTGAAATGAACAATCGCAATATTTCTTTTCGTATTTGTTTTTGGTAAACATGCAAATAACAGAACATGTTTATTTTGTTATTTACAGTAACTTTTGTCATATAATGAAGTATAAACGAGTTAAATAATAAAAACTACAGCGGGAATCAACAATTTTATTAGTAAAAATTAAATTGTTTTAAAAAAAGGAATATTATGACAAATGATGTTATGTTCTTAGACTTATATGAGAGTTCTAAGTGTGATTAGGATTAGGAAAGTTATAAATCTCTGCCCTACCCTCCTCATTTGTTATTTATTATAATTAGGTAACTTTATTATTTATTTCACATAGAAATGTAAACTATAAGAGCACTTTGATTATTTAATTTGTATAATGTATTATTTGCACACTGTGTAATAGCGTAAGCTGTGCGGAATCAAACTCTTGAATTATGGTATATATTATCTTATTTCCTCTGATATGTTAACAATATTGAAATAACTATGTACTATCCATAACTATTAAACGTTACATGGTAGTCATTATAACAAAATAAAATAAGTGTTTAAACTCAATATGATTTGAGGTTGCAAGGAGGGGGGGGGGTGCTACAATCTCTTTCCCTCACCTCACTTTTACAATATAAATTAAATTATTTTTAGGGTACCATGATAAAATATAAATTACTAGAAAATTGAAAATTTTTAATTTTTTGAAGAAGTAATTTTATTAAAGCAATGTTGATAACACTCAACCAGGAGAGGAAGTTATTGGGAGGCTAACACAATTGTGTTAACTTATTTCCTGTGAAATGTTGTATTTTGCTTTCTAATCACATTTAGTATTATGTAAAATAAGTAAGCTCCAATTGGTTTAGACAGGAAATATGTTCATTATGGATGATATTTAATTATAATAAATGCTATCCATGATTATGATTTAAATTATTCATGATATGTCAATCAGTAAAGAGGGACTTATTCTTCAAAACTAAAATTTCTATTCTATAAGTCCTCTACCTGACCCTTACTGGAAAACAATGTGTCCAGACGGGAAGTGTAGTTGTAAACATTGAAGCCTTGCCAAAAAAAAAATTACCATCATTCAGCCTCAAATGTTTTAAACATCAGCCAGAAAGGATTAAACAACAACAACCAAAGCTGATATTCACCAGTGAATGGTTTTATTGGGATTATTATTATTATTTATTAACGTCCAGTTTTTGCAACTTCGGCTAATCGGGACGGGTTATCAGTTATGGGATTAGAAGGATGGATTGTTCGCTAGGTAATTTTACTACATAATTTTACCAGATGATCAATTCAGATATGTACATTCAAAAATTAGCCACACTAACCCATTCAACATCAACGAAAAATATCATGAATTGGTAAGAGTGGCCCAATGTTCTACTATGAAAATGCAAGGTCATGCATCCTTATCTACTTAGCTAAAATTATTGGAGCTTGGTTGGGATGTGTTACCACCATATAGTCCAAACCACTCCTGATTAAAAAATCATCGATAAAAATAGACATAAAATTATAGATTGAATACATTTCATTTACCCCAAATGAATTTTTGAATTTATTAAAAAAAAAAAAAAAATATGTTCTTAGTTGCCAATCATATATATGTGTTTATTTAAAAATTAATTTATTTGTTGAAATTTCATTTCTTGAATTTGCAATTTTTTTTTTTTTTTTTTTTTTTTTTTTTTTTTAGGGGATACATGGTGATTTATTATTTGTTGATCCTACCGACAAAGAAGAATCTTTTTGTATGAGTGCTCAAAGAACCTCAATAGATCAAAATCATGGTCTTATCACTTTGTCGTACATGTCAACTGCAGATCAAGTAAGTATTTACCTGTTACTAGCTGGTAACCCCTTAAGGCAGGTAGGGCAACCTTTGACATGTTGTGGGCCAAACTTTATTGTCCAAATACATTACCAAGTTTAAAATTAGTGCACTTTAAAGAAGTGTTCATAAGTTTTAACGATAGATATCAGGCATGAAATTATATGACAATGCAATTATAATACAATACATTAAAATAACAAAATTAAATGAAAAAATAGGCACAACATTATAATTACACTATAAAATTTGAAATTATTGTAAACAATGAAAGTTATTTTATTTTTTATTATTATTAGGCACCGAACTCGCCAGGGTTATTTGTGTCTAGGTAGTCCAAGGTCCATTTTCGTTTTCCTTCCTTTTCTCTCATCTCTTGCGTAATATTTTTGTTTAATTGGGTTTTTCAAAATGTCTCGCAGGCTGGATCAAATCTTACAGCAGGCTGATTGTTGCCCACATATGCCTCAAAGTAACATGGACCAAAACACAAAAAAATACTTCCATTAGTTGATCCATTTAGTAAAGGCTTGTCATATTAAATAATTTTTAACTGTTCTGGGGCTCCAATTGCTGGTTCTAGTCTAAATTTAGTTTCCAAGTATTTCCAAATTTATCAGAGAAAATATTTGAGTTGAATGAATTCATTCCTCTTTCCTGTGTTTATATATTAAAATATACTAAGATTTCCGGTGTTTCTCGGGAAATCATTGATGGCTGAATAATGATGGTATTAGCAAATTTCCCTTAAGGAAACCCTTCATTGCATTCCTAAAACTATTGACTTTGATAAATACTGTAGTCAGTTAGACAGATTAAAGGGCTACCTTTAATCAATTACTAAATTAACCAGAACACCAACCAGACTTCGCAAATCAGAGAGTCATTGTTTTCTACAATAATGACACCAGATCTCAAATGTCTGGCCCCACAGAAAAAAAAGTTAAACTTTGGCTGGGAACTTTTACCTCACCCTCCATTTATTCCAGACTTACATTTGTGTCGTTCCTTTCAAAATTTCCTTTTGACAAGAATATTAATTCTCTAAAGGACTGCAAAAAGCACCTGAATAATTTGTTTGAGCAATAAATTAGGATGTTTTATGAAAATGGAATATTTCCCAAATGTTGGGAACTGCTTATCAAACAAAATGGTAATCATATTGTAGATTAAACTTAGTCAATGGTATTATTTATATTTCCTTCATTTTCTTACTGTTGTTAGACAACTCTTCAGAAATAGTTCTTGAGTCTGTGATTATTCTGTACTTGTTCAAGATCATTTATACTCCAGAAACAAAAACAAAAAAAATCTAGTTCCTAGTTCTGTCGATTAAGTTATTTATTTATTAATTGTTATTTCAGATTGCTCATTATTATCAAAGTGGCCACATGGATTTAACACTTCTTTTGGATTCAACTGATATTGCTATTAAACGATGTCAAGACTTATATGCTCTCTGTCAACAACACTTAATGGATGATGTAAAATTATCTTTAAGGCAGGTTACAGAAACCGAGAATGTTGAGGATTCTATGAGAACTTTATCTACTTCCTAATTACATAGCTTATTTGTTTATATATGTAAATATATTTTATTATTTTCTTTTAATACTTGTTCTTATGACCAATCTCCTCCTTAAATAATTTGTTCAATGAAATAATAAGAGGTTCCAAATGAAAGAAATCAGTTAATCTATGTTATTTACATATACTCAACGAGAGTAGTGAATATCAAAATGTATAATTTGCTTTTTTATCTGATCAAAACTGACAAAATTGTTAGTAATTTCAAATTTTTTTTTATTTATTTATTGATCAGAATTCAAATATCCTAGAAGTTTCTCAATGCTAAGGTTGATGTTTTAATGATTGAAGAATGTCTTTGTCACTGAAAGGTAATTAAGATTTTGGGTGATACCATATTTGCTCGCATACGAAACACGCACATTAAAAAAAATCAACATTAAATCTATGGGTGCATGTGGTACATGGGATTTCAAAGTGGTAATGTGTATTCATATTACGCTATACAGACGTGTACACATACATTCACAACATAGTAATAATAACAGTAAAACAGGTACACAGGTATTTTATGTATAACACAGTTTTTAGAAATTATATTTTTATTTTTATTGTGAGGAAAATAAATAAATTGAAGCTCTTGAAAAATAATTTTTTCCAGAAAAATAGACCTATTGTTTTGGGTGTGCGTCGTATACGAGTCTCCCATTTACAGCTATACAGTGACTATTAGTGCCTAGCCATGAGCTACTTGCTGTTTTTCCAATAAGAAAGAATACCAATGGTTATGAATTTTATAGTTTCCAACAGTATGCTTTGATCCCAATCCTGTCTATATAGTGATATGTTGTTTTGAAGTTATTGTTGAATACTCTTCTATTTATTTGCCATCTACTTCTCGTGAGGAGTATGGTGTTCTACAGTTACAAAAACTGGTGGAATAAAACCAGCATTAAAATGATAATACTTTTTATTGCTTTCAATAAAAATAACAATATTGATTACATTAAAAACAAAAACAAAAAAAAACTTAAATATATTATTGTCTTATAATTTCTTAAGCTAAGGAAGGTTTATGTGGCATATTACTGTAGACATTATATTATAGTAGACGAGCAATTTAAACACTCAAGGAAAGTAATTTCCAAATGATAAAAATATAAATACTCTTTGGTAACTTTATAGTAAAACTATGAATAGTTAACATCACATGGATAACTACAAAAATAAGAAAGTATTAAGTACAAGAGGTCAATAGACAATACATAAAACTCAAGTGTACATTAGCTTGTGCTTACAAGATTAAAATAATTGAAAACAGAATGCCTTGTCAACCGAGTCCATTATTTCTGATAATAGTATATATACACAACACTGTGAGTCAATATCTTTATTGGAAGTGTTAACTAATAACTTTATTTTTTCATATTTAGTATGAATCCACAGTATGAATGCATGAAATATACAGAAAAAAAATAAGATTAACTTTGGCAGTAATACTAAATCAGAAGGCTTACCTTATCTCTAATTTGTGCCAAATATTGTACTAAAAAAATTTCAGGGGACTGGTTTTAGCTTGAAAATAATTTTTGAAAAATAATGTTAATTACACTTTATAAGTGATATTATCTTTATAACTAAATTTCTGTATTTTTTTTTGTTATAATTGGCTATCTGCTATATACGCAGAATGAAATTCTGTAACAAAAACTGAAATTGAATTACAGGTGTAATAATTTACATAATTGTTTACTTTGTTTGCACCAACCATTTATAAACTAACAATTGACTACACATTGATTCGTAACAGAATTAACATGAACATCTATTAATTAAACAATAGTACCTATAAAAACTGTAGCTACTTAATATAAAACACTAACATCAAGTAATCTTTTAAAGATCTACAAGATTAAACTAAAAGTAAAGCTTAGTCAGTCTTACTTTCATATTATGGATGAAATGTAGCAAGGCTCTTGAAATTTAAAAGTTTCTAAACAAAGGTTTTCAATGACACATATTTCAACATCAAAATTGTTTGATTGAAATGTTAAACTAGAAGGTAACTATACCAAAAAAATAGTTAAGTGTCACGTTTTGATGGTTTATCTAGTGTTGGTATTTCCAAAATAGGATTTACTTCACAAGTAGCTTCTTTATCTTCAGTTGGAGGCTTGAAGCTTGACAGAAATTCAACAATTGCTTTGTGGTTAAATGTTTGAGCTTCTTTTAAAGGAGTGTTACCCCACCTAATCAACAAATAAGTAATATTCACATAATTTTCATGCTCCTAAATAGTAAATTACATACTGTGAAATATAGTATATACTGATGCATTACAGTATCTAATTACATTAAAAATAATTCGAATTCAACAAATACTGGGCAATTGGTAAATAGGAAAATCTGTCAGCAATAAGTTTAATGTGTAAAATAAAGTAAAATGTTATTATAAATATACATCCATAAAAGAAGAGATTCATGCAGATAACTATTTGCATGAAATATTTTAGTTGATCTAGCCGTTGGAAGGGCAGATGGAAAAACTTTAAAGCTAAGGTTGAAAACAAAAGCAATAAAAAGATTAAAATGTTTATAACCGATAATGGTAAATATATTAATCCAGGGCATCAGGTTTATTTATTAATTGTGGGATAGTAAATCAAAAAAAACTATTTATTTCCCTGAAAAAATGATGTCGCAGTACATTAATTGAAAAAGAGAAGATTTATGCTTCATGATGCTAACTTATCAAAACATTACTGGAGTGAAGCAGTTAATATGGCCAATTATTTAAAGATCAAGACATCAACAAAATCACTAATATGAAGGACACTTGAAGAAGTTTGGTCAGGGAGAAGAATTAATTTAACTCATCTACATATGCTTATTGTTTGTTGTGAGGCTTATGTTAATACCAATGACTAGAAGAGAAAAAAGTTAGATTTTAAAAACAAGGAATATATATTTACTGGTTATACAGATGATAAAAAAGGGTTTTAGATTAGGAAGAGTTTTGGGAAAATATTATATGAAGTTATGTGTTGAGTGTGACTTATATGGCTCTCAGATAAAATTAATTTTTTTTCTTAATGGACTTCCTCTTCTACAACATGAGAATTCTAGTATATTCAAATAGTCTAAAGACTAATACTCTTTGTAAAATATAAGCCTTACTCAACTAATAAAATTTCAAAAGTTATTTCATCTGTGTTATGTAAGAGGGATGAATTACATTTCATATAAATAATAGTTTACCTGTCCTTTGGGAAAGGACTGACATTGCACTGCTCAACTAAGAACTTCACACACTCAAGATGACCTTCAGCTGAAGCCAGATGTAAAGCTGTTCTTCCATCATAATCTGAACATGTCATATCCAATCCAGATAATCTCTGCCTAAAGAAATTATAATTTTAGAGTTAAAATTTGTAACTAAAAGTTTTATTATAGGGTTAATATAAATAAAGTATCCAAGTAAAAGAAGAGTATTCTGGTCATGTTGACTACTACTTCTAATAAAAGTCCGTCACGCAGGGGCTGCGTAAACTAAGCAGATTTCCCCCGTGAAGTTTTACAATAGAGAAATCTGCATACTGGTAACACAATACCACTGTGATTAGATAAGGAGAAATCTTTCAGTTAATTAAAATAAATACCCAACTGAAACGGCTTCTGAATTGTAAGAATAATTTATATTTTAATAACTCAAATTTTAGTAGTCCAAGAACAAAAGAAGGGGGGGGGCGGATGAACAAAACGTATTTGCATAAATCTCACAAAGTAAGGAAGGTAAGGTAAGGTTAAAAACGCCAGGTTAGAAGAAGCTTCCCCCTGAGCCGAGAAATGACGAAGATGGCCAACATAATCCGAACTATACTCCACCACAGACTTCATAAAAATACAAATATCTCGGTTAATATTCAAGATAGAGAATAAATGTATATAACAATATTTATAGTAAATTTAATTTGCAATAAGATTGGTTCTGTACAATTTTTCGATCCGATGCATAGTAACGGAGATATTTTGAATTTTCGAAAATCCCTACCTCTAAACCCCTCCCTCTGGTCCGATTTCAGCCATTAACGAACTTGATCTGTCTTTTTACATAAAACTGTTAAATATCGAGTTTCGTAACGATCAAACAAAAATTGCGACCGCTAGAGCGTTAACAGACAAATATATATATATATATATATATATATATATATATATATATATATATATATATATATAATTTTGAACGGACCTCATTTTCGTCATCTCCTGGGTAGGATCGATGGACATTTGAAGAAAATTTCGAAAATCGCGTCATGAGTACGACCTCAATAGCTGATTTCCCTTAAGGGAAATCTGCTAAAAGTTAACTTCTGATATCATAATACGATGTCTTGAAGTTTCTCATTCAGAGTTTCATGAATGACCTGTTTCTCCTGAAACTCCTTTCTATACAATTGCTTTGACAGTATGATTAACCCTTAGCCTTAGGCTGCTATGGGCTGATATCAGTCGTGAGGGGGACATCAGAACTCAAGTGTTGGACTCCCATCTAAATTGTTACTTTAAAATTAGATTTGTAGGATCATTAATTGTTATAACTAAAATATCCTGAAGACGATTAGGAGGCTGACCTGGATAACTGCACTGTGGAAACAATTTTTTGTTTGTGTATTTGTACATATTATTTGGATGAACACAACTTGAGTGAAAAAATCAGCAATAACCTTATGACAATGATTACCTCCTTAAAGCTGCTAAATCACCAGATGCAGCTGCAAAAAGAAGATTCACAATATTCATGCCTTTAGATTCATATTTGTACCTACGAGGATCTTTCTTATTTTGAGCATGCTTCAGATTGTCATATCTGTGGAAGTTGAAGACTCTTACTAATTCCTAAGAGTAAACATAAATATTTAATTAATAAGAAGTATATTAAAGAAAGAAATACTCCTAGCTTAAAACATACACAAATATCTTTAACATTATTTTATATTAAACAAGAAATCCTCCTCCCCCCCCCCCTGTCTTCTTGATGTGTTTAGATGGTTTCAGGCACTTATTTTTTTCTCTGACAATACTATTTATGTAAGTGCAGCATAATGCATAGAACATTATTGTCCAAAAGAATTCGGTTCCAAGAACATCTGATAGATAAAAAAATGTTTACAAAATAGGAAAAGAAAAATATGAAATGAATAAACAACAAAGCAAAAAAAAAAAAAATAATAAAAAAAAATGCAGTTTTCTACAGAATATGACTGAGCTTTTCAACAAAATATTCCTCACACATATCATCACTACTGTGTGAGCTTATTTTATGAGGTTTCAACAAGATTAGTTTTATTTTTCTGGCCATCAAATTTAGGGCAAATTTTTATTGAACAGACAATAATGGGTCTCCTTGTTTTAGGCAACTGCAAATCTCATTTTTCAACATTTCAAAAAGTTATTTCGAGGGTTATTCAGTACGTTACAATAAGAAGTTCATAAATCTAAAATCTTAATGTAAATTTATTATATTATTATTATTTTTTTTTTAATGAGTAGAAATAGTAATCTTACTTTTTCAGATTTTTTAATTCAAAAAATATCTCAACTCAACAAATAAACTGTTTCTACATGTCCACCCCATTATATTAAAACAGTTCAGAAAGCATTTCATCAAGTGAACGAGACTTAGTTTTATTAGGATTATTTAAATAATCTTGTTCCTATTAGCCATTGCCAGAGCTAGGAGTCGCTGACCCCCAACAATCAACTCAACTCATTGTGGGTTTGAGTGGTACAAATTAGCTTCATTTATAACACTAACCAAGTTATGATATTCCCCAAATGGTTTGTTCTGCCCTCATTATAATGGTTTGGCTTTTGGCTATTAAAAAGTGATTGCATTCAGTAAGAAACACTCCTCTGAATTGGCTTTTCTTACTTGATATTTGGTTGCTTACTTAATGTTAAATTGAAAATTGTACGAGGTTTGTATGATAATAAAATAAAAGACTTATTTAATTTTGATATTTTATTTTATCATTAGCAATTCATTAAAAGTATGGTCTGCTCATATGGCCAGTAGTTTTGGCTATCCTAGAAGTTCCAAGTTCAAACCCGAGGATCAAAAGTTCTATCTCTCCCCTCAATAGCTTCTCACCATTGTGGATAAGTTGAGTATTGATGCTCTGTAGGGCTACTCAAAATATAGGGAACAGTGCATCAAGCTTACCACTTCATATCCCACCAAACCTGTGTGTGGCAGGTCTGGGCTTCTCAGTTTTTGACCTGACTTCTAATAAATGGGATCTTTAAAATTTTCGATTTTACCCCTCCTCCCTCTCTTTAATCATCAATCCACCTTGTTCAATTTTAGCCATTAGAGAACTTGACATTTAGTTTTACATGAAATATCAGATTAAATTTGAAGTCTTGTTTATGAAGGGGTAAGGGATAAATAATAGTTTGTGTGTCAAAATACACTTACTACTTAGTTTAAACAGCTCCTGCATGGTAGACTTTTTAAGATGTAATCACAAAGTTTTTAATTTAATGTAACGTTAACTTTTGGATGTAGAACAGTTTACATAAACTCACTGACGAATGGCTTTCATCAGTCACCTTATATAAAATGGATTGCTCTTTCAGCTCATGCAAAAGGCAGTGGGAAACCACTACATGTCCTTGTGGCTCTCTATGCACTAATATACTAAAACAGGTATTCATCATAAAAGAATTTAACAGCTTTGTCTAAGATTTAGAACAATAATTTTTTTTAAAAAATAGATTGAGTTTGAAAACCTATATGCAGAAATTCAGATAAAATTTTAGTTTTTGCTCTAAATTTTTGCAATTTTCCTCTAAATGTCAATAATGACATTTATTTGATAGAAAACAAACTATCCCATATTTTGAGAATAAAATTAAAAACACATTACCTGACAAAGTTGCACTCCTCTGCAACTGTTTCCCATTGAGTCTAGCGGTGGAGACCAACAACTAATTCCCATTACATTAGGAATCACAACCAACATTCCTCCACTCACTCCTGATTTAGCAGGTAATCCTACCTATAAAAATGAATTCAAAGTATGTTAAGCATGAAAGCTTATAGTCACAATTAAGTGAATTTTATGTGTCATTAAAACTTTCCAGACACACACACACACACACACACACACACGCGCACACACACATATATATATATATATATATATATATATATATATATATATATATACTAGCTCAGATACCCGGCTTCGCCCGGGAATTAATTTGAGGCTGAATGGTGATGGTATTTTTTTGGCAAGGCTTTAATTTGCAAATATTTTGACATTTACCCGTCCCAGTGTTTAGGGTTAATACCCGTTGTTGGCATTTGTTAATAATAAAATTAATTTTTTATGTAAGACTTCACTGTCCTCCAAATTGTCATATTTCCCGTCTCTTGTGCATTATGCATAGATTTCAGTTATTCCCGCTTTAGTTTATAGTGTATATCTCGTTTATACTTTGTTAAAAGACAAAAATGAATATGACAAAAGTTACTCTAAATAACAAAATAAACAACTTTTGTTATGTTCATATTTGCCGAAAAACGAATAGAAAACGAAACACCGCTATTTTTAAATTCAGGCATCCCTTACAACCCCCACTAATGCCCGTCCCTAGAAATGATGGTATGGCTTGTTATAATGAAAGCGTTAGTGCTAATACACATACCGAGTTTTATTTATTTTGGTTGGGTCTTTTGTCCCAAATAAAATTGTTCACTTTCGCTATAGGTTTTAGCGTATATCTCGTTTATAATTCGGTATACGAAAAAAGTGTATATAACAAAAGTTACTCTAAATAACAAAATAAACAACTTTTGTGATGTTTACATTTGCCAAAAAAACAATAGGAAACGAAATACCGCTATATTTATTTTCTGGCCTCCCTTACAACCCCCCCTCCTGCCCGTCCCTAGAAATGTTGGTATGGCTTGTTATAATAAAGGCCTTAGTCCTAATACACGTACCGAGTTTTATTTAGTTCGGTTGATTCTTTTGTGCCAAATAAAATTGATGACTCCCGCTATAATTTTTAGCGTATAACTCATTTATATTTAGGTATACGACTAAAGTGTACATAACAAAAGTTACTTTAAATTACAAAATAAACAACTTTTGTTATGGACATATTTGCTGAAAAAGCAATAGGAAACGAAATATCGCTATTTTTAATTTCAGGCCTCCCTTATAACCCCCACTCCTGTTTGTCTTAGAGAATATTAATATAGCCTAAAGTCTAAGTTGAGCTAGTAGTAATATACATACCAAGTTTCATAAAATTCGGTTCAGCCGTTTATGCGTGAAAAGGTAACAAACAAACAAACATACACGAAAGAAACAAAATGCAGTTATGGCGTCTATGACATGTGAAACGAAAAGTTATCGTGAAATTTCGCGAAAAAAATCAATGTACAGACAGAGGTTACAATTATATATATATATATTGATATATATAATGTTGGAATCATTTTTGAAGTTACACAAGCCATTATTTTTTAGATGCTGAGCCAAGATAAATGTTTTTTGTGAAATGATTTTCTTTCACAAAACAAAATATATTCAAATAATGTTCAATATAAAACTTTGTTCATTGTCTCATTTTAAGCATAATTTAATATTTAACAATATTTAATGAACTTTTTTGATACAATTCTTTAGGTGGGAGAAAATCTAAAGCTTACCTAAGAAAACTTAAATTTTTTTTTGTATTTTTTTCCTGCACATTTGGAGAAGTTTGTGTAAAAGATAGATTGAATTTTAGGAAAAGATAGATTGAAATTTATAATAATGACTCTCGAGAGTTTCATCCATGTTCAATGGGGCACCCTGTTTAAATGAATCTTAAAAATAACAAGTCTTATTATTTCTGGAGAAATAATAAGACTTTATAGCTAAAAAGAGTATAATCACAACTAGCTAGAACACCTCATGTTACACTGCAGAGCTTAGTTCTGATAGTCATGTCTTAATAATCATATGGTAAGCTATGTATCCACAACAAAACCTAACACACCCTATACATGAAGGTCCACAGGAAGTATAACACAAGTTTTCTTAAGTCCAATTGTGTTCAATCAGAAAAACATTCATTTTTTAAAATCTAGAATAAGTAACTTAAAAATTCATGTGGATGGTTTTCCCCCATATGAGTTCTTAATGAAAATTATAATGTTTTCTTAAATTTAAAATGAAAACTTCAATTCTAAAATATCCAATTACGAGAACAAAATGTATCATACCTTAAAAGCAAACTGTCCTGAGTAGTCGTACATTCCACAAGAGTGCATAAGAGATAAGACATTGCGTATAGAATCTGGATTGAGGACCTTCTCTTCTGTAAGCGGGCAAATTCCACCATTAGCGAGGGTAGCAGCCATCACAGCAATACTCTCACACGTACTTTCCATTGAACAGCACTGTACACGATAACACACACGTTCAGATCTTCACTGAAAACACATCCACCTAATTTTTGAAATGTTTAATTTTTTTTCCATTTTTGGAAACATGTTTTATATTTATTAACTTGTTTTGGTCTATGGTTATCACAAAATCTTGTAACACTAATTTAGTTTATTTCCCATTTGGGACGATTTCTGAAAGTTAAAACAACTCTCATAAATTACAATTTCAGTAATCAGATAATTAATTAATAATAATTTCATTCAGTTTCAATAATTTAATTAAAAAGCTGTCTTGTACAAAAATTGATATACATTTTGGTTGAGTTGAAAAGGGTAAACTTCTACTGGGTTACTAAAAATACTAGCTAATAAAATTGTTAATAATTTGCAAAAATAAAATAAATAACTCGGTACAATTGTTTTAATGGCAAAATGAGAACTCAGTATCTTTTAAGTGACTGTTAAGTTTTTTTCATCTTTTCAGTCAAAAATTATTAACATTGAAACCTAATTAACTTTTAGAATAACAAATTTCCAGTTACAGATCTCGTAAAATTAATTGTTTAGAAAAATACCTCATATTATCAAATTTTAGATTTAACTTCATTTAAAAGTTCCAATAAATTTTACCTGAAAATAAAAGTCCATTGATTCCTTAAGGTTTGCTTTATCAGGAAAGCACTTGTGCTCCCTCATATAAAAACCTAATGCATAATTACGATCTGCTGCCTCTCTCTCTGAAAGAAACACGGCATTGTTAAAACCAACATACTCCCCTCCAGCGAGACCCTGGAAAAAATAATTAAATTATAAACCTAAAACTTTTTCACTAATATTTTAACTTATACTCATTCCGTTTAAGTGCTCTCATCAAAATGATTGACAAGTTTTAGCTGTTGTTAGAAAGGACATGGGATATCTAGCAAGAGAGTTGGAACAGTTCCAGTTACAGAATAATCTTATATATTAGCTATATTTCAATGAAAAATCTTAAATATATTTATATGTAATGAAGAGGGACTTTTACCAAAATAGAAATATCACATTTTATGTCTTGGAAATAAATAAAGTCATGAAAATTATAGAAAAATAATTTTACATATGAAAAGAATATATTAATGGCTTAAATTTTAAGTTGAAATATTTTAATTTAGCTAGAGAAAAGATAATGAAGATCTTCAGGTCTCACTACTTATTATTTATATTCATAACTAAATATTTAACCCCCTTTATGTTTTGTTTTAAATTCTTAGAAACAGAGTTTCAAAGTAATGAAAATTTTTTAGAAATCATCACGGATAAAACTAAAAAACTCACAAAATTTTTAGTAACTTCACTAATTATAACAATAATTTTACTGTACAATGAAGAATAAAAAATCCTCCTTTTCCCCATGTAAGTAGAAAATATTTTTGAATGCAAATATAAGTTAATGTTAGAATTCCTTCTCCATGGTAATTATTTATTTAGGACAGATTTTTTAAAATTATTGCCCACTTTATACTATTATTACTAGTTGTGATGAGTTATCTACTAGAGGAGTTTGTTACCCAGTGTATATCTATATACGTGTAACATTTTTTTTCTTTGAATTTTCACTGATTAAAATTCTGTTAGCTAATTATCCCATAGAAAACAAATTAATTTTAAGTGCTTTTATTCTTCAAGGTACTACTACTTAAACATATGCTACTCACTTTGAATACATCCATTGTGAAATCAAACTTTTCAGCAAGAGTCATGTTTGGAAAAATAAGAGTCTTCAGTAGAGAGCAGACAAGAATAGCACCAGCATTTATCATAGGGTTATGAGGTTTCTCTGAAAATTAAAAATGATAATAATTAAAATATTCAAAAATAGTTTTATATATATACAATATTAAGCCATTAGAAGATAGTGTATTTCATTCCCTAATTGAAATTAATTAAGAAAATATATTATAGGAACTATAAATAGCCAGCAATAAGTACTCACTATTATAATCTAAAACTAGTTCGTTAAACATTCTCCCAGAAGGTTCTTGGCCAACATACTGGTGCACAACATCCTCCCCTAGATGATCCAAGGCAATCCCATATGTTAAAGGTTTGCTACAAATATTATACAGTTATGTTTTGTTTTTTTTAATTAAAAATAAATAAGATAAGTTGTATACATCTCATAAAATTGACGCAAATTTACTCTTATTAGTAAACAAATATAGCACCAAAAGCTTTTTAAGGCAGAACTGAAAATGATCCATAACAGTTTTCTTTTCTCTTATTAAATATTAAATAAATCATGTTTTCCTCAAAAGAAGGCCCAGTGTAACTGAAAAGCTTGAAGAAACAGTATGATTACTGTTGTCTTACCTAAAAGAACTATTAATATCTAGAAGAAGCAAACGTAATTTGGAGTGGCTTAAATTATGGAAATAATGCTTGTATTTTTTATGTTAATCTGAATTAAAAACTAATTCTAGATTAACAAAATAAATAAAATCAAACAATATTCATAAAAATTAAAAAACAAAAAAAACCTGTTTGTACATTTAAACAAGTAGGTTTTGATTAAAGAACATGTGCATCCACTTTATAGGCTCATACCCTAATGAATAGTTCAATCATTTTAAAAACAAGTAATAAACTGAGGTGAAAGTAAGACAAACCTGAAATAATTTTGTTAAGTGATATTCTAATAGTGATCTTTACATGAGATTTTTAATTTTAATGTTTTTTTTTTGTCCTTCAATTTGTTTGTTTATTTTATTAATATAAGATAAATTAAATACATCTTTCCCTAATTAGAAAAATGTTTTAATTTAATAGAATTTATTTTTATCTTTATGATATAAATATCAATTGTAAGGAAGACATTACCTGCAGGACTGGAGGGTGAATGGTATTGTAACATCTCCTATAGAAAACCTTTGCCCATCTATTGTACAAACACTCACTCCCCACCACTCAGGGTTGGCTCGGGCTAACTGAGGAATATAGCTGGCTACCTACAATGTTTAAATTTAAATTTAACAACATATAGAGGGATAAGTTTAATTGAATGAATAAGTTTAAATGAATTATACTAAAATATTTCTGATAGCATTTTAAGATTATTATTTTTTAGCGATTAAATATACGGATATAATTTTTTTTATGATTGTTGTAAATAAAATAATACATAACAGTCCTTGATGACCCAATAAGCACACATACCGCCATGCCTGCATTACATTTTTCATTTTACAGGTGGTATTCATCTGAAGTGAGAGTAGTAAGTTGTAAAAGGATTTATTAATGAAGTGTGCTAATCACATTGCTGTCGTAAAACATACATACAACATTAAAATTGGTACTTGGTTCTTTCGTCTTTTCAATTCATTGTTTTACATACTGTCCCTATCATAATAAACATAATAAGAATCCTTCTACAATAAACTAATATGATCCCATTATCGTTATAAATTAATTCATTCTAATTTAATGCTGTTTGTGAAAAACATCTATAGGAACTTTTTAAAATAGGATAGATCATGGATTGGTATACTTCCTAATTTTATCATTATCTAAGGAATGCTATTGCATCCACTTCAATCCCTTCATGAATAAAATTGAGCATATATAGAAATACACATTGAAAATTCTAAAATTTGTATGATTTCAAAGTAATACTGAAAACCTGAAGTGAAACTGATAAAACAGTAAATTTTAAAAGACAAACTTTTTTTAATTACCTCTAAATTAAGGTATGCAAAAATCTGGGTCGAAAATATCAATCAAAACATCCGGATCTTCTGTTGAACTGAAGAGAACAATAAAGCTGTTGAAGCGCAATGAACATGTGATAACATTAAAGCTCAATAGCTAACCGAAAAAAAATCTAAGTACAATTTGATATTGTACTACTTCTCTTATCTTTCTTATTAATGATGATGTCAAAGCCATAATTTTAAGTCACTTTCCTTTATGTCCCAAACACCCAATAATGTGTTTCTAACAAAATGGAAAGATTCATTATAAGAAAGATAACTCTTATTACTCTCTTAAATACTTGTTTTTTTTCAGAATTCTTCAGAAGTTTGAAGTGAATACAAAAATGAATGGATCCGACAATATTAATACGCTATATGAAATATGGTAAGGACAAACTTGTATTTAAAAATTAATTACAAATAAAATGAAAGGATTTAATATCAAGGACAGCAAAAGATCATCCAAATCAATTTCTCAATTTTGATCCTTTAATTATGAACTGAATCTGAATTTACAAAACTAAACATATTTCTCAGACACAAAAGTTCATGAAGTGTCAGGAGCTAAATTAGCTCTAAGTTAGGGGTAATATGGTTCTATCACTTTCCTCATTTTTGTTAGTACATCAGTTATATAAACATTCTAAAATAATGTGTTTTAGAAATATATTATTTAAAAATGTGACATCATTGGCAATATTCTGTAGTAATATTTTTTAAAAAAAAAAAAAAAAAAAAAAAATGTTTAGTTCTCTGCTACTTTGTCTCTTCTATTGGTATACTTCACATATTCTCAATTTGGAAATTGAAATTTTTCACATTTGAATTTCACTTTTCAGAGTATGACGACATCTTACAATTACAACTAGTTAAACAGGGCACTTCAGGCTAAATATAAAACTCAAATTCAAGAGATATCCAAATGAAATGAAATAAAATAATAATAAATACAAAACGTATTATTCCAAAAACCTAGCATTGAAAATTAATTTGATTACTAATCATTAGTATTGTTTTGTTTACAGCTTTATATAGTAAAACAGAATTTAAAGAACATTCTGGAAAAATGGATTTATCTTTTTAATACTTTGTTGAAAGGAAACCCAGCCCTCAGTTCCTCTTAAAAAACAAAACAATTTTCAAAAATACACAATAAGTAGGTTATCTCTGTGACACTTGAAGATAAAGTACTTATTTCTGTGATACCAAGAAGAGAACATGTGTAGATCAATCTGATCTACACCTCTACTGATCTCAAAATAATGGAATTTGGACATACCATCTATAGTAATACAGGGATTTTCATTACTAAATAATAAAAGTCATAACCATAAAATAGTACTCTTACCTTTCCAGATGTATTAGTTTTACAAGACCAATAGAATTCTTCAATATCTTTACAAAAATCTTGAAAATCTGGAATGATGAAATGGTTCCTAAAAGCTCTTGATATCAAAACCACATCACCTGCAATTGCTCTAAACACAAAATGAATAAACTAATTAAAAAAAATATTCTAAATTAAAACCCCTCTTAAGGAATAAAACTTAACTTACAGTGGTATCGGAAACATGCTAGGAACAAGGGTTGAAAGGGCATGCAGTGGGTTTAAAGAAAAATAAGGGTTGGAGATAAAAAAATTGAACTAATATAACACATTTTAGCTCTAATGTTGTTAACCATTATGAGGCAATAATCAAAGATAAGAGTGCCATTTGTAATTTTGTTGTCCCCATCAGCAATGCAATCCACCATCAATCTTTGGCTAACATTAACTTATAGTCATTGATGTCTTTAATATATCTCGGTAAGTAGTTCCTCGGATACTGTTGAGCAATCCAAATATTACTCTTCACTTCGGTCAAGCATGTTACACTTTGCTAACTTATCACAAGACCACAGTTGCCTGGTAGATGTGTGAGTAGTGAATTTAAACACAAAAGACAAAGGAAGTTGTAGTAAGTACATGTGCAGGTGTACATGTCTTTGTGTGTGCACATACAAACTTGTGTATGTGAAAGCAGTGCTTGCATGCATGTATGTATGTTTTTTAAATTTAATCTAATAAATAATAGTATTTCCCCCCCATGAAATATTGCACCTATATTAGCATTTATTACCTTTGAAACTTTTCTTTGTCAAGTTTTTGAGTTTCATAAGAACCTCCTTCTCTCCCAGACTCCTTATGAATGCTCCGGAGGCTGGTCATTAAGTTAGCCAATCGAGGGTCATTTTTACGTAGCCCAGTTGCTTGTAAACCCTGTAAATATATCAACATTTCATATAAAAATATATACTTTTTTTTTTTTTTTTTTTGTATAATGCTTGATATTTATTATACAGTAAAATTCAAAAATCTTAATCGATAAAATTTACAATGAATCAACTAAATAGCAAGTGTCGTGTATCTTGTGAATGCCTTTTTTTCCCCTTTTCTTTTTTGAAACATAAGAATATAATTAGAAAGTAAATAAGATTTCAAGTAGGTCAATAAATTTCACAAGATTTTGAAACTTAAATAATAATGTTTACAAAAAATAGAAATTAATTTGTACATTCCGAAAGCTTTTAGGCTAATTATTAGTTTTGAAATAATACCAAGTAAATATAAATTACTATTATTGTAATACTTCAAAATTATGCTTATGAAAATGATAACAATTTTAAATATTCTTACACATTGTTATTTCTATTTTTATTTTCATTTACTGTAAAATATTTGATAATTTTCTAATGGGAAAAAGGAAAACAAAATAAATTACTTACCGCAATAAACTTTCCAACCATAACAAGCCCTGTTTCACTATCTTTAAACATATCATATAATAAATCTTCGGTTTTCAGGTGATCATCTTTCTCACTTGACCTAAAAAATTATAACAAAAATATAAGTTATGTTCAAAATTATCATAGATTAAACTTTATATTTTATTAAGCAAATATTTTGTATATTTAAGGTCCTCAGAAGTAAAACATATTAAATTATATATGCTCAAGAAATTAAATTAAAAATGTTAATTTGTTTCAATACATTCTAAAAACATTTAAAAAAAAAATGCTTTTAAATACAATTATGTTGAAATAAATGTCTGGTTTCATATTACTCTAAAGACAAGTATTTCCTACAATTAATAAAACTCCATTAACCAAGAAAAAAAATACATATAATTTTCCTCACAAATGTCAGTTTCATGTTTTACTTATGAATTCCTTATTTCAAAGTTTAAATCATTTTAATTAAAGCTAGTTTTTAGATATCAATTGATCGCTAAAGATATAAATGAAGAAAAAAGCCAAAGAGTAGAAAAAATTACAGCCAGTGACAACTAACTTTCACAATAAACAGAGATTTAAGCACTTAGCTGTTGATCAATAATATAAAATTAAAAGTATAAAACTTTAAGAAACATATCTAAACTGCCTTAGATACAAAAACAAAATGCAAACAAGCAGTTTGGCTCATTAAAAGCTATTATTTAGAAGTATAAAATAATAAAATCACTGCAGAAACAGAAACAACTAAAATGTGTTCAACATTTTATTTATTATCCAACTTAAGTATTTTCTAGTAAAATGTATTGATATGTCTCAAATAAACTTGAAATAAAAAGGAAATTTAAAATGCAGGAACACAGAGAACCCTGAAATTGTACTTTTAATCGTAGACTACAGCTTCTCCCGTAATAAGAAAGTTACAAATACATGCTGTAGTACATATAGTAGCAAAAAAGAAATATCTCCAAACACTCTCAATGGCTATATTTCACAATGAGTATAATTTTAAATTGTATTCCATGAAAAGAATTTTAAAAAGCCCTAATAAACATCCTGGAAACATTTACAAAGGCCAAGTACCGGCACTTGAATGAAACTCTAATGCCATGTTGACAAAAAAGGTTGAATTCCTTGATTCTTTTCTTTTTTTTAAGACCAAATGTAAACATATGTTCTTTAAGCTGGTTATTTCACATTTGGGTTTACTGGACTTTTAATTGTTTTCTAAATACCCTCTGGTCTAAATTTCATTATTTAATGCACTTCAACTTTACATTAAATGGTTAAATTTTAAATTTGGATATAAGCATAGAAAAAATTAATCTAATTTTCACTGTCTACTAGGCGTTGTTGATGGAGATCTAAAAAAAAATCGACTAATGTCACGTATTAATTACTTCTTATGGACCCAAACTTATTAGCAGAGTAGAAGATTAGTACTCAGAATCAGTTGTTGATTTATTACTTTATCATACAAAGTGGAGGAAGTTTTGTAATTGCAAAAAAATGATGGTTTTCAGATTTAAATGGGTTACCAGTTAAGACCTTCCCTCGGCCAATTTTGTTTAGTTTTGGCATGAAGTCTGTTCAAATGCTTATGTGCATGTATCTTTTGGAACCCAAAAATCACTAACCCTCAGAATGTTGAAATTTCATATTTAGAACTATAATAACATCTACTTATTAATCTTTCTTTTCGATTGAAACTGATTAATAGGAAAGAGGGTTTACATGGGAGCAAAAATTGTAAATGGATGTATAGTAATACTCATCATTTATGATATTGGTTACAACACCAAATGTCAAAGTAATTGAACAATATAGCCATTGGGTTGGTGATGGTGGAACTCATTATGGGCTGTAAATTGGGAAATGTAACTGGTTCTACGAAACTTGTATTGAATTTTATAGTACAAAATGTTATCTTCCAGCTGACATCACCAGTCATGAGTTGAAAAACCCTAAGTCAGGTCTTTAATGGGAATTTTATTAGTATAGTATTACTTTTATAGTACTAATCATGAAGCTTATATTCTGATTAATTCATTATCTTTTTGGCTCTGAAAACCAACATAATACTACAATATAATACATTGAGAATAGGGAAGGAAGTTGACTGCCCATAGAACATAATGATCAGGCTTCATTTCATGCCTCAATGTTACTTCTGTGGCCAGGATACTCATCTTGGAAGACATTCAGAATTAACAATGAATAAAAATGATGTATAGTAGGAAAAAAGAAAAATCTCCAAACCCTCTAATGGCTATATTTCACAATGAGTAAGAAAGGCAGCAAATGTGAAATTGGCATAGCTAAAAGCTGGAGCACATAAAAGAGAAGAATAGTGTTTACATAAGATTAAAACATGTGTTAAAAATAGAGAGTGAGAAAAGAAGGTAGGAGAGAACTAACAACAGAGTAACACTAGTCTACGAAACATATAAAACATGCAAACCAACAACCACATAAATAACTTTATAAGTACCACATAAATAAGTTTACTTACGAATGAAGGAAGCTTGGATCATGAATAATTGTGTATTTCCTTCAAGCAGAAAATAAATCCAAAAATGTTAGTCTAACAGAAATATTTTTGAATAGAAAATAAAGTTTTAATTTTTTTAATGTTTATATTGAGAAAAACAATTAAAACATTTTAAATAAATGTTTGTTGAATTCTTAATATTCTATAAGATAAACACGACAGAAGAGAGATCATAATCAAGTTCTACAAATTGTTAAATTAAGAAAGCAAGGATTAAATATACATAGATTACAAATAATCTAGTACTTCACAAAATGACAAAACAAAAAAAAAATTATTTGAAAACTCAGAACAACAATAGGACTTGGACTTTGAACAGAAACTAGTACATGAAATAGCAGAGTATACTTTGACCTCATTGTTCATTTGATAATCAGTTCTTATTTGCTCAAGCGATGTTGTAAAAGTTAACTGTATGTAAGAACTTACCATATACACATTGATATAGGAATATTTATTTTAAATTTCCTTAGACCAAATAGGTCTAACTAAATTTGAATCTAAGAAGTCAAACTATAAAGTAAAATATATAATATAAATGAACCTTCATTAGAATATTTTAGAAAATAACAAAAATAGTGACTAATCAATCAGCATTATAATTACATTTAAGTATTAAAGGAGAAGTCAACTTCAACTATATTACGACATATATTTATTTCATTCAGTTTAATAATGATTAATTAATTATTTTTTATTACTCATGACCCTACTATGAACAAGGTTATCACAGTGATATATGTCTAATAAAAAACAATTTAAACGATTGTGCAGAAAAAAAATTGAATGTTTATCTTACTCAGAAAAGCACAAAACTATCAGTTTACAATGCACTTAGAAATAACATATTATAACCTATTATTACTTGCATTTTAAGTTTTAAAACTTCTTTTAGCTTAGGAAATAAACTGTCTGTGACCATTGGTCACAATGGAAGACAGGATCAAGATAAGTTTTCATTTTGATGCCCCTAGATGACAAGAACAATATTTGTTAAAAAAAAAAATTATATATATATATATATATATATATATATATATATAAATATTATTATTTTTAAGTTGCTAACGCTTACAAGTTTGGATGCTAGAAATGCGGGTCGGTCATTGTAGCATTACATTGAAAATTCTGTAGCAGAAAAATTTCTTTCGCAAAGAAGTTTGGTATTACATTTACCACTTTCATTAGTTCAGTGTTTAGAAGGAAAGTTTCTAATAAGCAATGCATGTCTTACAAGTGTAGAACTACGACCAGTTAAATGTAGATTAAATATATGAGTTTGTAACCGTATATAAACTTCCTAAAATGGGGTTGCGACGGGGTGAAAGATAAGTCATAAATACTCCTGGTTCTATTCATTGGATCAAAAATTATTACAAGAGCTTAATAGCAGGTAATTTTATGATAAAGAAAAAGAGAATACTTCTTTTCTTCACAAGGAATAGGAATAGAGACATTTACAACTTATCTCGTTCATGAACTTAGATTTACAAAGAAAATTTTACATCCATGCACACATACCATACATACAGCATTTTGAACGAATAGTTTCCCTTTAGGAGCAAGTTATCTGGGTTGTGGGCCTAGTCTTACCATGCAATCTGCAATGCTAGTGTCTTCTCTTAGATGAATTTCACTAAATATCAGTTTACACAAATTAAAAGAAAGTACTTTTATAAGTACTAATAAATTAAATTAATAACCCGTAAGCTTCACTCACTATATTCTTCAATTTATTTATGTATACAGAAACATGATTTTGGTTTTCTATTTCAATAACTGACAAGATATGGGTATAAATAAGTTTTAGAATATCTCCTTGGAAATGATAAGCAATAATGCTAACCACTATCAAACTATGTAACAACTAAATAAAATAAGTTTCTTAAAAACTTTGATAAACTAATTAACATTATCATAAATAAATACATGCTACAACAAACCAGATATACAAGTTTTTTTTAAACCAGATATAAGGTATTGTGTATGTATGTGCGTTTTTCAGCATAAAAATACTTTACGAGTGGAAATTATCTTTAAATTAAAGCAATATAAGTAGATCATTGGAAATATAAGTAGAACAAAGTTCTGAGCGATTGCAACAAGAATTTCTTTACACTTTACTTTACAATGGCTTAACTCGTCTAAAAGAACTTAAATAATATGAATAATACCAATTAGAATGGCATTCATGTTCATCCTATACAAAGGCTCACTAAAATATTAAATGAAACATTGCCACTCTTTATTCATACAGTTACATTAGTCCAATTGGACTATTTGTAACTATTCAAGGTTTTGTTAAAAAATGAAGAGAATAAGTATAATTATAGATGTGAGTACCGTAATTATATAAATTTAATTATCCAGTTTAATCTTTTATAAAAGAATTGAGTCCCAGTTGTCATGACATGTTCACTCGTTTCTACAGGAAAGAAATGAATAGTATTTAACAGTTTCTGGTTAAAACAGATTAGAATAAATTGGCATTCAGAACCTCTAGAAAAAAAATGGTGGCCTAGCTTTGCCACAATAAATGATATAACAAATTTTGTAAGTTTATGACTTCCGTATAATTACAATTTGAATAAAAAACTATTGTTAGATCTGAGTCCACCAACCACACTGTGCTCCAGTGATTAAATTATTTTTTTCTCTGTGAAAAAATTATGACCAAGATCTTGAAAGGACAGAATTATATATGTATATATATATATATATATATATATATATATATATATATATATATATATACTACAGAGGAGCTAACCCACTTTTATAATTCTTCTACTATATTTATTTAATACAATTTGCCCTATTGCAGTGTGTCCATTTTTTCAAGTATAATAACTTGCAACTTCTAGTTACAAAATAATGAAAATCAATAAACACTTCAATACTTAAAAACCAAAGCCAAGAATGCATGAGACACTTTTTATTTTCATGACGGTAATTTTCATATGATTTATATTTATTATTTATGTACTACTCATTGATTATAAGTGCTCATTGACCTCTCAATATTTATGTAGTCCTGATTTTGTATGAGAGCTAACATTCAGTTTCAGCCAAATATTTTAGTTATATACTTATTTTAGATTTGTGATACATATTCTGGTGTCTTGATTGTTATCTTATTTGTAGACATATATATTATAATTATCAAACACAACTTGTGAGTGTTTCTATTTAAGGTCATTTTGACCTAAATCCTACAGAATTATTCATCAACTTATAATTTCTAGAAAATGTGGATAAAGCATACTTTTTGCATTAATTTTGAACATACCCGAGAGGAAATTAAACAATAAATTAGTATTTCAATCCTTAAATGACAGTTCATTGATCATGTATCAAATCTGGTTTGTACATATCATATGACCTAACTAACTTGCCCCTTAAGGCAGTCAAATAATGTTATTGTGATTAATAGATGTATTAAATTTACAATAAATTTCAGGTATTCAAGTTTTTAATAATATCAAAAGAGCTGAATCTTCATCTTCACAAATCATAAATGCTGGAAATATGAGTATTTCTTTATACATATTTTTTACCCGCAAATTTCAAAAAATAAACGCAATAATTTCATTTATTAAGAGACTTATTTTAATTTATTGTTCTACTTTACATGACAATTTAACTGCAATCAATGAACAATTATTTGTTTATTGAGTTGGTATTTTCATTTGAATTGCTATTTAATATAATACCAATTATTTAAATTTAAAATACCTATTTGAAGAAGCATATGTATCTGCTGCATAAGAAGACAATGGTGCTCCTCTTACATGTGTGTCAGGTTTTCCAATCTAAAAAAAAAGAAGCAAAGCAAATATGTACTATTACACAAAACACAAAGATAAGGATTAAAATATGTCATATTTTCACTTACAACTTGCAAACCACTAAAATTAGTTGAAAAACATTTTAGGTGAAAATTCTCAGAAACATTGAAGTTCTTTTTACTGTGCAATGATCTTTGGCTAGTTCGTAAATGATTTTTTTTAAAGCAGCAAATTACTTCGTTTATTCTTCTGTTTGTCTGTGGGCAAAACCAACGGGGGCCGAACATTTTCATAAATATTTCAACAACTAAAAATTAAAATGCCCAATTCACATTCGCTTTCGGTAGGATATAAAATGTGATTTAAAAAAAAAAGCCAGATGACTATTGACTGTCAGATGGAGCCTAGGGAGTAACTGGGGATTTGCCAGCAGTGCCCGAACCCGGGCAGGCGCTGTAAGGAAGGCGAATGCGCAGGTCTTTTGATTTCTTTCGAATCAAATCCCATATGTTAACTAATTGGGAAAATATTGAAAATTATCAGTCAGGACCGTTTTAAAAATGGAATCTACCCAGAATCTCAAGAGAAAGTTTATGGAGTTTTATTGTAACACGTATATGCTGAATTGCTATACAATAATTAAATCTCCAATCAGTATATCGGATTTAATTTTGAGAGGTGGGGGGGGGGGGAGTTACCTTGGAGTCCTAAAACTTCTCTTGGATAATTTCTTATATTTATAACTAGGACTGTGAATTCTTACATATTTTCTCTGAAAATTTTTACCTCGTTCGTTCTTTAGATTTATCTACTAATGTCAGATATTTCAAAATAATTTACTATTGAAATTCTGGATCAGACAGAAAAGTTTCTATTATTGATCTATTTTATTTTCAAAGCCATTTCTTATTATACGTTGACATTCTGGCTGGTGGAAGTGAATTATTGTTACTATTATTAGAAGAATAGTTTATTATTATTTTTAGAGTCATTCAATAATTTAAAGAGTCGTTTTTATGTATTCCATCACTCACGGGAAATAATGACATCAGCCTAAATTTATTTTGAAATTAATCACTTTATTTTAACAGCTATTAGGCATTTAAATGTTTTACCGATACTACAATACAGCCATTCTTAAAAAAAATTACAGATAACTACAATACTATCAGTTTTCGAAACCTATAATTATCTTAATACCAAAGTTCCCGAGCGCCGTCACACTTGTAATATTTAGCAAATTAACTAATGGAGTTATATTTTATGCTCGTTCCCCTTTAGGTAAATCAGCTAGTGAGGTTATACTTATGACGCTATTTTTGAAAAATTCCCTCAAATGCCCATCGATCCTAGCTAAATGCCGCAAATGAGGTCCGTACAAGATTATATATATAGACACTTGTTTGTTTCTGCTCTAGTGGTTGCAATTTTTGTCTTATTGTGTCCAATTTCGATATATAGTTTTATGTAAAACTAAAGATCAACTCCTCGTTAACAGCTGAAATCGGACTGGGAGAAGGGGGGGGGTCGCTGCAAATTCGAAATATCACCGTTATTATACGTTGGATCGCTAAAATGTATAGACTCAATCTCAATGCAAATTTAATGATCTATACAAGTTATATAAGTAAAACTCTTTAAGTCTCTGTAAGTCTATATAATTAAAACTCTAAGGTCTGTCGGTTTAATTAACTTCGGTGGGGATCAGGGGGGGGGGGGGCTTAAGGGCCGGGCAACCCGGGCGACTGCCCGGGGCGACGCAGCCAGGGGGGCGACCAAACGCCCAATTAGTGAAAAATTTCGTTTTCGATTTTATAAAGTTAATATTTTGTATTCTCTTGCGTAAATTTCTTTTATAAAATTCTAATATAAGCTAACTCAAAACCACACAATGTATTACGTATAGCCTACTATAATGTATGCAAAAAGGTGATGGCCTACATACTTTTTCAGTCATCTTATCTTTTCACTTGAAAATATGATAATATTTTGATTGATAACTATCACTTAAGATGCCTCAAAACTCATTATTCTAAACCCTATTTTGAACAAATTTCCGGGGGAGGGCCACCGGAAACCCCCTTTTTAGGGGAGGGGGCGACAAAACGGTTGTTTGCCGGGTCAGTATTTTGCCTTGAGCCGGCCCTGGTGGGGATCAATATTTGTAGCAGATTTCCCTTAAGGGAAATCAGCTATTGAGGTTGTACTCATGACGGAATTTTCGACATTTTTCTTCAAATGTCCATCGATCCTACCTAGTAGATGAAGAAAATGAGGTCCGTTCAAAACTGTATATATATATCTATATCTATCTATCTATCTATCTATATATATATATTTGTCTGTTACCGCTCTAGCGGTCGCAATTTTTGTTTAATCCTTACCAAACTTCATATTTAAGCGTTTTATGTAAAAAGAAAGATCAAGTTCGTTAACGGCTGAAATCGGACCAGTGGGAGGGGGGGTTTAGAAGGGAGGATTTTCGAAAATTCAAAATATCTCCGTTACTATACGTCGGATCGAAAAATTATACAGAATCAATCTTATTACAAATTAAATTTACTATAAATATTGTTCTATACATTTATTCTCTATCTTGAATATTAACCGAGATATTTGCATTTTTCAGTTTTCACCAAACCGCCACTTCTACTCATGTTACGTAAACAATACTCTGATACATAATAAATCACATTATTGGAAGTTTAAATACCAAAAATTGTATTCAAGAGACCTTTATTATACGAGATACATGCAAATATGCACTGGTGACTCCCCCCCCCCCCATCTTAAAGTTTTGGACTACTAAAATATTATTGATTGAGATAACAATTATTCTGACTCATTATTAATTACAGTACTAGATATACTAAATAGTTCTCAATAAAATTAATGTGTTATATTCTGATATATTTCAGTAATTGTTTTTCTTTCCGGTGTGAGGCGGGACTCGTTTGTTTACATTTCTAACCTAACGCTTCCTGTCGGCAGGCTATTGAAATTGGATGAAACATTTCTTATTTCCGTTTGTATTTATTCACGGTGTTGTGTTAGCAGTATGTATATTTATCTATTACTAAACTTTACGAGGGAAATCTGCTTAGTTTACGCAGCCCCTGCGTGACGGACTTTTTAAGTTTCAGACCATTCTATGAACAATTGCATCAAAATTGAAAATCTTCAGGGAAGGGGGGGTCAGAGGATTACTATGCATTTTTATATTTGTGAGTGAATTATCCTAAAGTACAACATAGCATTTATGAAAATTTGAATTTTCAACTGCGGGGGGGGGGATTACTTTGATATTAAAACACATTTTGGTCAATAACTTGGTTAATATTCGTTTTACCGAGAAAATGCAAACAACATATTGTGTTTAGGATGACGTTATTCACTTTTATTAATTTCGATGTATTGACTTCCAACTTACGGGCGCCAAAAACATAGTCGTGTTCTATGAAAATGACTTGATAAACTTGGGAAATTGTTTGTATATGTATTAAGGGAATGGGTATTATTTATAACCACGATTTGATAGTTTACTCTTCTTACTTTGATACTTTACACCTCTACTTTCTTCTATGGCATTACAACAGAGTGCCTGAACAAAACTGTATCAAATATTTTCTCCGGATTCTAATACAATCGTTTTATTTTGTCGGAAAAATAAATTTATTTGACCAAGAACGAAAATAAATTCGTCAATATCCGCCCAATAGACATCCCACGGTTCGTGCTCAAAACTATAAATATGACTAATTTGATGGCCGTAAATGGATTATTTAGTACTTCTTTTATCCAGGATTTAATATTTCGACGGGAAGCCATTATTATATTAATTAGTTTTTGGATAACTACAATTCTAATAATAAATTTGTCTAAATGCTTATAGCTCGGGTAAAATAAATGAATGAAGCACTTTTACTGGTAATGTTGTGCTGGGCATTTATGGTATTGATGAATATGGATGGGATAATTATGTGTATCCAGGCTTTATAATTCCGCGGGAAACCATTTCTAATTCAAGCCGTCAAAGACGGTTAACACACGCCTAGTAGTGAATATTAACTTAGATATTTGCATTAGAATAATTGTTGAATAAATTCCGAAAATTCAAAATATTTCCGGTGTTATATGCTTTGAAGAGGTGTACGCTGTCGATAACGCAGGGTCAGTGAGGTACGCGGACATCATTGCCTTCAAGGAGAATTGTAAATTTGCCTACATCCTGGACCCAACGATTAGGTACGAGAGCAACGACTCTGATCAAGCGGAGAAGATCCACCAGGAAAAGAAAAATATTTACGACAAATGTACTAAGTTTTACTCGGAAAAATTCAGGGAATCATTTGGGGAGCGGGATTTTCTGGTGATAGGCTTGTGGTTCGGTGCCCGAGGAACGGTCCCTAAACGTACCCAGACATTTTTTGACGAGGTGGGAATAGATAAGAAGGTTCTGCAAACCTTGGTCGAGGGTATCATTATTGATACTTTAGGGATTATTTCCCACCATATATTTTAATTTTGCTTTGACCAATGAGCTTATTATAGATCGACGGATCATGTTAGTACAATAATGATGTTTCTAATTTTTATCTAGTGACATTCACCTTTTAGGTTCCTGACTGTGTTTATTTTAGCTAATATTTTAGTTATTGAGCTGACTAAATACAATATGTATTGTTTTACTGTTGTCCAAGGAAGTGACTTAAGTTGCTGTGTGCTTCAGCATCTCAATGTAATGGAGCAGCCCCACAAACTGTATACAAATTTGTACAATAAAGTGATTCTCTGATAAATAGATCCGTTGCCGGATCCAAAAAAAAAAACGTATAGAGGCAATCTTATTGAAAATTTAATGCTCTATAAAAGTTGGTATACACATATATCCGCTATCAAGAATATTAACCGAAATATTTGGATTTATTTGTTTTCAGCATTAAGTAAACCACCACATGTCATATTAACAATAAGCTGTTATATGGTGAACCAAATCATTTTAAGCTTAAATACTAAATAGTGTTTCAAGAGACCTATTATATTCGAGATACACGCAAATTTTTTGTGTGATGACATCATCAATTGAGATTTTGCGCTCTTGTCTCGTAAATGTTTATTTGATCTATGCCGTACTCGATATTACACCATTTTTGTCAACACTAAAGATAATATTTGTTATTGGCGAAATTGGACCTGGAATACTGGGGGTTTAGAGGGAAAATTCGAAAATTCAAAATATCTCCGCTGTATGAGTCAGATTATTAAATGTTAGAAAACTAATCTTGTTTTTCGATGAATTGTTTCATAACTCAACGTATTAAAGAGTAATTTGAACTTTCTTGTTTTCAGCCTTCTGTATCCCCCTTCTCTACTCATTGGGTGTTCACATAAAAATAGAGTTTTTGGTGAGATAAAATCAAAAGTGTGTTATACCAGCATTTGGAAAATCTGCTTAGTTTACGCAGCCCCTGCATGACAGGCCTGTGGTTAACGTGGTCCCTGACAGAATAACTCCACTTAATTTGCTCCTTTAGAATTTGTTTAACTTTCTCTATCTCTAAATTAAATACAGATCTCTAAAGTAAATTTGTATATAAAGTAAATATTCATCACGAATATGATTGAGCATCACTCATACCATATATGAATAGATTATAGACAGAAGGCCAAACAAATTAAGCCACTCTCTTCCAACGCGAGTGTATTTTTATTATGAGCAATGGGGGAATTTGAAAACACCTTAATTCAAAAAGTGAAATTGTTTTTTTGGGAAGCATTAACACTTATTGTTATCAATATTGTGATTGTACTCATGACGCATTGAAAAATTTCTTCAAATATCTGTTGATCCTACAAAGAAGATGAGAAACATGAAGTCCGTTTAAAAGTATACATTTTTCTAGTCTTATTGAATCGTTACCCAATTTTAATTTCTATCATTTTTAATTTCCATTTTACAATTTGCCGAGTATTTATTATTTTTGTCCACTTTTTGCTACTATGGCTAATTGGGACGAGTTATCTACAGGTTACCACCCTTTTCTAGCCAGGGTGTAACTAATGATTTTATTTAGTGAGTCCGTCACTAAATAAATTCCTATTGCCCAAGCGTGAATCGAACTCGCCACTCTAGGTTTACCATGTGAGATTAAAGCCAGTGCTTTAACTCACATGGATAGCCTGAGCCCCGAGTATTTGAAAGTATCAATTGCAAATAAAGGTAGTGGATTTGCCCAAAATGTTGAAGTCAATTTAGTTATCGTATTAGTCAAACATATGTAGGAAACGGGAACGTTTTATTAACTACGGGACGCTAAATAGCCTTGGAGGTTTGGACGTTGTGCTAATGATACAGTTGTGTCAATGATATTCTGCTAACCAGAATTGTGAACTACGGTTAAATGAACAACTCTAGAAGAATTTCCCTTTGACTTGTTTTCTTAGTACGTAATGAAGATGTCGTTGATGGTTAACTTCGAGCTCAGTGTCATAGCATATTAAAAAAAGTCCGTCACGCAGGGACTGCGTAAACTAAGCAGATTTCCCATTTGAAGTTTTACAATAGAGAAATCTGCATACTGGTAATACAAGCCCACCATGAGTCAATACAAACGGTAATAAGAAATCTTTCAGTTAATTTTAATAAATTCCCAACTGAAACGGCTTCTGAATTGTAAAAATAATTTATATTTTAAAAACTCAAATTTTAGTAGTACAAGAACTAAAGAAGGGGGGGGGCTGCGAATGAACAGACCGTATTTGCATAAATCACACAAAGTAAGGAAGGTAAGATTAGGTTAGAAACGACAGGTAAGGTTAGAAGAAGCTTCCACCTGAGCCGAGAAGTAACGAAAACGACCGAACTAATCCGAACAATACCCTACCACAGCCTTCATAAAAGTGCAAATATCTCGGTTAACATTCAAGATAGAGAATAAATGTATTTAACAATATTTATAGTAAATTTAATTTGTAATTAGATTGGTTCTATACAATTTTTCGATCCGATGCATATTAACGGAGATATTTCGAATGTTTGAAAATCCCCCCTCTAAACCCCCCACCCCTCCCACTGGTCCGATTTCAGCCGTTAACGAACTTGATCTTCCTTTTTATTTATTAAAAGTGAGCGCCAGACATAGCTCTGAAGATAAACAGCAGATGCAAAGAAGAAAGTCTGTCACGCAGTGGCCGTGTTAACTAAGCAGATTTCCGCACGTGCGTCACGTATTTTCATTTATCTCAAAATGTAAAAGTTTAATGAGAATAATATTTGGTATTTAGGATTCAAATAATGAGTTTCATAAATAACCGCTTATTGTTAGTATAACATAAGTAGGAGTGGGGGTTTACTGAAGGCCTAAAACTATAAAATGCAAATATCTCGGTTAATAATTTAGATAGTGAAAAAATACACATAACAACATTTATAGAACATTACATTTTCAATAAGATTGGCTCTATTCTAGTTTTCTATCCGCCGCATAATAACTGAGATAATTCGAATTTTCGAAATTCACCCCTTCTTAATCCTCCCCCCTCCCACTGGGTCGATTTCAGCCATATACTTCACCTAGATAGCCATAGTCATATACTTTACCTAAATATTCGCCTAATAGCCTGCCGATGCTTTGCAGGTCAGAATGAACATTTTCAGTATGTTCATGAAGAGACTAATTACGACTTGTTATTTTATTGATAATATTTCCACTGGAAAACGGTTATTATTTTTCTTCTATACCTCATTGTTGAGTAACACGTATTCTGAGTATAAATCCTTCAATATTCGTTCACATATCTACAATAACGTTTCACTCGTGTGTAACTGAACTGACGACTTTTGTGTTATGAGTAGAAAATAAAAGAAATTATTGACTGTTCTTTATATTATTTCCTAGGGAAAACATTTTTATTTCATCCCCTCAACGTAGAGTAACGCAAGTAGTAAGATAACAATCGCTTTAAAACAACCATGGAATTTAATTCATTTAATGGAACTGTATTGATCAAAGCTACATAATGGACTCTTTGGAATTCTTAAGTTAAAGAGCGTCTAAATTCATAAATGTAAGATCTAATAAGAATTATTAGACCATCTTAAAATTATACCTTAAATAAATATATAATCATTTGGTATAGGGATAATTATTTATTTGCAACATAATTTTATCCTTCCTCCTATTATCCCTTTGACTTTTACTACTAACTAGTCCACCATAAAAGCTCTGTTCCAGATAAAGCAGCTGCCAAAACCCCAGATCAATACTTCTGTATTACGTATGTCTTTCCCCATTAGTGATTTTAGCAGATTTTCCCCAAGGAAAATCTGCTCATGACGCGATTTTTAAAATATTTCTACAAACGTCCATCGATCCTACCTTTTGAAAATTCCGTTCAAAACTGTATATATATATATATATATATATATATATATATATATATATATATATATATATATCTCTGTTACCGCTCTAGCGGTCGCGAATATTGTTTAATCAAAGAAAAGATCAATTACCTTAACGGCTGAAATTGGACCAGGGGGAGGGAGGGGGTTAGAGGGGATGAATTTCGAAAATTCGAAATATCTTAGTTATTATACGATGGATCTAAAAATTATATAGAAACAATTTTATTGAAAATTAAATTTACTATAAATATTATTCTATACATATTTTCTGTTTAATGAGTATTAATCGAGATATTTGGATTTTATAGTTGTAAGCTTCATTAAACCCCTACTTCTACTAAGTCATATTAATAGTAAGCTGATTTATCATGAACCACTTCATTACAAGAGTAAATACCAAATATTGCTTTCTACAAAGCTTGATTATACGAGATACAAACAAATACGACGCATAATAACAGAAATATTAAAAATGTTCGAAATTCCTCCCCTCTAAACTCCCCTCCAACTTGTCGGATTTCAGCCATTAATGACCTATATATTTCTTTTTACTTGAAATGATTAAATATAAAGTTTGGTAACGATCAAACCGAAATTGCGACGGCTAGAGCAGTTACAGACAAATATATATATAATTTTGAACGAAATTCATTAATACAACCTCATTGGAAATCAGCTATTGGGGTTGTTTCTTAAGGGAAATCTACTAAAAACGTCCGTCACGCAGGGGCTGCGTAAACTAAGCAGATTTCCCACGTGAAGTTTTACAATAGAGAAATCTGCCTAATAACAACTGTAGCAGTAAGAAACCTCTAAAACTATTCACGAGGGACGAATAGTTATGGAAACGGCCGCCAGAGCTCTCGGCGGAAATTCCGAACATAGCCGAATCTTGCCGACCACACACGGAATACAAATGCAAATATCTCGGTTAATATTCAAGATAAGGAATAAATGTATATAACAATATTTATAGTAAATTTAATTTGCAATAAGATTGATTCTGTAAAATTTTTCGATCCGACGTATAGTAACGGAGATATTTCGAATTTTCGAAAATCCTCCCCTCTAAACCCCCCCACCCACTGGTCCGATTTTAGCCGTTAACGAACTTGATCTTTCTTTTTACATAAAACGACGAAATATCGAGTTTGGTAACGATCAAACAAAAATTGCGATCGCTAGAGTGGTAACAGACAAATATATATATGTATATATATATATATATATATATATATATATATATATACATACACAGTTTTGAACGGACCTCATTTTCGTCATCTACTAGGTAGAATCGATGGACATTTGAAGAAAAATTTCAAAAATTCCGTCATGAGTACAACCTCAATAGCTGATTTGACTTAAGGGAAATCTGCTAAAAAGGGGCTAAAGTTAGCCATTTTAGTAAAAGCGTTAACCTTAATCTCACACGGTAAGCCTAGAGTGGCGGGTTCAATTTCCCCCTGGGCAAAGGAATTTATTTAGTGGCGGAGTTCATTTAAAAAACCATTAGCCCTACCCTGGCCAGAAAATGTTGGTAACCTGAAGATAACCCGTCCCAATAGCCATAGTTGCAAAAAAGTGGATATGCTTAAAAAGCCACATTCGGTTCTGCTCAGGAATAATTAGTTTTAACGTGCTTAACTTTGATCTTTGTCATTTCTATATGTTTTTGTAGAGATACATGCGACTAAATACAGACTGATGTCCATTAAATAAGGGCTAGCCTGATATGAGGAGGCGGAATTTACCTTCTTTGATCTACTTCCACGATGTCCCATCATCGAAAGAAGAACACGATGATTTATACAGCGACAAGTTGTTCAGTCGTCATGCACTATACACGGATAAAACGAATGGTCTAAAGCTCTTTTCCCACCAGAATATATATATTTATAGGCAGCTACTCGCTGGCGTTTGCATAGGTCCTTGTCGGAACAATTCAGAAGAATACAACGCCCATTAATAATAGATGTCTCTAAGTGGTGATTGTTCTCTTCAGTGTTAATAACCTTTTCTTCTTCTAGTTCACTTTGGAATACAAATCCGATAGTCTTGAAAATAGAATGAAGGGCAAAAATTCTATAAATAATAAAGTGTTCAATATCTAATGGATGGCTTCTTTTGACAATGTATTATATATATATATACGAAATAAATAAAGGTACATTAATTTATAATGAAATATCTGCTTTATAAATGTAATTGAGAGTGTTTAATGCCTATTTAAACATGATGTTTACGTTTTAGGAGATTTAACTATTTATCTAACTATTTTTAGGTAAATCAGCTATTGCAGTTATAATCATAATGTGATCGTCTAATAAATTCTTCAAATGTCCATAGATCTTCCCCAGGAGATGATACAAAAAGTCCGTCACGCAGGGGCTGCGTAAACTAAGCAGATTTCCCACGTGAAGTTTTACAATAGAGAAATCTGCTTAATAACAACTGTAGTAGTAAGAAACCTCTAAACCTAAAACATTATTTAGGGCGTAATAACCCAGTAGTTTCTAGCCCCAAAAAACAGTTAACCTAACCTCTAAACCTATTCACGAGGGACGAATAGTTATGGAAACGGCCGCCAGAGCTCTCGGCGGAAAGTCCGAACATAGCCTACTGGCGACCACACGCAGAATACAAATGCAAATATCTTGGTTAGTATTCAAGATACAGAATAAATGTATAGAACAATATTTGTAGTAAATTTAATTTGCAATAAGATTTATTCTACACAATTTTTCGATCCGACGCATAATAAAGGAGATATTTTGAATTTTCAAAAATCCCCCCTCTAAACCCCCCCCCCCTCCCACTGGTCCGATTTCAGCCATTAACGAACTTGATCTTCCTTTTTACATAAAACGATTAATTTCCGAGTTTGATAACGATCAAACAAAAATTGCGACCGCTAGAGCGTTAACAGACAAATATATATATATATATATATATATATATATATATATATATATAAAATTTTGAACGGACCTCATTTTCGTCATCTCCTGGGTAGGATCGATGGACATTTGAAGAAATTTTTCGAAACTCGCATCATGAGTACGACCTCAATAGCTGATTTCCCTTAAGGGAAATCTGCTAAAACGAATTTCAGAGATTTAATCTGATTCGCAGAAACGACTAATATTTTAGAACTTATTAAAAGAGGAACCATAGCATTTATAAGTTTATTTGGGTGAAATATAAATCTTAGGTACAAGTAATTAAATGAAAATCCATATTTCCGAAATGAATTCCAGTTGGGTTCTGTTTGTTTCATAACCAATGTTTGCCATGTGCATGGGGAAGCCACACTTGTAATGTTTGTAATAGAGACCAATTGGTAGCTCAATCAAAACACCGTATCGTAAATATCAAGGGTCAATCGATTGCCATTGGGAATTTACAATTAGCCAATATATGTATACATAAATTTGTATAAATTACTTTATTATTATTATTATTTATTAACGTCCACTTTTTGCAACTTAGGCTACTCGGGACGGATTATCTACAGGTTGCCACCCTTTTCTAGCCAGGGTGGGATTTTAGGACGTTATTTAATGAATTTCGCCATTAAATAATTTCCTTTGCCCAGGCAAGAATCGAACTCGCCACTCTAGGTTTGCCACGTGAGATAAAGGTCAACGCTTTAACTCGCATGGCTAACCTGAGCCCCAAAATGAGCTATTGAGGTCTTACTCATGACGCGATTTTCGAAAAAGAATTTCAAGTGTACTTCCAGCCTATCCAGAAGATTACGAAAATGTCAAAAACACAAGCATGTATGCATTAACGCTCTAGTGGTTGCAATGTTTGTTTGGTTGGTGCCGAACTCGGTATTTAAACGTTTTGAAAAACTAGAGCTTAAGCTTATCCATGTTTTGGAAATGCATTTTGGATGATGAGTTTGCTGGCTATTCAGTAATGTATTCAAACTAACATTTTAGATTCTGTATGTGAGAAATATTGCCAGTGATATTTTAAAGCAAAGGTCCCTATCACATTATTATAAGAAATTGTTCCGTATTATTATTAAGGTAATAATGAAGTTCCTGGTATGTGTGTGTGTGTGTGTGTGTGTGTGTGTGAGTGTGTGTGTGTGTGTGTGTGTGTGTGTGTGTGTGAGTGTGTGTGTGTCTGCTAACGCTCTAGTGGTCGCAATTTTGGTTTGGTTGTTGAGAAACTCGATATTAAAACGATTTTTGAAAACTGGAGATCAAGTAGGGATTTCTAAGTCAGATCAAAAAAAATCCTATAAATATAACCAATCTTATTGTAATTTTAATTTCCTATAATGTTATTTGCATTTTTTTTCTAACTTGAATATTAACGAATGTATTGGCATTTTTACGCAATAAGTCACATTAAACTCATTCATTTTTCTTTTAGTGCCTAACTGTATCACTAAGCATCTCACATCCAGCTTGTAAATCGATTCATGTGTAGATAGGATTCTGTTTAGGGGGAAATGAAGTAAGGTGACTAGTGGAGATCATTGGGGCGTCAGATTCAAAATGGTGGGAAATGTGCTTAGTTTGTTTTCGTTTATTTTTTTATTTGATACTAAGCTCATTGCTAAAATTGGACAACGAGGAAGCTGATGGCTGTATGCATGTTTCTGTGGACAGATAAAGAAAAAGTGAACACGAAGTAATAAAGAAAACTCCTCTCCAATTGCTAGTTTTATCTAAATATTGGGCTAAAGTGCAGTTTAGCCCCCCCCCCCCTCGGTTTTAACCACCGATGGCGTATTTTGGAAATTTTAAAGTGTTAAATAAGATAGTTAGAAAAAAGTCCGTCACGCAGGGGCTGCGTAAACTAAGCAGATTTCCCACGTGAAGTTTTATAATAGAGAAATCTGCCTAATGACAACTGTAGTAGTAAGAAACCTCTAAACCTAAAACATTATTTAGGGCGTAATAACCCAGTAGTTTCTAGCCCCAAAAAACAGTTAACCTAACCTCTAAACCTATTCACGAGGGACGAATAGTTACGAAAACGGCCACCAGAGGTCACGGCGGAAAGTGCGAACATAGCCACTACTGCCGAGCACATGCAGAATACAAATGCAAATATCTCAGTTAATACTCAAGATAGAGAATAAATGTATAGAACAATATTTATAGTAAATTTAATTTGCAATAAGATTGATTCTGTAATATTTTTCGATCCGACGTATAGTAACGAAGATATTTCGAATTTTCGAAAATCCTCCCCTCTAAACCCCCCCCTCCCACTGGTCCGATTTCAGCCGTTAACGAACTTGATCTTTCTTTTTACATAAAACGACTAAATATCGAGTTTGGTAACGATCAAACAAAAATTGCGACCGCTAGAGCGGTAACAGACAAATATATAAATATATATATATATATATATATATATATATATATATATATATATATACAGTTTTGAACGGACCTCATTTTCGTCATCTCCTGGGTAGGATCGATGGACATTTGAAGAAAAATTTCGAAAATTCCGTCATGAGTACAACCTCAATAGCTGATTTCCCTTCAGGGAAATCTGCTAAAAAACAAAATATCCGCCGTCGTCATCGTGCCCCACCAAGGGGGGGGGACTAAAATACACTTTCACCAAATATTGTAATCTTTTTCCTTCTGCATTCAGTCACGCCAGGGGCGGCCGTGAAAGGCTTCGGCATATGCTTGAAAACTTGTATGGGTTCGAATAACTTTTCTTGTGCTTAATATGTTATTTATTTATGTTCACTTGCACTACTACGGCTAGCTCGGGACGGGTTATCACCCTTTTCTACTCATAGAGGGACTTAGAATTTTATTTAATGAGTTCGTCACTAAATAAACTACATTTATTCAGGTGCGAATCGACTTCACGTCATTGGGTTTACCAAGTTCATGAAGACCAACACCATAACTCACTTGGTTTAATTGAGCCCCAAAGAGTTTAATTGAACTGGTGAACGCATGGCAGTCTAGAAAATACACTCAACCGCAAAAAAAACCGGACACTTAGATTTAGTTTTATAATTTTGTTAAATACTTAATATATATGTATATCAATCTTTTTGATTAAAATAAGTGGTTAATCTATAGGTTATTTAAACAAAATCTGCCAAAAGTGAATAATTTTTATTGATTATTTACACAAAAATACAAAAAAAAAAAAAGAAAAAGATAAATTAACACATTAAAAAAAAAAAATTATTCTTCATTTTTATTACAGTGAATGGTAGACTTCGCTACCCCAAGCGTTTCAGCAATGTAACGTAAGCTCCGGCCTTCCATCTAAGTTTGAAAGACCCATTATTCTGGACCGAAATAAAAATAAAACATTAATTAAAGAAAATGCTTGGTTAATAATTAAAGATGTTTAAATGTGCGAAAAACTACTTACAGTTTAGAATAGATCAACTTCATGACAAATAAATCTAATCTGAGTTTTATCTAATTGTTTACTAATCCTGAAGGGATTAGTTCAATGGACTTAGACTCTAAATTCTCTGTAATAACTAGAATAACCACATAAAGAAAATTGCTGAAAATTAGCTTTTAATACGACAAAAATTAAGTGTCCGGTTTTTTTTTGCGGTTGAGTGTAGTAAGGATGCACCTGAAATTCTTCCCACTCTGACGTCGACAGTAAAGACATTCCTGGCATAAATCGAACTTCGCGCACTTATTCAGCATTGATGGCGACATGCTAATTTTTGAATTGACAATAACAATTTAAATTTTTTGAAAGTTTTATTATATTTATTTATTTTATTGTTACTAGCCGGCGAACTCACGAGTTATTTGTCTCTAGGTGGTCAAAAGTCCATTTTCGTTTTTTTTCCCTTTGTTCGGTTGTCCCTCTCTTCAGAGATCCCGTCCACTCGTTAGTCCTCCGTCATCCTCACCTATGTTGGATCTCCTATTTTCCTCTATCTCTCTATTCCCGATCCTGTGACAAATAACAAAAAGACAGCAGTATCTTTTATAATCAATTTGATATATAAATACTTCACTGACTTGTGTGCCCCTATGTTGTAGTCCTATTTATATTTCTTTATTTAGGCCCACAATTATTAAAAATTTACACAGTTTTTTAATAGAGTGGCTATCATCCCCTAGTATTTCAGGCAGTATTTCTGATATACCAAGGGACTTTCTGATGTCCTCATATCGTCTGTACTGTAAGTGTGCATCTGTTAGCTCTACTCCACAAGCAATTCTTCCTTTTTCATCAGGTGCTGGAGTGTGAGCCTTGTTTGGCCAATTCAAATGCGGCATATTATTACTTCATCCCTCCTTTTAGTGTTTGTTGAAGTATTCCAGGGTATGCCATGACATTGCTTTTTACAGTGCGGAGCTTATTCTCACTCAACTCTTGCCATTCTCTGCTTTTATATTTTCCGTCTAAGCTTTTATACTTCCGTCTAGGGGCTCAGGTTGGCAGTGTGAGTTTAGGCGATGGTCTTAATCTCGTGTGGTGGTCTTAATCTAGAGTGGCGGGTTCAATTTCCGCCCTGAGCAGTAGAAATTTATTTAGTGACGGACTCATTAAATATACTCCTCAGACCCACCCTGGCTAGAAAAGGGTGGTAACCTGTAGATAACCCGTCCCGATTAGCCATAGTAGCATAAAGTGGACGTTCATAATAATAATAAAAAAAACAATATTTTTGTCTATGCCCTGGTTTATGATCGTTTGCTTAATCCTAAAAGTGGAGCTTGTATTTCAAATTACCTCTATGTTGTTGGCGGAATAAACATTAAGGAGGTTTCAATTCAACTTCTCCATTGGCGCCTATGTCAAATATGGATGGAAATTTTGTTTTGGAGATAGTTAATCTTCATAGTGAGTTTTCTGGCTATTTAGTAATTTATTCGCACTAACATTTTAGTTTTTGTATTTGCTATTCAAGAGAAATATTACCAGTGATATTTTAACAGCATAAGGTCCTACCAAATAATTATAATTAATTGTTCTGTATTATTATTATTACTGTGATAATGAAGTTCCTGGTTTCGTCTCCTGGAGGTATTGTTTATTTATTACAACTTGAAAGCTTTGTCACTATAATTTGTTTTGGTATGTACATAGCTGTTGGGTAAAAGGTTTTGTAGATCTACTGTGGGAATATTGTGAAATTTTTTCTCTTAATTAGGTAAAGTTTCTGTTGCTATTATTCAAATTTTGACAATATGCATGCATTATTAATGCCTATCTTCTTTTAAATATTCTGAAGCTGATATTATTATTTTATCAATTATCTATTATTTTGAATTTCCAGAACATTCGTGTGAGGTTAGCCTAGTAAGAAAATTATATTATTGTATATCTTGTAGTTATGAACTACATTGTTGTATTCAATTCATCATTCTTATTTTTAAAAATATGTGATAGCTGTCATTTGTGGTTATACATGCTAACACCTATTATTTTCCTTATTTATCATCATTAAACATTGAATTTGTTACTGTTTTTATTATTATACGTACTGTTTTTGTTTTTTTCAGGTGAAACAGAGATAAAGTATCTCAATGATTCAATACAAAATGTTTCTGAGAGGGTTAGCCTTCTCAAAATAAATGTTAAAGAAAAGATGGATGAAAAATACCAGAGATTTTTGCCTATATTTATAGATTATGGCAATATTTTGCAAGGTGCAAATGATTTAATGCAAGACATTACAGAATTACAGCGGCGCTTGGACACTCAGGTTCTTATGTTTCTAATTTTTAAATTGGGACTGTACTGAAAGTCTCTTATTTGATAAGATACATATGACAATCATTTTTCAGTCAATTAATTAGTTGTCTTAATTTACTATTACAATTTTGATGGCTGATTTAAAAAAAAAATTGGCATTTTAGCATTATACCTTCAACAGGATTGTAATGTCTGTTGATTTCTTACATGCTAGCTTTCGTCAGCCACTCTAAGTCATTACCTGGACAATTTTTAATAGCTTTCTATCATGGAAAGCCAGCTGCGAAGGTTATCGTATTGTTTAAAATGTTCAAGACCTACTATGCCACTAAATGTGTTCTGAATAGGAAAATATTTGGCTGAACAGCTCATGACAAGCCAGGGCCCTGCCTGACAGCTTTGGTGGGTGGAAAAGTTGTCAGGTCGAGATGTTCTACTTTATTATAATGTATATTCAAGAAGGCCAAAGACCAGTACTTATTCAAGTTGATAATTAGTTGCCTAACAAATGGCCACTCGGGGAATGACAGAAGTCGAATAGCCTGTAAATAGTCTCACACTGATGACTTATATACAAAATTACTTACATACTTGTTTGGAAATTCGTTACTGCTAGCCACCTGCATGAAGACCATAAATATTTTATTGGCTTGGTAGTATTAACTCTTAAGATGCTGTTTTTAATTTGGATATGCAATATTTATGTTTGACCTAGACAACTTTACAATTTACTGTTAAGAAAGCAATTTGTAAAGAAAAAAAGTCAGTCCTGCAGGGGCTGCAAAGCTAAGCAGATTTCTGTGTGCCATATATTTGCATATATCTCAAAAAGCAAAAGTTCAGTGAGAGCAATATTTGTTATGTATGCTTTAAATAATGTGCTTCATTATAAAATAGCTTATTGTTAATATGACATGAGTAGGAGGGGGGTGGGGGTTTGCTGAAGGCCGAAAACTATAAAATGCAAGTATCTTGGTTAATAATCAGATAGTGAAAAAATGCACATAACAACATTTATAGAACACTACATATGCAATAAGATTGGTTGTATTATTTTTCGAACAGACTCATAAAAACAGAGATATTAAGAATTTTCAAAATTCCATCCCTCTAACCCCCCCCCCCACTTGTTGGTTTCTGGCATTAACGAACTTGATCTTTATTTTTAAATAAAACGATTAAATATCGAGTTGGGTAACAATTAAACCAGAATTGCGGCGTAAAAGGCAAATTTTGAACAGACCTTATTTTCATCATCTATTAGGTAGAATCGATGGACATTTGAAGACATTTTTTGTAAATCGTGTCATGAGTACAACCTCATGACAAAAATGTGAATTTAAAAAACTACAATTACTTCCTAGAAATAATTGGTATTTGTTTTCTTATTATTTTTTAGACAAAACGAGATGTTCAAGAGTTGACTGAAGAATTACAAACCTTAAAAGATAATTTAATAGAATCATCAACAATTGTTGAAATTTTACAAAAACTTTGCAGAATTAATTCAGATTTAGAGGAAGCCAAAAATAAATTCAAGTTACACAAGTATTATGAGACTGCCAATCATATTAATGCAGCATTGAAATTTCTCAATGAAGATTGTAAAGATTTAGACTTCCTTCATGTATACAAAGGATTAACTAAAACGGTTGCTTATCATCAGGCTGAATATTGCAGAGAGTCAATAGAAGAGTGGAAGAAATGTATTGTATGGACCTTTATTGATGGAGATTGGAGTAATAAAAAATGGTTCTCTTCATTACTAGTTTCTGGCAATAAATCATATATAGAAGATCTTTCGAAAACACTAGAAGTATTTGATGTATCTGATAAGCAGTTATCTTCATTCAGTGATAATTTACTCAAAAAATTTCTCATTCCTATTATTCAAAGGGACTGTGTAATTGTAGTTAACAAGAATGAGAGATCTAATCAGGAATTGACTATTTCAAGTTCTTCTGAGTCGGACAAACCATCTTATAAGGATGTCCTTAAAAACCTGACATTAGTATTTCAGTTTATTGACCGAGCCCTTGGTGTAACAATGAATAATTCAACTTTTACAGCAGCTATTGGTGAATATATTGCAGATGACTTCTTAAATATGCTCATCGACAAATGCCTGTCTGATGCCATTCCTCTTAAAAGAGACCCAGTTAAGAATTATGCTCCAATTATTGAACCAATTACTGAGTTCAGAAGCCTACTTGTTGAAATAGGTAAGACTCTGAAATTCTTCTTCATTTGTTACAAAACATTTGTATACTTGTAATAGTTTATTACTTTTATCTTATAATGCCTTTGTGTTGCTCTATAGCAACTGTTTGGTGAATTATTAGTCAGGCATTTTTTAAATTTCTGTTATCTGATTAGTAATACTTTTTTTTTAGGCTTTCTTCCTGAAAACAATAAGCTATTAAAAGATTATTTTGGAAATGTCGAAACACTGTTCCTGAACAAAAAAATTGAAAAATATGCAGACCTAGCTAGGTCCCTCATGAAGAGAGATTTGCATGATGTTGTTGAGGTTGGAGATTTGGTAAGTCAGTAAATTTTCCATTTTTAATTGCCCTTAGCACTTCGTAACATTTATGTAATACTTAGAAACAAAACTGTAGGAATGTTGAATTATTTGTAATGCCATTTTTTTGTTCGTGTTAAGTTCTATATATTCTCTGTTGGTTTTTTCAGCAGAAAGTTTGGGGAATGGAGGTGAGAGGAAAATCGTTTTTCATACAACAATGATTTTGTTTGTTGATGGATTTGTGATAAATTGTTTATGAGATGAATTTATTGATCTCGGGTGTGTCAGTTTTTGTAATGTTTTAAAAAATGGCCAGGACTCCTTGAATATGATTTTTTGTGCAGATTTTGGTTGCACCTAGTTTGTGTAGAATAAATCAAACATCAAAACTGACTATGCAAACCCTGAAGTACTGTTATGAAAGAAGGCAGCTAAGCACTCATGAATTATAACATTACAAATAAGACATAATCACATTTTGAATTTGTATTTGTGGATCTTTGAAATTCCTTCCTAACGGCTTCATTTGTTATTTTTATGTGATTGTATTGGATCAAGGAAAAAAATTAGTTCTCTCTCTTACTACTACCATTGCCAATATTACATGAGTAGTTCCAACAACCAGTTATTGATTAAATGGACATTCAAACATTTGTCATACTGTGATTTTGGTCAAGCCAAAAGGCGCGCCTGTCGAATTAATTTTGCTCAAAATGACTTGTGTTCCAAACAAATGTTCGTTGAATGAACTAACCAAAGCAGCTTATCTTTCAAAGATTATTTGGAAGCATACATTTTTCTGTTTGGGTTAGTCAAATTCATGTTTGAATAATTTAAAAATTTAAATTAACATAGTCCATTACTTTTACACTATAATTTTATTTCATGACTTTTTTTCAGCCTTTAGAGAAGCATGAGATAATTTCTATAAAAAAGGAGCAATCAGCTGGCGAGTCTTTGCATTATGAGAATGTGACTATTGAAGTTGAAAAGCTTTGTCCTAATTTATTCAGATTTCCAAAATGTGGTATTAGGTATGCATATCTTCAATTTTTTTTGTTACTACTAAGTTATAGGAATTTAGAGGCTTATTCTGGAGGAAATAAACTTATACTATTTTGTATTGTGCACACAGACTTGAGTGATCAATACACTTAACCAATCATTTGGCAAAACACCAAGAAAAAAGGAAAAAACTTCAAGTGGTTATTTAAATATATTATTTCACAATTAGTTTCACGTCTACAGAATACTTCATCTGGAAAAAGTAAAATATTTAAGAGGTAATATACAACTACTAAAAATTAAGGCTGGTGAAGTCTTCAGATTTATATTACTAGGTCAAAAAATCCAAATTATTGATTATCCCCAAATCGAGTGTCATCTGAATACTAAAGGAGAATATTATAATTGAACCATTACTAATGAATTTATAAGCTTCTAATAAATATATATATATATATATATATATATATATATATATATATATATATATATATATATATATATATGTTACTGTAAAACCCTCGAGTTTGGTAAATCCTAAGATTTACCGGTAAATCTTAGGATTAACCAGAAGCGTTGGTAAATGCCCGATTTTATCTTTCAAATTGGACTTTAGCCAGTAAATCTTAGGATTACCCAAGAGGCTCGGTAAACGCTAGAATTATCTCAATCAGGATGCGTCTTTCGAACCAATACATTTTGGTAAATCCTAGCATTTCCCAGCGTCTGTTGGTAAAAGTTGGAATAAAGGTTATTTGAAATGAAAATTTTAGATACATTTTATTATTATTTGTTAAAACAAGGGAGAGAATTGTGACGCTTTGAATTGCACTTCATATTAGCTAACTTGCACGAGCATTTCTTATTTGAACATTTATTTAAGCAGTTGCATTTTTTGAAACCCTGGCCACCAACCAATGACTGTTGACGAACTGCAGTGCAAAGGCGCTTCGTCTGGCGCTTCATCAAGAGACATGAAAATGATGTAGGGGGGAGTATCCCTGTCACCACTCCTCATCACTGGACATTTACCAATAAGCCTTGGGAAATCCGCACATTTAGCAAACAGCATTGGAAAAAGTACGAAATCTCACATTTATTTAATGTTTTTCGGGCATTTACCAAGCTAGATGGTAAATTCGGGGATTGACCAACTGCCAAGCGTTAAGAGCTCGAATTTCATCTAGATTTCGGACTTAAACCAGTGCTCTTGGTAAATCCTAGGATTTACCGGTAAGTCCTGACATTTACCACACTTCGGGGTTTTACAGTAACATATATATATATATATATATATATATATATATATAAATATATAAATATATATATATAATTCACTGTTGTTTATGTAACATGAGTAGAAGAAGTGGGGGTTTGCTGATGGCTGAAAACTGAAAAATGCAAATACCTCGGTTAATATTCAAGATAGAGAATAAATGTATATTACAATTTTTATTGTACATTTAATTTGCTATAAGATTGATTCTATACATTTTTTCGATCCGACATATAGTAACGAAAATATTTCAAATTTTCAAAATTCTCCCCTCTAAACCCTCCCCCTCCCTCTGGTCCTACTTCAGCTGTTAACGAACTTGATCTTTCTTTTTAAATAAAACGACTAAATATCGAACTTGGTAACGATTAAACAAGAATTGCGACCGCTAGAGCAGTAACAGACAAATATATATATACAGTTTTGAACGGACCTCATTTTCATCATTTCCTACATAGGATCGATGGACATTTGAAGAAAAATTTCAAAAATCGCTTCATGAGTACGACCTCAATAGCTGATTTCCCCTCAGGGAAATCTGCTAAAACAAGTGTATTAGTCAAATAAAGAAAAAAAAAAAAAGCAAAAGGAAAATAAAAGGGAATATGAATATAAAAAAAATAGTTTAGAAATAAATATGATTTTAATAATCACTTGAAGTTTTTCTATTTTGCTGATCTTTTCCCATACAATTGGTTAATTAAGTAAATTTTTACAGTTCATTATTTCACACTATAAAATTGAATGACCCTTGTCAGAGAAAATAGTCTCTTATATAGTCAGTTAATGCCAAATTATTTCTGTATTTAAAATAACGACCACCATATTATTTATTATATTACCAACAGAAGCTTCTCAAGTACTCTTGGCAGATATTCATTGATAATGAAAGTTTATATAACTTATGTGGAAGAACATATAAAAGTTCTTCAAAGGTACGTTAGTAATATATCACTACTCTCACAGTGTACCACCAGGAATGCTAAAGTGACAGTTGATGAAATTCTGATTCCAATTTTCTTAGATGTTGACCACCACCTTGCACAAACCTTCTGTGAAAGAATTATGAGAAGTAAAATTAGAAAATCTCTTGAAACTAAAATTGTCGCATTATGGGTTTAAGTTAAGGTTGAAATCACCATTCTGTTGATAACTGAAACACGGATGGACCTGATTGGATCAATGTATAAATAATTGAAAAGACTAAGGATTTATTATATATTTAACAGTATCAAACAGCCGGCAGTCTCACCGGAGATGTAGGGTCAATAGGGACCAGCCCTAAGTCAGTTTATCTCTCCATCTCCTATTCATTCTATTATATGCTTCATTTAATAGTTATTTAGAAAATGTTTTAGTTATAAATTTTACATTTGATTTTTACATATTTATATATTTGTTTTTAACTTTTTAATACGTCAACTTTACCTTTTATTGACTTATATTATTTATTTATATTACATATTGTTTCATAAATGTAAATGTTGGGTCACAGAGCGCTGAAGATGGGGCGGTTCGCCCCAAAAGTACTCTGGAGTTAATAAATGATTGTATTAAGAGTGGAGATGTTTTGACCTTGTTATCCTTCAATTGATGATAGACCTCTAACAGCCAGCCCAAATCCCAAGTATCGAACAGATCTTCTTCTGAACTATTTAGAAAGAGGCTGAAGTTATAGCCATTTTCTACCCTGGAAAAAATAATATATTTCAACTGTTCCAAAATTATTTACCTTCTAACCATCTTTACCAGCCATTTCCGGGTAATTTCTGGAAAGACTTATACTAAAGTCTCTCAAAGATGTTAGTAAAATTCAATCTATTAGTCAGTTGGATCAACTGAGTACATACAACAAGAGGTGGAGTCCAAGCCATTTAAAGGTTTATGAATGAATTTATTTCCAAATATGTGTATGATTATGCTGCTGGAACCTTTAATTACTTATAGTGATCTTTATTCCACTAGCATTAGAGCATAGTGTTCAAGACTATATAGCTACCGAAGGTGCGATGCTAGTGTTAATTTATTTAACTAGGAATAAGTGATGTTGTCCCTGGGTCGGCTGCCATTCAACTATTTTATTGTACTTTTATTTATAACGTGAGTGATATTAAAAATACATACAAAAAAAAAAACAGCTGATTTAATTTAATAAAAATGTGAATTAAAATCAGCTGATTCCTAAAGGGAAAAATTAACAAAACACATAGATTGGACCAAAATATTTGTAAATGTCATACAAGTTATGTAAAAATACTTAGCACTAGAGCAATAAAAACTGAGTTTGATATTTACTCATTTGTCATAAATTAGTCCAAGTTCAGATCCGAGTTCTATTCTCAAATGGTCAAAAAAAAAAAAAAAAAAAACATTAAGAAAGAGGCTTTCTTAAAGGCGAATAAATTTTGTTATATTTGTTTAAAAAAGGAAGATATACATAAACCACTCTGTAAATCTACTCGTTTCGAGTATTTATTAAACTTGCCATGGAGATTATATATTTTTGGTAACAGTATAGAGTTTATCAAATTCGCATCTTTGAGTAGTCTGATGGCAAAAACTAGAGGTATAATCTACAAGTACAGAACAATTTTCTATAAGGCTGTATATTTTCCCAATTCAATATATGACATACCTAATGGGAGAAATCACCTTAGTAAAAAGTCTGTTACGCAGTGGCTGCTTAAACTAAGCAGGTTTCTGGTGGAGGAGTTATATAAAAAGGATAGAAGTTATTGAGATAGAGCAGTTATATAAAAAGGATAGAAAAATGTTTGGCTACCGTAAATGTTTTATTCATAAATCTTGAAACATCATGCTTTTATTAAAAATCTGCTTGACTCACTACTTCATAAAATAACAAGCTGAAGTCCCTGGCCTATGTAAAGGATAGTAACAAAATTAAAAAAAAAAAAAAAGAAATTGGAAAGAGCTGCTTGATAAGGGAAGGAAAGAAATGGATTTAAAATAAATTAACAAATGGATTCATGAACTCATTTAGTAATTTTGTTTTTTTTAGTAAGTCAGTGGAAGACTTTCTTGGCCTAATTCATGAAATTATTTCTGAAGGTTTTGAATCTGATGGTAATACTTGTGCTAAATTGCATCAATTGGCCAGAAATATCATCATCTTATATCAAGAAGTTGTACCTATGTATCATTCAAAGCTTCTCCATGATATTCCTCAATACTCAGGTAAACTACTTTCCTTTCATACTGAAAACAACCACAGCTTTTTTCAGGCAAACTAACATTCAACTGAAGAGCTCACTAAATAAAATTCTTAGTCCCACTTAGAAAAGGGTGGTAATCTGTAGTTGACCTGTCATAATTAGCCTTAGTAGTACAAAGTACATGTTAATAAATAGGTAACATTTTATATTTATTTATTTCAGCTATTCTTCATAACAACCTGTTGTACTTATCTCACCAAATTCTAACCATGGATTATTATAAAAAAACAAAAGTGTGTAATTCTAAAACAAGCAGTTTGCCTGCAATATCTTGTTTTGCTGATTTAGTTTTACCACTTAGAAAAGAAGCTGTTCAAGTCTTATCTGACCAGACTTTAAGACAAGAAAAAATTCTATTAACAATTCTGAAGGATTCGGGTAAGTTATTTAGAATATCTTTTATAGAAAATATCTTAAAATGATTAATAGGGAAATTGGTTGTTCAAGGCATAAATTAGGACCTTGATTCTTATCCAGACAACTACCCTTTAAGAATTGGCACTGGTGATAAAGCAGTTGCTTTTGAAATGATATGCATGGACCTCATTATTGTCATCTTCTGGGTAGGATTGATGGACATTTGAGAAAATTTTTTATAACCTCAATAGCTGATTTCCCATAAGAGAAATCTGCTAAAACTGATCCTACACTTTAGATTTCTTTCTTATATCTGATTATAAACTTGGATTCATAGATCACATAAGCCCAGGAAGGCAGCCTATTTAATATTATATAATAATATAATATCTATTGCCCTAACATAAGATCCCATGGTTCTTTCCCAGGTTGGGAGTTGCTTTCCGGTTTTATGTCCAACTCTTATAAACACATTGTCTCCACACTAACAAGTTTGCCTCATATAAAGATGAATGGATAATAGAGTTATAAGTCTCATTATAAAATGTAAGTCTTTTAAAGCTGAAACTAGTTGGAAAATTGTGATATTAGAAAACTTAGTGGTGTCTTATTGTGGGCTACTTCCCAAATCCTAGAATGACTCTCAGATGACTTTGTTTCACATTCTATTCTTTATCTTGAGTACAATCTCACTAGCTGATTTCCCTTGAGGGAAATCTGCTAAAAATTTAAAGGGATAACATATTATTCCAGTCAATGAATAGTTAGAATTGTTTGCCAATGTTCAAACTCCCATTAAAAATAATAGTTATAAACACTAATAGCACTTGGTTACATCCTCTGCTATAATTTTATCTAATAATCTGTGTTAAAGAACATAATAATCCAGTAATATGTTAATGTAAATAAACACATAATAATATAATTGCTTAGATCCCAAAAGCACAATTAACTCAATGAAATATTCAAATTGCCTTAATTGCTAATAGCCTATTCCAGAAAGTATTTTTATTAGACTCTACAAGAATTGTTTGAATTTTTTTTAAACTTCCACTAAAAACTATTAACTATTAAGGGCTCAGGTTGGCCGTGTTAGTTAAGGCGTTAGTCTTAATCTCGAGTGGTAAAACTAGAGTGGCAAGTTTGATTCCCGTCCTGGGCAATAGAAGTTTATTTGGTGACGGACTTACTAAATAAATTCCTTGGTCCCACCCTGGCTAGAAAAGGGTGGTAACCTGTAGATAACTCATCCCAATTAGCCATAGTAGCATAAAGTGGGCGTAAATAAATAAATAAAATATAAACTTTTAAATGCTTATAGCAGTTGGTTATAATTCCTGTTATAATATTATGTAGTAAATTGACTGAAAAACCAAAAATTGAACCTAAAGATTATAGATCCATTACTTGCTTAAGTGGAATCTATAAACCTTTTACATCTATAATTAACAATTAAATAAATAATCATTTTGTTTCTAATGGACTACTAATTGGTAGATAGTTTGGACAGATTCATTTATAATGTCTCATGTCTCAAAAAAAAACAAAAAATCTTTCTATGGTATGGGTACTCTACTACAAGAGTGCTTTTGACTGAATATGTGGTTGTTTAAAGGTTTATATATTTATAAAGTTGCTCCTAATGTAACCATTTTAGTCTCTCATCTATAGTATACATGGGAAACATCCATTAGCATAGGAAAGTTTTTATCAAGGTACATCCTCAGTCCCTCATGGTTTTGCTAAGCTGTAAATCCCCTGAGCCAAATAATTCCAGAGTGTGGTTTTGGCTATGAAATTTATATAGATAAACTGAACCTCTGTGCAAAGAGACCAACCCAAAAAATGATACTAAGGAATTGTAGAGATCAGCATGTCTTTTGGGCTAGACAATGTAGTGCCTTTGGTATTTTATTTCACAAGGGCAGAAAATATAATGAAATTTATATTCATGAGCTAGAAAGTAATGAAGCCATAAAAATATCTTGTACATATTGTCTTATAAATGTATAGCCTTTAAATGAAAGGTTAAATGTTATGAGGAAGCTCAGGTTAGCCAAGTAAGTTAAGGTGTCCGTCTTAATTAATTTAGAGTTCAATTCCCTTGTGACCATAAGGAATTTATTTGGTAACAGACTCACTAAATAAAATCCTTAGTCCCCTAGAAAAGGCCAACCTGTAGTGGTCATGTGAATCAATGTGGACATTAACAAATAACAGCAATAGATATTTGGAGGGGTTGACTTACTTGAACTTGAAATGTAGTACCAATTCCGAAGTTCATGAGGAATCTCATTTTTGTTCAGAAAGGTACTTAATGGTTGTTACCATGGTCTTCTTTTTGACTCAGTGGTAGATTGGTCTTCTGTACGATGACAGCAGATCATACAGACGCAATATTCTTAAGGACAATAGTGTCTCAGACACATGTCAACTATGCAACAAGATTTTTGAGCCAATTCAGTTCATTGCTGCTGGATGTGAATTACTTGATGGGTCTCAATACTTTTAAGTCCACCATCAGAGAAATACCTTGGCAAAAATATGGTCAGTTAATGTATCACTTTTATTACAAATCTTTAAGATTTTGATGTGCGAGAAGGAATTTAATTTTCACAAAATGATGTTTTTCTCCTGAGTTTTCTTATGAATTGTGAAAACTCACTGAATCAATATTAATATACATTATATATTAATACATTCATGTTTTAGGTCTTTCTGCTCTAAGTGAATATGAAGAGTTGCCAGACTGCACAGAAAAATCTATCAGGGGATGTCTGAAGCAGTTATCTCTTTTAAAAACAGTTTGGGAAAATGTTTTGCCTGCCAACATTTATTCTCAACTAATGGGTAGGTGCTTTTTTGAAAATATAGATGTTTGCTTATTCAGAATCTCGAAGTGCAGATATTGCCTTATACTGTTGCAAAGTCATTCTTACATTTCAGAAAGAAGTTAGTTTTTTTCAAATAATTTAGTCAAATTAATCATCTTATAGTGGTTTTAGAAAAATAACAATGTTATTTAGTGTATTTAGAATTGTTTTTGGAACCATTGCTGTATGCATTTTTAAGTTAAGTTTTAATAAAATAAATAAAAAATATATTTTATTATTTTATAATTTATTTGTTAGACCTTGCAAATTAAAGTAACAAAGCCTAATAACACTTTTTTAAAGCAAAAAATCATGCAACCAAAAACTATTTTTTATTATATTTGTGCAGCGTAATTAACTTACTGTTCAGTTTTCTCACCATTTCTTAAGGAATTGACACATTGGTTCTATTACAGCTTGCTCTTAAACAAGGTCTTTCTTCAGAATATCCATGAGCCATCTCGAAGCTGTTCCTATGCATTAAGGACTTGTTTAGACTCAATTTGTTTACTGACCATTTAAAATTGACATCTAACAAATGATGCATTTTTGCAAAAGAAGTAATAAGTTCTCTTTCATTTTTTATGGTCCCTTCATTAGCTGAATCCCAACAATTCTTTGAATCATTTTAGTATTTGTGGCTAACTAAAATAATGTCAATATTTTTATTTTTCTCATTCAACTCACTCTAAAAAACTGTAAAATAATAGGAATTTTAGATGAATTCTTAGATAGAATTTTATTATAATTTGAAACTATTCATTTATTAATTTGTTGGGATGAAATTGAAAACTGCCTAAGAGAATCAAATCATGTTTTATTTCTTACAGGTAGATTGTGTACTATTATTATTGATGAAATCACTAGCAGAGTAGTTGCAACAAGTGATATTCGAGCTGATATTGCAACATCATTAATAAGTGTACTCTCCCTTATAGAAACAGAAGCTCCTCGACTTTTTTCAGTGAGTATCATTCTATGCTTGAGGAAAGAAATTTATAAATTTCTCACAATCTTTTTATTAATCGAAGGTTGAAGATTTTAAGAAAATATGTTTTCTTCTTACAGGATAATTCAATAAAATAAAAAAATATTAATAAGGTTTAATTTGTCGCATATTATATTCAAATTTTTTGTTTAGGATCATGTCGATGCTTATGTTCAGATTAAAAGCTGGGAAAAACTGAAGGAGCTAATTTTAATCCTTGGGGCATCCCTTGCAGAAGTTGGTGAGCGATGGGCTGATGGGAAGGGACCTCTTGCTCTTCAGTTTACAGCAGATCAAGTCAGACAAATGATTAAAGCACTTTTTCAGCTTTCTGATAGAAGAGCAGCAATTCTATCACGCATCAAATGATGAAATAAAAAGGATTTATTGTTTCTGTGATTTTTTAAATTTATAAAATAGTTTTTTATTTTTTTATCCACTTCCTTGAATATTGTAAATGTATTAGTACTCATTTTTGTATTGAAATCATTTTTGTCTATAAAAAATTCAAAAATGGTGATATGATGTACTCCTAGTCTTTATATTTGTACCTAAAGTATTTTCTGTTTTTCTCCATCCTCCAAAATAATTATCACTTGTTTCTGAAAGAGTGAGTAGAATTAATCATTCTGCTAGATCTTTCAAAAGAAAATTGAAAAAATTTGGTCACCAAATAGAATTTATTCCTGTACCCAGACATTGAGAATTTTTTTGAATTCGTATTAAGGAAATTAATGTTTCCAGCATGGGTTGTTGTATTATAGATTTTTTTATCTTTGTCAGGGGTAGGGGTTTACTTGGAAGTCAATATATAGTTGCCAATATCTTCAAATATTTGTTTTATTGAAAACTTGTAAAGAAATAATTGTGTTTGAAATATATTTTTCAGCATACATACATATTACAAGTTATTTTGTAGCATAAAATTGAAAAATAGCTTTTGGTTACCACGTCGTGTTTCTGTGGTATTGCAGCCAAATGTCTGAATAGATTATTATCCAATTTTTCTTCTAGTGCTGATATGTTGCAATTGTTATATTTTCATGGAAAACTATATTTATTCAAAGAAGGATAAACTCTTAGAAGGATAAACTCATAGAATATTCGTTGAATTGCCATTCTTTCCTTCAGGCATAAAATGTATTATAAGTGAAGAGAAAGAACATCTGCTTTTTATGAAAATTAAGTCATTATTTAGTACTTAAGTTATTTATCTATTTGTTGGCTTAGCAGCTCTGCAACTGAGGCAATCTACTCCCAAGACATTGTCAAAGTAATATAGTATTTAAGTAAAAACAACCTTTATATCTCAATGGGAAATCAACATTTTCATCAGACCTTAGTTATACGCAAACAAAACAAAAAACCAATACTAAATAAATTCTACTTGCCAGATGGGGTTCAAAATTCAGAAAAATGAATTGTACTGCAGATTGGGCAAGGTGTGTTAGGTCCAGGCAAATATGGCTGCATATCCTAAGGGATTATTTCCCAAGATGCTGGTCAGAAATTGGACGGTACTAGTTACTGACCGCATAGTGAATTTTTTTGAAAGGTGGTAGACTTCATCAATTCAAGAGGGGATAGGAAGCACAAATTCCAAAGAACTCAGTTGTATATTTAGTAGCCTTTTGAGGAAAGCCGCAACAGCAGAAAGGGAGTTAACCCGTGACTAGCGGTAAGTGGTATATTGTTTATTGAGATTTTGATAGATAGTTGACTTTGGGATCAGTTCTTGTAGGCTCTTTGTCAGCTCTAAAACTCTCTTATCTTTCTTCTAAGCACATGGTAGTCCACATTCAACTTCCCTAATTTATTTATTACTATGTAAAGCTTATGAAAAGTATACAACAGCAAATGTGAGTAGATTTTGAAAGTAGAGAGGTCTCATCAATGTTTAAGTATTAGGTTCTTGAGACCTTTCTGGCTTTTCATTTACTCAGTAATTATGATATTAATTAATTGATAAATTTTACATGAGTTAAAAATGTATAAAAGGTGGTGTTTACCAAAAAAAAATTAAATCTTCTCATTTGTTGGTAATTGTGACAACCCAGCACTTTTAAAATGGAAAATGAGAGGTAATAAAAATAATGATTCAAATTATGTACTTATTCTGCTGTAATGCCATTAGTAAGGCTAATAAATCGATGAAGCCAAGAAAATGAATAGTAATGGAATCATGGCTGGTTTTCCCATAAAAAAGCTATTGCAAACAGAACTATAAAAAGAGGAATAGTGTTAAATCAGTATTCATAATGATATTGTCTCTAACCGAGTTTTTAGCTACCCTACTGTCAGCTATTAAGCTATATTATCCAGAAAGTACAGATCCCAATCTCAAGCCTATAGATACAATACAATCAGATGTGCACCCTGAATACGATTTTGTAATTGTTGGAGCAGGATCAGCAGGTACAATATATATGTATATTTTTTTTTCACCCTCACACCATACATCATAAGTACATAAACACATGCTTGTAAAAATATATTTATTGTAGAATACAAATAAATCGTAACACATAATAATACAATAGAATATTAGTCAATTTTAATAACATAACTCTTCATTCTTTCCAGTTCATAGCAATCACAAGGGACCTAGAATCTTTTTAGATACTTCTACTGACTTTTTAAATTCCTTTGACACTTTTCTGTTTGGGGTTTCTCAATTTATAGGCCACCTTATCTCAGTTTATCTAAGTTCTGAGGGCATACCTTTTCTGCAAGCGAGCAGTCATAAATTAGTTGCATCTACTCTGTAACAGGGCGGTCGGCATTAAGTATATTACACCTTGGAATTGTTATATTTTTTTTTGTATATCTGATTGTTACTAGCAGATTTCCTTAAAGGGAAATCAGTTAATAAGGTTGTGGTCATAATGTGATTTTCAAAAAAAATGTCTTCAAATGTGCATCGATCTGTACCTAGGAGAAGACAAAAATGAAATCCATTCAAAATTATATATATATATATATATATATATATATATATATATATATATACATATGTTATTGTAAGTGAGTAATAATCCTTTCACCAGTTTTCAAATTTAACTGTTTTTGTAATGCATAACATTTTTTTCTGAAGAATTCATTTATAGTTTTAAACTACTAATGCGTTCAGTTAAAACCATTTTGAGATATTTTTCACTATGCCTGTCATTTAATAGTATTGATGATTTTTTTTGTGTTGATTGGGTTATTCTTTCGAACTTGTTTAATGTCAACTTCTGTTCTATACTTGCTTTGCACTTGACCATCAAGATTTTACTTAGGTTCACAACTGCAGTCATACACTTCAGATCACACAATAGGGGTTTCCATTACTGAACAGAAATTTATTGTGATGACAATTTTTAGACATTTTCTTGCTGAAAAATGCTTGTTCTCGTATACAGGTGGACAAACTGAACGTAATTAACTAACAATGGAAAATTAACATTAACTTTTAATTAAAGTTTTTATTATTAAAATTTTTTGTCTTTAAATAAAGGATGTGTTTTGGCAAACCGACTTTCTGAGGTTGAGTCCTGGAAAATATTACTAATTGAAGCTGGGGGAGATGAAGATGCAATATCAGATGTACCTCTCCTAATGCCACTGTTGGAGAATACAGAGAAAGACTGGAACTACACGACTGTGAAGCAGAGAAAAGCATGCTTACGTACGTACAATCCATTAATAGAAAATATTGTGATTGATTTGTGCCTGGTTTATGATTATTCGAAAAGTTTCAAATTTTAGGTCTTTTATTTGGCTAGTTTGCCATGCTCTTTATCCTTTATTTGTTTATTTTTATTGTACTAACTGTTTTAACAGATTTCTGTTCGGGAAATCAACTATTGAGATCGTGCCCACTATTGGAGCGGGATTATTAGCAGATTTCCCTTAAGGGAAATCAGCTATTGAGGTCGTACTCATGACGCGAGTTTTGAAAAATTTCTTCAAATGTCCATCGATCCTACCCAGGAGATGACGAAAATGAGGTCCGTTCAAAATTATATATATATATATATATATATATATATATATATATATATATATATATATTTGTCTGTTAACGCTCTAGCGGTCGCAATTTTTGTTTAATCGTTACCAAACTTCATATTTAAGCGTTTTACGTAAAAAGAGAGATCAAGTTCGTTAATGGCTGAAATCGGACTAGTGGGAGGGGGGGTTTAGAGGGGGGGATTTTTGAAAATTCAAAATATCTCCGTTACTATACGTCGGATCGAAAAATATTATAGAATCAATCTTATTGAAAATTAAATTTACTATAAATATTGTTATATACATTTATTCTCTATCTTGAATATTAACTGAGATATTTGCATTTGTATTCTGCATGTGCTCGGCAGCAGTGGCTATGTTCGGACTTTCCGCCGTGAGCTCTGGCGGCCGTTTTTGTAATTATTCTTCCCTCTCGTGAATAGGTTTAAAGGTTATTTACTACTACAGCTGTTATTAGGCAGATTTCTCTATTGTAAAACTTCACGTGGGAAATCTGCTTAGTTTACGCAGCCCCTGCGTGACGGACTTTTTTGTAAGCATGCCCATCTAGGAGATGATGAAAACGAGATCCGTTCAAATATATGTATATCTGCCAATCTTCTAAGTGGTAGCCATTTTCGTATATTCTTTAAAAAAAAATCATTATATAGACAATTTCTTGCAAAACAAAATATCGAGTTGAGTAATGGCCGAAATCAGACAAAGAGGAGTGGAGATTTAGAGAATTGCTACAGTTCTAAATATTTCCATTATTACGGGTGGGCACAAAAAATTTAATTAATTAATATTCTTGATAAAATAATGTACTACGATTGTTATTATATCTATATATTGAGAAATCTCATCCAAATTTATATATGTATATATATTTCCTCTACATAGTTATTCTGTATGGAGGGATTTTATTTTTCTGGACATACCATGCATGTTTGCGATGTGTATGCATTTTGTTAAGACTTGTAACAATTTGTTATGTAACACACAAATAAATAAAAAAATTGCTAACTTGACAAAAAACACATTAAAATATTCACAATTAAAGAAATTTGATTGGATTAAAACAAAATAAAATAACAAATTACATTATTATAATATTATATTTGGACGTCTTCCTTCTGCTTAAGGATATCATTAGACATTTTTTCTAATAAATTTGAGTGTTTTGAAAATAAAATAACGGGACTAATTGGCCTATTGCTTATGTGATTATTTAACTTTCTTTGTAGGTCTTGCGACTGTTTAGGTTCACAAATCAAGTGAGTGAATGTCTGTTCTGTGTAACAATTATTTGATTCCGAAAGTTTGAATCTGTATAAGTAAGAGTTTGTATTTCTGTGTCAAGTTTGTAATTGTGCTAGAGAAAAAGTATGTTCGGATCGTAAGATAGTGTCTTTAATACAGGGATATATAACTTTAGATGTAATCTTTTATCCGTTTGATTTGTACTTTTTGTCCCCCCATTAATAAAGATTTTTACAACGTTGGAATAAGTTTTATTGTAAATTACATATTCGTTATTTTTAGAGGCTCTCTTCTCGTGGATATCGTCTATTTCATTGCCCATGTGCTTTGGCCCATTTGAAGTGAATAAAATTCAGTCAGTTATTTAATAGTGTTTTTTTTTGTGTTCTATATGTTCGTCGTGGTTTTTTATTTTACCTAACTCAAGAAGGGGAACTATCCTTTCTTACCCCTGGTGGGTCACACCACCTTATTACCATCAAATATGAAGAAGCTGGGTCTCAGTTAAATAAAAATATTATACCTTACTTAATTAGTATATATATATATATATATATATATATATATATATATATATATATATATATATATATTGCTGACACGCTAGCTGTCGAAACGTTTATTTGACCGTCATCGGACCAGGAGTGGGGGCTTAGAGAAAAAATAAATTTAATATCGCGTTTATCTCTTCGAAGTTTGTTAATAATTAGCATTCTCAACCTTCTTAATAAAGTTAGGTCTCTATAGTGTCGTCATGGGTTCCCTGAACGTGCATGAATATGACGAACACAAAACATTGGAACAGATACCCGATGTGTTTAATAGCTGTGCAACCTACCAAGGAATTTACTTAAATGAACATTTTAGTCTTTTTGGAGAACCATGGCCAATCATATTGTAAATTTTACTCTCTAAACTGGCTAATGGACATTGTGTTACTTTCAGGGACTCAGGGTGTGTGCCACTACCCAAGAGGACATGTGATGGGTGGATCTAGCACAACAAATGCCATGAAGTATGTGAGAGGAAATAAAGCAGATTACGATGGCTGGGCTGAGCTTGGGAATGATGGATGGAGTTTTGATGAAGTATTGCCATATTTCATCAAATCTGAAAATAATTCGGGCATAGAGTCCCTTGATCCCGGTTACCACGGATGGGACGGATACCTTAACGTCCAACACGCTGTATATCGATCACCAATGGAATCGTTATTTATAAAAGCAGGCACAGAATTCGGCTGGGAAGAGGGTGATTACAATGGCCAGAAACAAGAAGTAATTGGAAGTTTACAGTATACAATGAATGGGCCATCAAGAGAAAGCACGTCTAAAGCATACTTGAATCCCATTAGAACCAGGAAAAACCTGAATATTATAAAACATGCAACAGTATCTAAGGTAATTTTTGATGATAAAACTGCTATAGGTGTTGAATACTATCGTGGAGGGGAAAAATACATTGTTCTAGCAAGTAAAGAAGTTATTCTTTCTGCAGGAGCTATTAACACTCCTAAAATCCTCATGCTGTCTGGAATAGGACCAGCCGATGAATTAAAGAAATTTGGAATTGATATAAAAGCTGATTTGCCTGTTGGAGAGAATTTGGAGGATCACCTCCTATTGCCTTTATACTTTGAAATAAATCAAAATCTTACTATTTCATCTAAATTTTGGAGAACAAAGGAGTCCATCGAGGCATATGCTAAAAACAGGAATGGACCACTAACAACAATGGGAGCTGACGTTATGACGTTTCTCAATGTTTTTAATGAGGCAGAACCTCCTAATTTACAAATTATGTTTTTATCGTACAACTATATTTTTGCAGACAATGTCACTGATAGAAATCCATATTTTATCTGTCTGTTATGCATTGCCAAACCGAAAAGCAAAGGTACTGTAAAACTTGGAAGCAATGACTGGAGAGACCCACCTCTTATTGATCCAAATTATTTCGCGGAAGAAATAGATTTTGAAGTTTTTAGGCGAGGATTTAAAATAGCATTAGAGTATATAGAAACACCAACAATGCAAATACTTTCGCCGAAACTTTTTAATGAGCTGTACACACATTGTACAAATGAGCCAGGAAATCAAAACCTCAGCGATGAGTACATTAAATGTATAATTCAACATTATTCCAACACTATTTACCACCCAGTATCAACAGCCAAGATGGGGCCTCTTGGTGACAAGAACTCAGTAGTTGCACCAGATCTACTCGTTAAAGGTATCAAACACCTACGAGTAATTGATGCGTCTGTAATGCCTTATATTGTTCGAGGAAATACAAACGCCCCTACTATTATGATTGCAGAAAAGGGAGCGGATATAATTAAATCGCAACAAATATAATGCCTAAGAATGAGAGGAAACTACTAGACGCCCTATGTATGTATCAACACTGATGACTAGAAAACATCACATTCAAAGTCATATATTTTCTAAGTTATAGTCGTACTAGCAATAAAATCAAAATATTGCAATAACCTAAATGTTTATCATGAGCCGCCTATCTTGTCGTTTGGCCTAGTGCTGCAGTAAAGGAACCAGATGGTACAGGTATGCCCAGCTACCATCAGCTGATCCTATAGAATTCATTTTATTGTATTAATTAGGTATAAACAAATTAATATAATATTTGAGGTTTAGAAAAAAATAATTTTTGTAAATAGTTTTAAAAGTAAGTTAATGGTGTATTTTGGTAATTGTTGGCCCTGAAGAGGTGCCAGAAATTGAATGAAACATGTCGATTATATTAAACAATTTTAAAAGAAACAATTTATTTTTATTTAAAGAACTTTAGAGCCATGTTTGAAACAGCTAGTCCACCGCCTTCACGCCATTGCACATAGAGCTGACGAATTAACTACATCTTGACAGACATGAGTCCAGGTGATGCATCTCTCTGGTGAGGGACAGGTCTACTAAAACAACCTTTTTAGCAGATTTCCCTTAAGGGAAATCAGCTATTGAGGTTGTACTCATGACGGGATTTTCGAAATATTTCTTCAAATGTCCATCGATCCTACCTAGTAGATGACGAAAATGAGGTCCGTTCAAAACTGTATATATATATATATATATATATATATATATATATATTTGTCTGTTACCGCTCTAGCGGTCGCAATTTTTGTTTGATCGTTACCAAACTCGATATTTAGTCGTTTTATGTAAAAAGAAAGATCAAGTTCGTTAACGGCTGAAATCGGACCAGTGGGAGGGGGGGGTTTAGAGGGGAGGATTTTCGAAAATTCGAAATATCTCTGTTACTATACGTCGGATCGAAAAATATTACAGAATCAATCTTATTGCAAATTAAGTTTACTATAAATATTCTTCTATACATTTATTCTCTATCTTGAATATTAACTGAGATATTTGCATTTGTATTCTGCATGTGCTCGGCAGCAGTGGCTATGTTCGGACTTTCCGCCGTGAGCTCTGGCGGCCGTTTTCGTAACTATTCGTCCCTCGTGAATAGGTTTAGAGGTTTCTTAGTACTACAGATGTTATTAGGCAGATTTCTCTATTGTAAAACTTCATGTGGGAAATCTGCTTAGTTTACGCAGCTCCTGCGTGACGGACTTTTTAATACCATCTCTTTACATTTAAACGAAAAAAAACAAACAAAAATTTTGTCTTACATCTGCACTAGTTTTAACGAGAAAAATGGCAAAAAGGGTGAGAGGGAGAGTGGAAAGAGAATGATTCAATGGGAAATTTTGGCTTGGAAATTTCAGCTTTTATTGTCTTCGAGGAACGGATTCCCACAGAGCAGGAGGAAAGGTGTCGGCCAACAACTTCATAAGATGTGCAAGAAGCATGGAAATTGAGAACACAGTTAGTATTGGACACTCCGAACGGATAGGAATGACGAGTTGAGCTGGTGGGTGATAGAGCCAAATTCAAATTTTCAATTATAGACACTTAAAATAACATTGAATCTATTTGATGGTCTCTTGCTGGAGTATTTTCCAGTAGTAAGAAGCCTTTGCAAACAGAAATTGAAATGTAAGCTGGAAATGAGATTTTTAGTGACACAACTCCCTATAGTAAAAATCAAACAATTATAATTGGGTGTTTAAATCATAAAATTACTAATAATTCGTTTAAAGTTCGACTTCATAAAGGAAAGAACAAAAATGGTAGAAAATTAAATGTTTAACAGTGTCTAGTTCTGTTATCTTCAAATGTTCAAATGCTAATCCCTAATACTTCCAGTTTGTCTAAAAACGGTGGGGGTATATAATTATGACATGTTTTTTTCTCACTCAAATCGCATCTCCTCCACGCCGAGTTTTCTGTCTGTTCTCTACACGGCATGCCCTGGGGTCCTGTATTTGTCACTGTTAGTTAAGTATGTCTCCGTTATACATGCTAGGTTTACATTATGTCTCTTCATAAAACCAGTTAATAGGTTTCGGCTTTTCTTTATCCTATTTTAATTCCAATTGTTAATTATTTAATTTGTTATGAATTCTGAAGAAAAGGATTTAATGGCAGGAATAAGGGTTTTATTAGAGTAAGCATAAGTCAGATAAGTCCTGTGATAAGTTTATCGGATGATTTGGATAAGATTGGGTTCATTATGGTCTCTATAGCGTTTTCTGCCATAGCCATAGGTTTGTGTGAAGATGTCTCACTTGTTTGGGATTGTTCAGTTTGAGTGGGGAGGCAAGGGGCTTACGTGGGTTTCGAGCAGCCAAGCTCATGTTCATGAGTCCAATGTTTTAGTAGAGCTGTCTTAAATCCATTAAAAAGCTTTGTACCCTTGCTAGTTAACGTCGTGCTTTTCCCCGCAATTTGCACTGCTAGATTGTACCGCATTTCTTTTGGGTCCTATCTTAAAGTTTAAATCAGCAGAGCATTCAGAGCACTTTGGATATAAATAACCAACATTTTTTTGAGTGCCTTATTCTACAATTTTACACTGAATTAATTTTGTGCACTGAGATAATCGTTTCGGTTTTCGTATCTCCTCTACTTGAACAACCGAAAAAAAAGAGCCCTAACCTCAAACGTTCGTCTGCGTAAACTAAGCAGATTTCCCACGCGGTAGTGCGAAACTGCCGATCTCATTTAACCATATATTCCCAATTTCTAAATAATGAAAAAATCTAATGAGTAGAAATGGGGGCTTAATGACGTCTGAAAGCGACAAGATGCAAATAACTCACTCAATATTTATGTTACGAGAAACTGTATATAAGAACAATTTGGAGCATCTATAACATTTTTCGATCCGTCTCATAATAACGGTGTTATTTTGAATTTTTGGAATTGTATCAACTAATGCTTTAGACGTAAATTGGACACTAATATTTGTAATGTTTTCTTTGAAAAACTAGAAAAGATCGATTTTTGTTATTATTCGTCTGCCCCAACTTTCTTCCATTGTTAAAAGTTTTACAGTAACCCTATTCCATTACCACTGGGCTTTGAGCAGAAAATCCTTCTCATGTATTCACTGATTCATGAAGTTGTTCGTATTTTTATATTACATAACCATCACTGAAGTAATGAATGTTTGTAACATGTGGGTAGTTTTCATCCAGATAGAATATTATTTTTTTAGTTAGATTAGTTTATTAGCTCATATACCATACTCACGTCATGTTTAAGGTCATCAGATATGATACAAAGCGGTGAACTCAGTTTTCCATAGCTTGCATCCTTGTAATGAATCATAACAGGATGAATAGTTCATGTGTCTGAGGTTCAATGGTAACATTGAGTTTCTTCCTCTTGTATTGTGAAAGCATAGTTTTCACTAAAATCTATTGAGGTAACAGCTGTGTTTGGGCAGGCTGTTCCTTTTAAATTTTTGGACAATAAAGATTGTGATTTAGCAATTTATGAATGCGGTATGAACTTTTTTAGTTTTTCTATAAATTCTTCTCACCGAAATGTGATCTTAATGCAATCTTTGTTGAAGGAGAAATGGCCAAGCCAAAGGTCAATATATGAAAAGTTAGCTCCAACGATTTATTTTCCTCTACATGTTTCTCATTCTCTAAGACGCCTCTTCAAGAATAATACACTATTTTAAAAAACATTCGACCTTACCACTTGGGAGGTATTACTCCTGATCAGGCGTACTAATAGAGGACGCCTTCTACTATTTATCAATACACTCCTCAGCTGAGCTAGAAAACAGGTTTGAGTTCTATCAGTCGTAACCCACTGACTGTACCCGATGAGATCATCATCATTGTGGTCCTCAAATTTTTACTGCAAAAATTGAACCAGGTAACCTTTTGGTGCATATTTGTCACAATGCATCAGCCTACATTCTCTTCCTGTTCAATATGTACAATATAAAATATAAGTTGTTTGTTATCCTGCTCCGTGAAACAACAAAATAATTTTTTTTTATAGTTTAGATGAATTTCGTACACACAACAGCTAAAACTTCGGCCTCAGAGAACTAAATTTTCAAAGACCTATTTTCAAGTTAGGGTATTCCTGTTTAAAATTTAAGTATATCCTCACTATGATCGCATAAAATGAAACGTTTCATTTTGTATTATTTTTTCCTATACTCACAATATCCTCCTATTCTGGTAAAATTCTAGAATGTTCATTGCTCTCATAAAAAACATTATTTATTTATATATTTGCGAACTTTTTCTAATATCTAAGAATTGTTTCTGCTAAAAAAACTCTTGTCTTTTGAGCCTTCCGACCACATTAAGGAACTGGAATTATTAAAATTTGAATCTGTTTGTTTGTTGATTTATTAGGTAATTAATTTATAATTATACTAGATCAGATACCCGGCTTCGCCCGGGAATTGATTTGAGGCTGAATAGTGATGGTATATTTTTGGAAAGGATTTACTTTGCACAACATTTTGACATTTACCCGTCCCAGTGTTTAGGGTTAATACCCGTTGTTGGCATTTATTAATAATAAAATTAATTTTTTATGTAAGTTTTGACTGTCCTCCAAATTGTCATGTTACCCGTCTCCTGTGCATTATGCATAGATTTCAGTTATTAAAGACAAAATATTAACATAGATTTGAATTAATTTTTCCAAGTGAGGTACCTCATAGTTCAAATTGGAATCAATTGTTGAGCATATCAATATCTCAACGAAAATTGCTTGCTCCACACATTGTTCCTGGACAAATGTATAAAAAAAAAGTTAATCTAAATAACAAAGTAAACAGCTTTTGTTATGTACATGTTTGTCGAAAAACAAATAGACAATGAAATATCGCGAATTTTTATTTCAGGCATCCCTTATAACCCCTACTCCCGTTCTAACCTAAAAATTTTTATATAGCTTATAATCATGGAAGAAATAATGCTTAGTGATATACCCAGTTTTTTTAAGTTCGGTTTAATCGTTAGCGCCCAATGAAATAGTTGACTCCCGCTTTTGTTTATCGTGTATATCTCGATTATACTTTGTTAAAAGAAAAAAATGAATATGACAAAAGTTACTCTAAATAACAAAATAAACAACTTTTGTTATGTTCATATTTGCCGAAAAACGAATAGAAAACGAAATACAGCTATTTTTAAATTCAGGCCTTTCTCACAACCCCCACTCCTGCCCGTCCCTAGAAATGTTGGTATGGCTTGTTATAATGAAAGCGTTAGTGCTAATACATATACCGAGTTTTATTTATTTCGGTTGGGTCTTTTGTCCCAAATAAAATTGTTCACTTCCGCTATGAGTTTTAGCATATAACTCATTTATAATTGGGTATACGAAAAAAGTGTATATAACAAAAGTTACTCTAAATAACAAAATAAACAACTTTTGTTATATTCATATTTGCCGAAAAACCAATAGGAAACGAGTCTCCTGTTCATTATGCATAGATTTCAGTTATTAAGGACAAAATATTAACATAGATTTGAATTAATTTTTCCAGGTGAGGTACCTCATAGTATAAATTGGAATGAATTGTTGAGGATATCAATATTTCTATGCAAATTACTTGCCCAACACATTGTTCCTGGAGAAATGTATAAAACAAAAGTTAATCTAAATATCAAAGTAAACGACTTTTGTTAAGTGCATGTTTGTCATAAAACCAATACGCAATGAAATATCGAGTATTTTTATTTCAGGCCTCCCTTATAACCCCCACCCCCCCCCGTCAGACCGAAAAATTTTAAAATACGTAGCTTATAAGCATGGAAGAATTAATGCTAATTGACATACCGAGTTTTTCGGTTTAATCATTAGCGCCCAGTGAAATAGTCGACACCCGCTTTAGTTTATAGTGTATATCTCGTTTATACTTTGTTAAAAGATAGAAATTAATATGACAAAAGTTACTCTAAATAACAAAATAAACAACTTTTGTTAAGTTCATATTTGCCGAAAAACGAATAGAAAACGAAATATCGCTATTTTTAATTTCAGGCCTACCCTATAACCCCCACTCCTGCCCGTCCCTAGAAATGTTAGTATAGCTTATTATAAGGAAGGCGTTAGTACTAATTCACATACCGAGTTTGGTTTAGTTCGGTTGAGTCTTTTGTGCCAAATAAAATTGTGGACTCCCTCTATAGTTTTTAGCGTATTACTCATTTATACTTCCGTATACGGCAAAAGTGCATATAACAAAAGTTACTCTAAATTACAAAATAAACAACTTTTGTAATGGGCATATGTGCTGAAAAAGCTATAGGAAACGAAATATCGCTATTTTTAATTTCAGGCCTCCCTTATAACCCCCACTCTTGTTCGTCTTAGAGAATTTAGAGTAACTTTTGTTATATACACTTTTGCCGTATACGGAAGTATAAATGAGTTATACGCTAAAAACTATAGCGGGAGTCCACAATTTTATTTGACACAAAAGACTCAACCGAACTAAACCAAACTCGCTATGTAAATTAATACTAACAATTTCCTTATAATAAGCCATACTAACATTTCTAGGGACGGCAGGAGTGGGGGTTATAAGAGAGGCCTGAAATTAAAAATAGCGACATTTCGTTTCCTATTGCTTTTTCAGCAAATATGCACATAACAAAAGTTGTTTATTTTGTTATTTAGAGTAACGTTTGTTATATGCACTTTTACCGTATACGGAAGCATAAATGAGTAATACGCTATAAGCTATAGCGGGAGTCCACAATTTTATTTGGCACTAAAGACTCAACCGAATTAAACCAAACTCGGTATGTGAATTAGTACTAACGCCTTCATTATAATAAGCTATACTAGCATTTCTAGGGACGGGCAGGAGTGGGGGTTATAAGGGAGGCCTGAAATTAATAATAATGATTTCCTATTGGGGTTTCGGCAAATATGCACATAACAAAAGTTGTTTATTTTGTTATTTAGAGAAATTTGCTCAACACTTCTTTTCAATATGAACTACCAGGTTCCTCACATGAAAAAATTAATTCAAATGTATGTCAATATTTTCTCCTTAATAATTCAAATCTATGCATAATGCACAGGAGACGGGAAATATGACAATATGGAGGACAGTGAAGTCTTACATGAAATATTAATTTTATTATTAACAAATCCATAGCAACGACAGGTATAATAAACTCTAAACACTGGGACGGGGAAATGTCAAAATATTGTGCAAAGTAAAGCCTTGCCAAAAAAAAAATACCATCACCATTCAGCCTCAAATGAATTCCCGGGCGAAGCCGGGTATCTGAGCTAGTATATATATATATATATATATATATATATATATATATATATATATATATATATACATAATTGTAACGTTTGTCTATACATTGGTCTTTTCTCAAAACTTCATGATACTTTTTCGTTTCACATGAAATTGAAACAATATCAACAAATTTTGGTTATACTGGCATATATGTGTACAAGAAATACACTGAAAACTCCAGCAGCAATCAGTATTTTATAGGACACGTAGGACCTATACTTTCGTAAACCGAAATCATCTTAAGAGGGTTAGTATTAGAACCTCTTTGATTATAAGCTATATTACAGGATTAAGAACGAACAGGATTGCGGGAAAAATCGCGACATATGCGTTTATGCAAATATGTACCTAACATATTGATCATAAACATATAACGAGCCAAAGATTAAATGTTGCTTTTCTAATTTAATCAAATTGAATAACATTAATATTTCTATTTTAAGAAAGCCGTATTAGTCTTAGACTGCATTAATATTTTGACAAACGTGAAGTAGATTGTATTTGGTGATTAAAAATAAAAGAAGTCCGTCACGCAGGGGCTGCGTAAACTAAGCAGATTTCCCTCGTCATGTTTAACAATAGATAAATGTAAATACTGGTAACACAACACTACCACGAATATTAAGTGAATTAATACAAACGATAATAAGAAACCTCCAGAAAGGAAGCACCTGAAACGTAAACAAACAGGTGTGCCAACTTCCCACAGGAAAGAAAAACAATTTCTAAAATATATCAGAATATAACATATTAATTTTATTGAAAACTGTTTACTATATCTAGTACTGTAATTTTTAATGGATCAGAATACTTTTTATCTCAATCAATCAAATTTTAGTAGTCTAAGAACGTCCAAGAAGAAGGTGTGTGTGTGAGACCATAACATATTTGCATTTATCTCGTATAATAAAGGTCTCCTTGAAAACAAATTATGGTATTTATGTTTCGAATAATATGGTTTATAACAGAACAGAGTTTATACAACATGAGTAGAAGTCGGGGTTTGCTGAAGACTGAAAAATGCAAATATCTCGGTTAGTATTCAAGATAGAGAATAAATTAATATAACAATAGTTACAGTACATTTTATTTGCAATAAGATTGGTTTTTTCATCCGACGTATAGTAACAGAGATATTTGGAATTTTCAAAAATCCCCACTCTAAACCCCCCCCCCCTCCCACTGTTCCGATTACAGCCAATAACGAACTTGATCTGTCTTTTTACATAAAACGTATAAATATCGAGTTTGGTAACAATCAAACAAAAATTGCGACCGCTAGAGCGTTAACAGACAAATTTATATATTTAATTTTGGACGGACCTCATTTTTGTCATCTCCTGGGTAGGATCTATGGACATTTGAAGAAATGTTTTGAAAACCGCGTCATGAGTACGACCTCAATAGCTGATTTCCCTTAAGGGAATGTGCTAATAGTAATTACGAAAATTAGTTTCCTGTTCTTTTTCCTACAGATTGTTAATATAGGCAAAATTGTTAAATATTGTTATCTATGTATAAACCAAATGATAAGTACTCGTTGATGTTTAGTTGAACAACTGGTTTTTATTATGACAAATGGTGATATATTTTTAGACCTATACGATAGTTCTTATTGTAAGTGTGATTGAGATTATTGAGGTTATATATCTCCGCTACCCCCCTCCCCCCTCTACATGATCTACATGATGCGAGTTTCGAAACAATTTTTCAAATATCCATCGAGTCTCCCCAGGAGATTACAAAATGAGGTCCGTTCAAAATTATATATATATATATATATATATATATATATATATATATATATATATATGCCTGTTAACGGTCTAGCGGTCGCAATTTTTGTTTGATCGTTACGAAACTCGATATTTAAACGTTTTATGTAAAAATAACTCTCAAGTTCGTTAATGGCTGAAATCGGACCAGTGGGAGAGGGGGTTTAGAGAGGAGGATTTTCGAAAATTCGTAATATCTCCGTTACTATACGTCGGATCGAAAAATTATATAGAATCAATCTTATTGCAAATTAAATTTAAACTATAAATAGTGTTATACATTTATTCTGTATCTTGAATATTAACCGAGATATTTGCATTTTTATGTTTTCAGTTTCTGATCGGCTAATTTCGGGTCTAGTCGTGAGTTTTTGTCTAGAGCTAGTTCGGGCCGTTCCCGTAACTGTTCGGCTCTCTATTCTGAAATTTAGAGGTTAGGTTAACTGTTTTTTGTGGCTAGAAAATACTGGGTTATTACGCCCTAAATAATGTTTTATGTTTAGAGGTTTCTTACTACTACAGTTGTTATTAGGCAGATTTCTCTATTGCAAATCCACGTGGGAAATCTGCTTAGTTTACGCTGCCCCTGCGTGACGGACTTTTTTTTTTGTTAAACTAAAAAAAAATCCATAAGTTCCCTAAAGTTACCTGAGTCTTATATCAAAAGATAATAAATACTCTGGAAGTGTAATTGGCCACGATGAAGCCTTGCTATAAAAATATCATGGCGTCACAATTGCTTTCCCGAGCTTAGCTAGTTCAATTAAATGGACAACTGCAATGGACAACCTTGAAGTTGGTTTACGATATTTATGATGATGCTGGCTGGGGCAATAAAGCGAAGCATTCAGCCTTACATAATTAGTATAATGCAGAAAATATGATTCAGATACTAATGAAAACAACTTTCACACTAGATAATATCACGATATTACACACATGGATTCATAAATTAATATTTAATACCACCTCCATGATATGATAGTTTTCTTGAAGTATTTCAATGCCAAGAACTTATATAAGTAGGTGTTTATTCCTTTGAGAGGCTCACTCGAAATGGAGTTGACTTTTACACAGTTCTATGCTTATTTTATGTCAGCCGTTAGTCTCTATTATCCAGAAGAGATTGATCCAAATTTGAAGCCTATAGATACACCACAGACAGATGTTAAATCTGAATACGACTTCATCGTAGTCGGAGCTGGATCTGCAGGTAACTCCTTATTAAAATATATCTACAAAAGATTAGAGTGTATAGAGAGGACTCAACTTTGCTCTTTTAACTTGGACCACAAATGTTTGTCAAACGACCCCATTTATTTTCTGTATATTTGAACGACGAGCCTTTGCATTCGAGCCGTTATGTTTCAAAGGTGGAAATGACTAGTCCTTTACAGAACCCAAAGCCCAGTGGGAGCCTCCATACCAGGGAGGGAGGCTTTGAGCGTTATAGTAGTCTTCCATTAAGGGGAAATCAGCAATTGAGATCAAACGTCCATCAATCCTATCTGGAGATAACAAAAGAAGTCCGTCACGCAGCTTGCATAAACTAAGCACATTACCCTCCTGAAGTTTAACAAGAGATAAATCTACATACAGGTAACAAAACACCACCGTGAATATTGAGTGAATAAATACAAACGGTAATAAGAAATCTTTCAGTGAATTTTAAAATTTAATATTTCTGAAATGTAAACAAACAGGTCTGCCAACCTCTCACTGGAAAGAAAATCAATTACTGAAATATTTTAGAATATAACATGTTAATTGAAAACTATTATTAATTGATTGAAAACTATTTACTATATCTAGTACTGTAACTTATAATAAATCAGAATAATTTTTATCTCAATCAATCAAATTTTAGTAGTGCAAGAACTTAAGACGTGTAGGGGGGGGGGGTCACCAGAACATATTTGCATGTATCTCCTATAATAAAGGTCTCTTGAAAACAATATTTGATATTTAAGCTTCGTTTAAAGTGGTTTATTATATAATAGAGTATTGTTTATGTAACATGAGTAGAAGTGGGGGTTTGCTGAAGGCTGAAAACTGGTAAATACAAATATCTCGGTTAATAATCAAGATAAGGAATAAATGTACATAACAATATTTACATTGCATTTAAATTTGTAATCAGATTGATTCTATACACTTTTTCATTATTTAGATAGAACGACTAAATATCGAGTTTGGTAACGATCAAACAATAATTGCGACCGTTAGACTGGCAACAGACAGATGTTGTTGTTGTATGGGGTTTAAGGGCGAAAAACTACCAGGTTATCATCGCCCTGTAATATTTATAATTCACATTTTGGTATCCTCATCCATATCGCCATTTTAACAATATAAACGAGGATACAAACAATTGTACTTTAAATTTCTTTGTATAAACTCGTGTTTTTTACAAAATTAAACAATTTATCGAATTCTTTCGGGTCATCTCCAAGGGCCACTTCTATATTATTGGAAATATTGCATTTGTTTCTAATATCTGTATACTTATGACATTCCATTAATATGTGATAGATAGTCAGGTCTGTGTTACACTTCTCACAAATCGGGGGTTGATCTTTTGTCATAAGATAGCCATGCGTAAGTCTTGTTTGCCCAATTCGGAGTCTTCCTAATACAACTTCATCTCTTCTGTTGTCTCTTGTCGAATATTTCCATGGACGGATAATAACAAATATATATATATATAGGTATAGAATTTTGTACGGACCTCACTTTCGTCATCTCCTAGGTAGGATCAATGGACATTTGAAGTAAGTTTTCGAAAAAAGCGTCATGAGTACGACCTCCATAGCTGATTTCCCTTAGGGGAAGTTTGCTAAATTGAAGTCCAATCATAATTACACTCACATGCTATTCAATGGTTGTCCTGTTACACTATTTCTTAACCTGTATATTAAGAGTTTTTTTTTTTATTTTCTTGTTTTCAGTAAACCCTTACTTGGACTCCTTGGATTGTATAGATCGGATTGTTTTCTGCTTGAGTATAGATGTTGAGATGAGTGTGTATGGGGCGTCTGCTTAGTTTTGGCAGCTTCTGCATGATGGACTTTATTCCATCCCAACACATACAGGCCCTCTCTTTATGTCTTCAGAGAAATTTCAAAGCTCTTTCATAATAATTTCAATAATTATTTACTGTTGTTCTATTATTATTTACGGGACTCAGGTTAGCCATGTGAGTTAAAGCGTTGACCTTAATCTCACATGGTAAACGTGGAGTGGCGAGTTCGATTCTTGCCTGGGCAAAGGAAATTATTTAGTGACAAAATTCATTAAATAACATCCCAAGTCCCATCCTGGCTAGAAAAGGGTGGTGACCTGTAGATAACCCGTCCCAATTAGTCTGAGTTACAAAAAGTGGACGTTAATAAAATAATAATTATTATTATTTACAGTTTTAGCCTGGCTTCAATTTGCTTTTAGTTGCTATTTCACAGATTTCATTTCACCAAATGTTCATTGGGTTACTAACATTTTTTGTTTATTTCTGAGACCCCAATTTTGAACTCAAAGTTCTAATGGAAAAAGTTACAAAAGGACTATTAGTTTAAAAGGGCTTAATGGCAACTTAATAAACGATGATAAAGGAGTGCTTGCTTAACAAACTCGAAGAAGTTCAAAATGTTATTAATCAGATTACTTTAATTTTTAATGAATCCATCAGTTTTAATTTATTATAAATGAATCCATATATTATGAAATAATACACTATACCACAAGTATTATAAATTTAAAACAGGTTGTGTTATGGCAAACAGACTTACTGAAATGAATAACTGGCAAGTTTTACTGATTGAAGCTGGTGGAGATGAAGACGTGATTTCAGACACCCCTTTTCTGAGTTTTGTACTCCATGGATCGGAAAAGGACTGGAATTATACCACAGTGGAGCAAAGCAAGGCTTGCTTAAGTATGCTTTTCACTTTTGCAATAACTTAATTATACTAGTTCTGAGTTAGAAGTACAAAGTGTTAAAGTAGCTTTGATTTTTTTTTTTTTTTAATGAATCATATAATAATTGCATTCACGTTTTTTACATCTTTCATTTTCTAGGTGTTGATGTCGAAGGACCAATCTATCACGGGTACATAATGAAATATCCCAAACCCTTCAATAAACATTTTTAATTTCAAAGTTTTAACAGCTTTTGCTGCATTAAGAGCTTCGGAGTCTAAGTGCAAACAAACTTATTGGTCTCAATACGCCAAACAGATAACACTTTTCGGATTCCTGGTATCTTCGTACAAGAGAAATGTGAGAAGAATGTGTGATGCACCATATTTGGATATATCCAGAGTTCTAGACCGCAACAAGCTTTCCACGTGCCGTGTTTTGAAATTGAGTTTAGGTCGTGTTCTGTGACAATATTTTTAACCAACGATCATTTCTTTCATAGTCGGCTAAATCTGTGACTCTGTAGTTTTTGTTTAATGTTTTTTATAGAATAGAGGTCGCCTAGGAACAAAGGTGAAAACTCTTCTTTCATCCAGGCGAAGGTCCTGGGTGTGATTCTAGTTCTACCGATCTCGGTAATAACAGGGATCTCTCCACATCTGGTTGCGCAAGCGGTAGTCGGCAACTATGGCAGCTAGAGCATGCCTAAGGTCATTGTATTCACAAGTCAGTAAGGAATGTCTATTGAGATAGGCTCCAATTTGCAAGGGAGCGAAGGCCATGAAAACCTCAATGCAGATCTGATTAGTTGGCTCGTGAGGTGCTTCGTCTGGAAACTTGGAAGGAAGGAAAATCTGGGTTTTATAATCAACTTGAGAAGGCAATGAAGGAAAGGGACGTGGTAACACTAGAAATTCCACGAAGAATACAATACACGCTCTGAAAAAAAGTACAAAAAGATTGCGTTGCATTAAAAAGAGGGCTTGAGATGCTAAAGAAATAGGATCCAACCTCAAAACTGAGGTCCTAGATACCCGAAAGTATTGCAAGGGAGCCAGAAACCAGGTACTTAGTCAGCAGACTTAATTCTATCCAGTCAAGGACGAAATCTTTCTCACAGAATCAAAATCAAGAGAAGGCTGGCCCAGTACTTCAAGGATATGGTATATACGCCGCTCGGTTAGCACCTCTTTGGATTCAGTAATCTGATAGATTTGAGTAACCTGATAGATTTGAGATCGAGAACAAATTTGTGCCGGAAAAATAAGAAAGCCCCACTGGCTTAGGTGTTTTATGTAGTACCATTATCATGGAGGAAATTAATTAGTTATAAGACTCCATACAACATTTCACAAATGTTTATTGGACATTTAAAACGTTGGTTAATGATTATTTTTATTGCGAACTGAAGTTTGTGAAGAATGCTTAGAATGAAAACGCGATATTTCGTTTTCTATTTGTTTTTATTCCACTATGTTCCTTACGAGGACAATTTTCTTATTTTGAGTAGCTTTTGTAATATACGTTTTTCCCCCAAACAAGAATCAATAAACAAGATAGGCCCCTAAATGTACAACTTGAGCCAACAATTAAACGTTACATTTATAATTGGAGCAAATTGAATGACGTCAATATTTATTTATATTTTAGGAGCAGGATTGGTGTACCGACCACATTAATAATATTACAAACAAAGTAAATTGTAAGGATGATTAGAAACAAAAATTCATTAAAATTTCCCGTCCCTTTTCTGCAAAATTTTCCTTTAAGGCGACCTATTAAATTGTGTTGTATATGTATATAGAAATTGGAAACTAATCTTAAAGCATTATTATAAATGGTTATTGTTCTTTATTTTTTCTAATTAAAATATTTGCAATTATTATTAGTGCGTAGGATAATTATTTGTAATAGGCAATCAAATGAATTCCTCTGTTAGGCGTCATTAACTTAAATTTAAATTTGGTTTTGGCGCCGGTTTTGCAATTTAGCACCGCCATCTAACTAGAATGAGGGGTTGTCTACCATGAGGGTTGACCAGAGATATATAATCTAGCTTATTGCTGTTGTTTGAATGTCCATGTGTCTCGATTGTTCATTTTCGGTTATATAACAGTATCTCGTGCCCAAGGCTAAGAAATTCTACAAGTTCGCTATAGTTACTAAGATATCTTGTTCCAACCCCTAAATCACTAAGAGAGGTAATATTAAAATATTGTGCATAGTAAAGCCTTGCTAAAAATGCTATCATTATTTAGCCCTTAAAGATTTCCTTCTCCTGAGCAATGTCGTGTACCTTAGCTAATCGTTAATAAGATTAGATGTAGTCACCCACTTTTTGGAGGTTGAAATTTCACGGCATGAATTCATTACATCTTTTCTCTACTTGCAATTTAATTTAGCGAATAGTAACCCTTATTGTCGTTTGATTTAATCAACACCCTTCTAAAGTACTTTGAGAATATACATTTCTATAAGAAAACATTGGCGTATTTATGCTAGTATATATGTTTGACTATATTTATTGTAGCTTTGAAGAAGAAAGGTCTTAATAATTCTTAATTCAACATCTTTGAAGGCTTTGGGTTATTTCATTCTATACTCGTGAAAGTGAGATCCTCCTCTTCTACTTGGATAATTAAAGAAGTCCCATACCTGTACGCTTTTATTATAAGGATCATTAATAATAATCATACTACATGCTACTTTAATAAATAAAGAACTCCTAATCATTGAATCTGATTTAAAGGAATTAAACGTATCATTTCTTAACTAATTGTAATCAAACATTGTTTATAGGTACTAATGGTGTTTGTGTGTTCCCAAGAGGCCATGTTATGGGTGGATCCAGTACAATTAATGCCATGATGTATGTTAGAGGAAATAAAGCAGATTATGATTCCTGGTCAGAAAATGGAAATTATGGATGGAGCTATGATGATGTTTTGCCTTATTTCAAAAAATCTGAAAATAATACTAACGCAAAATTACTTGATTTAGGATATCATGGGGTAAATGGTTATCTTAATGTAGAATATGCCAAATATAAACCACCAATAGATTCGAAATGGATAAAAGCTGGTTTAGAATTCGGATGGGAAGAAGGAGACTATAATGGTAAAAAGCAGGAAGTAATTGGTTGGACACAATATACAGTCAATGGGCCATCAAGAGAAAGCACATCAAAGGCTTACTTAAACCCAATAAGAGGAAGGAAAAACCTCAGCATAATAAAAAATGCAATGGTATCAAAAGTCATTATTGACAATAAAATTGCTAGAGGTGTAGAATATTATAGAGAAGGGAAGAAGTACACAGTTTTCGCAAAAAAAGAGGTAATTCTTTCTGCAGGAGCCATCAACACGCCTAAACTTCTCATGCTGTCAGGTGTTGGACCAGCTGATCAATTACAAAAGCACAATATTGATGTGAAAGCAAACTTACCTGTTGGGGAACAATTACAAGACCACGCCCTCGTGCCTTTGTTCTTGCAAATCAATCAAAACCTTTCAATTCCTCCCAGCGTTTGGGAAACTAATGAGAGCATTTTAGCATACACAAGACACAAAGATGGACCCTTAACCACACAGTCTGTAGACGCCACAGCATTTATGAATGTTTTTAATATATCTGAACCACCTAATTTGCAGTTAATATTCGCATCCTCTAACCTTTTCGCATTACGTCTACCAGTGAAAATAGAGCCAACTGTAATAATATTAATTGTAAATGTGCAACCCAAGAGTACAGGATTCGTAAGACTAAAAAGCAGTGATTGGAGAGACCCTCCTCTCATTGATCCGAAATACTTGGAAGAAGAAATTGACATTAAAGTTTATCAGAAAGGCTTTAAAATAGCCTTTGACTATTTAAAAACTCCAACAATGCAAAACCTTTCCCCAAGATTGATAAAAGAGTATTATTCAAATTGTCGATTGGAGTCAAACGAAATCAGTGACGATTACGTAAATTGTTTAATACAAAGTTACACAGGAACTATTTACCATCCTGTGGGGACTGCAAAAATGGGAGGCTCCGGCGATAAGAGCGCTGTTGTCACACCAGATTTACTTGTTAAAGGTTTTAAGAATCTAAGAATAATTGATGCTTCAGTTATGCCCCACATTGTTCGAGGAAATACAAATGCTGCTACAATTATGATTGCCGAAAAAGGTGCTGATTTGGTAAAGTCTGCGCATGATTTGAGTCATAGAGTTCTTTCTCCCTTAATAAGGTTATATAATAAAGTCATGAGTAGGTATTTTCTGTAGAAGTAATTTTACAGATATGGCGACTTTCGGAGAACATTAATGTAGGACTTACTAACTGTAAAGGCTATTTACTACTGTTAATCTTAATACATGTAACCACATATTTTCCAATATTAAAATAAATTAAATAAGAATAACATAAGAATGAATATATAGTTCTTTGTTTAAAAAAATGTACACCTACATTCTACTGGTTTAAACAACATAAACTTTAAACTTCACGGTATTCTAAATATTTTTCCTTTTGAGTTTAAAAATAGTAAGTCCTCCAGTCCTTTCGAATCCTGCAAAAACCTAAGAAATCCTAAAACTGTTCTGGCCCAGCATAATGCTCTACCCCAGCCTTTATTGCTCATAACACATTTACATCCTTATGCATCCTTTCTTTCGCTAATATGTAATTTATAGGAATAGAGTATCTAGTCGCTACTTCCGAGGTAAGTGCGAATTGCAGGTGGCGTTGTAGGTTCCTATTAATTGAGGAAGTGATATGTGGGTTAACTCATTACATACTAATGCCCTATATCTAGCCCAATGTGTGTCTGCCCCGCAAGGAAATTGTAACCATAATACAATAGCACAATAATACAACTAATAAGCTATATATAATTAGATAAATGAAATATGTCATCAAATAAATGTCAAGTTCGATTCCCGCCTATAGGAATATGAATTTATTTAGTGACGAACTCATTAAATAAAATCCTTAGTCACACCCTGGTTAGAAAAGGGTGGTAACCTGTTAACCGTAAGTAATTGGTGTTTAAAATATAATTTTATCTGGACTTTTTTTCTCTCATAAAAATGTATTAAAATAACAGAATATAACATTATCTTGTTAAAAAGAATACGGTGGCAGCAATGAGGATGAATGCAGCTGTCTCTAGCAAATGTATTATGGGAATTCACAGGTATGATGAAGCAGCAACTTGACGGCAACAAATATTATTTCACTCAATAGCTTATGTCAGTGGCGCAGTGAATACTTCAAGCATCTGTTGCCATAAAGTTTGTTAATGAAGATATTATATAACTTAACATTTTTCTTTTGCTGAAACAATAAGTTTTGTTGTGTTAATAAGTGTTCTCATTAATAAAGAAATTGTGTGAGATGATCTGCATTAACACCTCAATTTGCGTGCTTGTGTGTGTGTGTGTGTGTGTGTGTGTGAGTGTGTGGGAGGGGGGGTCTGGGCTCCAGGTTGTCGAAATCAATGGAATCCCATAATTCCACTTTCCTCATTCGCCAATTCCTTCTTTCATATATCTGATGTGACGTATGCTAGCTGGTCCCGGAGGTAAGTCTATGAATTATATCTTTTAAATATATATATTTCTAGCAGTAAAAGTTATGTAGGGGAACTTAACTTAAGCGAATTTAGAACTAGCTTCTTAAAAAAAAAACCTCTTTTCATTTATTGTGTTATAATTGAAATAAGTATAATTGGTAGTCAATTTTAAAAGACTTGCCGTTCACACGGATGCAAGCAATTGTTTCAAATAGTCCTTGTCTATTTATTTATGAGTAGTTTAGATTAAATAAAGAGCATAATGAAGATTATATCTGCCACATCCTTGCACAAAATAATCTTCGAATTTATCAATTAATTGCTTTCAATTGGGCAATTAAATGATTACTTAATCAACATAGGTCGAGTGCTTGAGAAGTAGTTCCATTCACAATGGATGAGTCCTTAGTTAAGTTCCTGACTACACTTTTAACATCTGTGATGTTACACTATCCCGAAAGCGCTGATCCATATTTAAGGCCCAGAGATACACCACAGCCTGACTTACAGCCAGCATATGATTTTGTAGTTGTGGGTGCCGGATCGGCAGGTAACTTACTTCAATGGAGTTAAGTCTATTGCTCAGTTCAATATCAAATTCCTTGTGATATTTCATTCGTTGTACATCTACATCATATAAAATCCGATCTTTCACATTAAATAACTTCATTTGTAAACAAGTCATTCTTCTTGACCAGGTCTATGGTTGTTTCCCTAAAAATGTGTGAAAAATCCACAGCTAGGGGACTATTCTATTTTTTATCAAAATTAAAAACGATCAAAACAATTTTGATATGACCAGCAGTTCTATAAGGTAAATTATACACGTAGTGGTTGACTTCGCAAGTGCTCCACTCAGCATCGTGAGACAATTGAGTAGCTACTCGAATAAATAAATAGCATCATTTGTTTGAAATATAAGCGGGAGAGAATGCGTGAAGCTGGTCTCTTAATCTCCCATCAAAGCTGAGTGACCTGTTCAGCAAAAAACTTTTCCTACTTCAATATCATCAATAATGTGTATATTTCTTGTCAAAAGCCAATCCGAGTGCACATTGTTTAAGCAGAGCTATACACTACTTCATATACGTAGTAGTAAATGTGAGTAGAAATTAATTTCAATAATGCCATCATTTCACAGGAAATAAGATAAGATAATTAACTGCGTTAGCCTCCCTACAACTTCCACTCCCGTTTGAGGGTTATCAACGTTTTGTAACTTAACTTATTTATACAAAACATTCAACTTTTCGAATTTTCTAATAATTTATATACCGGGTGGAAATAAATGACAATGGAACTCTAAAAATAATTTAATATACTTACAAAAATCGGGGTAACGGGAAGAAATTGTATTCCTCCCTTGAACCTGAATAATACTTTAAACAATCGATCGAATTGAGTTTAAATGGATAATGTCTTTTGCCATAATGACATTACCAAGTAAAGTTCAATAGTTGTTATAGTAAATAGTTATTTCAATCACGTCAACATATCGGCGGAAATGAGATAATATATCCCAGAATTTCACAATTTCGCTGTCACACGTTGTGCAAATTCAGCATGACTTTGTTTAGAGAAAACATTTTAAAAATTAAAGAATCAAAATGCTATTATAGTTTACGTTTCTATTGGAAATAAATTACGAAGTTATTTTCTAGTGAAAATAAATAACAAATTGGGTGGGTGGGCAGGAGGAGATTTATAACCTCACTAATCATACTCAGAACTATCATATAAATCTAAAAACATAACATCATTAACATAATATGCCTAATATTACAGCACTTTAATGAGCAATTATAAAACTGTTGACTCCCGCTATGGTTTTTATCGTATATCTCGTCTATACTTCATTGTACGATAAAAGTGTGTATAACAAAAGTTACTCTAAATAACACAATAAATACCTTCTATGCATGTATGTCGTGTCTGTGTGTGTCGCATGTTTTGCGAAAACCAATAGGGAATAAAATATTGCAATTTTTTAATTTTTTATTTGAGGCCCAGCATTTTCAGTTTGGCTGGCGATAAGGCAGTGTGACCTACCGGGGGTGAGAAAGATAGTTCCCCTTTTTCTGAACTATTGTTCCATTATAAGGGTGTGGGTAATATGTGAACGGGGGTAATGGAGCACTGGGGGTAGATGACCAGGCAGCTGGTGATACCGGGTGGGTTGTGATGGATAGGAGAAAACTAAAGAAGAAAAGATAGGGATAGAAGGAGAGAAGATAAGAAGAAAGTTGGCCGCTACCGTCAGGTAAATAGGCCTAAGAGGTAAAGGGGGTAAAGACTCCCTATCCTCAAAGCTATCTAACTAAAACCTAAAACTATATCTAAACTAAACCAATTAAAATTAACCTAACTAACCTAACCTATACCACTTAACACTAATTAGGAATGTGTAATGGTTTGTAAATTTTGGGCAAGCCCTTGCTGAGCAGAATTGGCCAATCCCGTGGCACTCTGGGGAAGGGTTTCAGCAAAGGGTGAGATCGACTACGGGCTCATCGAGACCAATCTATCGCCATCTCACCGGTTGCTGGGGGTAGGTATGGAGGGGTAGAGGGGGTTATCAATATAGTTGAGGGAATAAAAACTAATTTACATGTCTTCGAGAAATGGTGTGGGAAATGTATTGCGATTTTTCATTAAAACCCCCACTCCTGGTTGTCTCTGAGATTATTATTATTGATTAAAGTCTAAGTTAGGCTAGTAGTAACACACGTATCAAGTTTCATAAAATTTGGTTCAGTATTTTAGGCGTGAAAATATAACTCTTGCTTGGTCAGAGTTCACTACATTCTGGAAACTCGGTGAATTTATTCCCCTAATTAAAGTCTTACAAATCTGGTATTCATGTATTCAGTCCTCCCCGAATAAGTGTCATAGGCCTCACCCTTAACCAGCACTTCTGTCAATATTTTTTATCCTTTTAACATACTACTTTAAATTTTATTTTATATGTACGTATATGTAAAAGACACATACATGCATTTGTATATTTATTATTTTTTTTTTTAAGTTCTAAAAGCGGTAAAATAATTTGGACCTTTCTCACAGCCCTTATTTGGGAAATATTGCCCACATTCTTCTCGAGTGATATGAATGAATATTTGGGATCACCAGGCCCAATGATAGGACTGACTAGACAAACACCTTGACTGGTTCGATAATATTGAAGAATTCAGTTAGAAACTAAAATTGCTATACTTCTTGCTAAAAAATATCTTCCTATGGAAACTACTATACTATGGTCATTTCTAAATCACAAATTCAGCATGCCATATCTTCCTTCACAAAAATAAACGTGGAAATTAGTACCAGCAACTGAGTTATTCTGTACAAGGTTCTTTATTTGCCAATACATGGATATACAGCTCCTGTATGGTTCTCGAACACAACCGGGACACCAAGTGAAGTTTCTGGTAACGAGCCAGAGGAAGGCATTGCTATTGGTGACCATGGCATACAAAGCAGTATCTTCGGATGTCCTTAAGGTACTCACAGTCGTACATGAGTTGCAGCTATTAATAGCCAAGTACAACCTTCAGAGTGGTGTATGGTGGCTAGAATTGGTGGACGAGTTTTTTTGGTTGGCTCAAGTTGAAGGATTCTTTATCTAATTCAGCGTGGTCCAGTGGCAAGAGCGGTGGCATGACTCTTCAAAAGGAAGAATTACATACGAATCCCTCCCAGTTATATGTGTGAGCTCATCAGTAGGACGGAGTTTCATATCGAGCATGAACTAGTCCTGCTCTTTACAGGACATGGAGACCTCAACTATAAGCTCCACTGTTTAAAATTGAGGGCTGACCCGAGGTGTAGATGTGGAGCTGTAGAAACGGCGAAGCATATTATGTATGAGTGTCCGTTCTACTCCAGTGCAAGACCTGCTAGCGGGGGAATACTCGTTGCTCGATAGGCCTCTGGGTTCACTTCAATAGCTGATCCAGACTAATGACGTTATGAAGGCTTTCGTAAAATTCGCCAAGAAGAATATGTATATATAATGTTGAACTGCATATATTAGGGGTACGTAGGTTATATGTATAAATTGTATATATGGGATGTGCAAGTAGGAATAGTTAGGAAGTTAAGATATAGTTAGTTAGGTTAACACGCGATTATTTGAGTCTGGCTGAACAGTGGCAGTAAGGCTCCAATTGCAGGCACCCATTTGAAACTTTTCGTCCCGCGATGTGAATATGCAGCAAACGGCTGCGAGGAAATCTACGGTGCCCACAAGAACACACTGTGGGTACTTGTGGGTCACGGACTACCTGTTAGATCGAATTGAAAATTAAAGATTATAAATTGGCTGAACCTCTGGTATGGGGCTGCCCTAAGATACAGCAGGGTGAAGAGAAAGACAAAAAAAAATTGTTATTTCTATGGTCGGTTGACTTATGACATCATGCTTTGGGGTAACAAAAAATCTTGTCTTAATATTGAAATTGCAGAAGAGAGCAATAAGGTTTATATTCAACAGAAAGTCGGGAGACCCTTGCCAGCCATTTTTTAAAGAGTCAAAAATAATGACTTTCCCACAAGTCACTTTGTAAAACAAAACCTGAACTTATTTTATAAAAATAGTATAACACAATCATAAAACAAGATGCAAGAATATGCTTCAAACCTCCCAGCCACAAACAAGTATTTCGAGAATAGCTTATCAGTTTCTGGAATAACTCTTTAACGCATTAAATCTAAAAAAAAATTATTTTTAGTTTAAAAGTAAATTAAAATCCTTGCCTGAAGGATGTTTTTATTGAAGGATTATTAAACGAAACTACAAAATATTTGCAATAAAAATCGGTTAAAAAATAATTTATGAGAAGGTACATTTGTCTCTAACGTGGGACGAGTTACTTATCATTTACGAAGCATCCTTTAATGAATTAGCATATCAATAAATTAAAAAAAATATGTTATTTATTGACGATAGTATTAAGATTGTTAACAAACTAGATTTGTTGTATATAATTATTTAATCTGATGTATTTGTATAAAATTTATTCATGGAGTATAACCTAATTGTATAATGTATGTGTTGTGTAAGTATACATGTCATTCAATAAACTATAGAACTTAAAGAAATTAATTGAGATAATATTGGAAAATATTGTATAGAAAGCAAAAATATTATGCTACGTTAATATTTAATGGAAATAAATACATTTCATTACATATGCTGGTACTGTGCAACGCAGTTCCACTTAGGCCGTTTGGAAGTGAGATTTCGGCCAAGAATGGGGAAAGGTGAGGGCATCTGACCATAAACAATCAGTGTATCGTCAGTTTTGGAAGTGATGAAGTTGCGTCGCTGGAGGCTCATAGGAGGTTAGTTTGTGACTTAAAGGAAGGAACTTCAGCATCTCTTACAGGGCACCAAATGCTCTCTCACTCCTCGGAAAGGACAGGAGACTCATCTCGTCCGAACTACAATCGTAGTAGTTAGGATAAGGTGCCCGGCATTGCACTAGGAACCTACAGGGAAGGGTAACCCTCTCCCCCTGACTAAGGAGTAAGGAGTAAGATAAAAGTTTTGTGCTTGTGGCTGACAGTTATGGCAGCGATCGACTAGGGTTGTGGTGCACAACCACGCTGAAAAATGCATTAAATTGTAGAGCCACTGGCAGATGGAGGGACACAGATAAGAAGGACCATTATCTTCGTAAGGGAAAAAATGACATGGTCTAAAGGGGACGAATTCCCGCAGAGATATTCAGAAATTGAAGCCCTGAAATTTAAGGTGAGTCTAGTTTCTATGTCTTATAGATCTGATACCTCTAATCTAAAAGATTAGATCAGACAGAAAAAACCTCAGTGTGGAGGATCATCTGCCATAATAGCTCTCTTTTTCGTTCATTGAAATAGAGTTGTCATTACCACACGCCATAAACTGCACGGCCGTTTGTATCGACAGAATTGACAAAGAATTGAAAAAGGGAATTACATTAAACTGAACCTTCAAATCCAGGAAGTTACGAATCCCCTAAAATTCATGACAATACTAATTCATTATTCTATTAATAATTAAAAAAATATGGAGCGAAATAAAAAAAGTAGTTTAAGTCTCTTTGGACAACTGAACATTTTCTTAAAAGCCACTAAAAAAACCTTTTAAAATTTTATAATACAAGTTAACTTTCTTCTGTCGATCGATTTGAGAAGGAGGAGGCATGTTTATTAGGTATAGTAAATCACTTTCGCAATGAATTTCAACATAACGGAAGTTTTATGTGTTAATGCTGATAGGAATTTAGAATGTCGTGTATTTCAGTAATAAATTCTCGAAGTCTGCATCTATGTATAAATCACCCAAAGTAATTTTGAAACCTGCAAAGAAGAATATAAAAGAGCTGGAGATAAGGCTATTCCTTGTGATGGACCTGAAGTGCCTCCCCTGCTTACCTAGGGTCGGTAAATGATCATTTAAGTAAAGTTAAGTCTCTACATAACTGGGCAATTTATTTTTAATTCAATGGGCGTGAACCTTCCAAATTAAAAATATGCATCTTGCTTCATCAAATACGATCTTTTTAACTCCCAATGGGTATATTAATGTTATGCGATCTATTAATTATAGTTGTACAATATAAAATAATTGTAATTGCTTGTTTATATATATATATATATATATATATATATATATATATATATATATATATATACTCTTGATGTTTTTATCTTAAATGAGTTCTACTTTATCAGGTTGTGTGGTTGCGAATCGGCTAAGTGAGGTAACGAAGTGGAGTGTATTACTCATCGAAGCAGGTGGCGACGAAGATGCAATATCGGATGTTCCTCTCCTTAGTCCCTTCTTAAGAAATACACAGAAGGATTGGAACTATACGACAGTTAAGCAGAGCAAAGCATGTTTAAGTATGTATTCTATTTCAACACTATTATCATCTTTTATAAGGAGACTCCTTTGTTTTAATAGTAAATAATTTAATTTTGGCCAATTGTATAATTACTCAAGATTGATTTCAAATAATTTTCATTAATTTGCACTAAAATATAAAATTATTATCTGTTTTCTCTCTCTCTCTCTCTCTCTCTCTCTCTCTCTCTCTCTCTCTCTCTCTCTCTCTCTCTCCCTCTCCCCCTCCCTCTCACTCTCCCTCTCCCTCTCTCTCCCTTTCTCCCTCTCTCCCCCTCTCTCTCCCCCTCCCTCTCACTCTCCCTCTCCCTCTCTCTATCTCTCTCTCTTCCTCTCTCTTAGGCCGTGGCACTGATGCCCGATGCTGCTAGAGTGCGCATGAGATCATCTATCAGTGCCAGCCAGCATAGCACCCCTCTCTCTCTCCCTCTCTCCCCCTCTCTCCCTCTCTCTCCCTCTCTCTCCCTCTCTCCCTCTCTCTCACCATCTCTCCCCCTCTCTCCCCTCTCTCTCTCTCTCTCTCTCTCTCTCTCTCTCTCTCTCTCTCTCTCTCTCTCTCTCTCTCTCTCGCTCACTACTCATTCTCTCCCCTCCCTTCCAAGTATTTGTCAGTTCAATAGACAAAATTCGTTTGCAAGTCTGTGAATAACTAGTCCCTTTGTGTATATATTTCCCGCCTCTCGCCAGCGATAATGGAGACAGCAGTTGATATCTGGCACCTGCTGTCTCCATTATTGCTATTTGCCTTGTTCGTAAGGAACACTAATTTCCCCATAGGAAATTTATTTTTAATATTACAACAAATTTTTCTCTGAACTCATAATTTTAGAAAATGGCAAATAAACAAAAAATAAATGAATTACATAGATTTCTAATAGAAAGACTAGAAGTTAAATATCGCATGTTCATGTTTCCATGAAGTGGTAATATATTCTGACCAGGGATGAGGGGATGACCAACATGTTTCAGTCCTTGTCTATCACGAGGTCTTAGTCTTAAAGCTATAGTATGATGGAGGATAATAATATAGATTATTGTTACCTCTTATTTTTTCTATAGTCGAAAAGTAATAAAAAAATAAGAGGTAATGCAAAAAAGGAATGAAACTAAATAATGAAAAATGTACTTTTTGTCGTCTCTGAAAGGTTTGATAATGCCACTTCCTAAAGACAGTGATATTTCTTATCGTATATACGGATTAACATCGTATTACAAGGGGCTATGAGAAATATTTATGAAGTCCTCATGTCAATTGTATGACTGACGCTCACACAGTATAAACACAAAATGTATTTATCACATATACAAATTTACAACTTTAGCACTTGCTGACGAAGAGTTTGCATGAGCTGCGAGAGCACTGTTGGGATTACATGTTTCTTTATTGAATCACGATCCATTCCTGTTTAGGATAGCAACGACGAACAATGATACGGAAGAATATATAAATGGACAGTTCTTCGAGATACTTCTACATACTGCAGATAGCTATACCGTTTAAACATTTCTCTAGGACGATAAATGTTCAAGTTCTAAAATCATTCAAAGATCAACAGTGAATCCGTTCCAAAACCTTGGATATTATAAACCATTCAACTGCAACCAAAACGCAGAATTAGGGTATTAGAAGCAGTGCCTGGCTGATGACGTTACTTTCATCTAATATACATTGATGTTTATGTGGTTTTCACTATTTTTAAGCAGAAGATGTAACTTATGAGGTGGAATTAGTTAATAATAAAGCTTTAAACTTGCACTTTACTACAATCATTTGTGACTGGAAAAAACGATCAGTGGTTATCGATGGATCTCTAAAGAGGGTCTCTCTCTGGATTTATTTTCATCGAAATCTAAATTTATCATCGTAACAATAACAAACATTATCAGACTTTATGGCAGATTGAGTCTATTGGAAGAGTAAAAAGTCATGCAGGGGCTGCTTAAATTAAGCGAATTTCCCACGTACTGGGCGTGTTGCTGATCAGATCTTTTTTTTCATCATAAGACGCCTTTGAAAACTTAACTTTAGATTCAGGGCATGTGACGTTTAGAGGGTCAGTCGCTCCAAGTGAACATTGGACTGGTAGGAGTGGGGCTTAACAGTCAGCTGAAAACTATAAAATGCTAATATCTCTGTTAATATTATAGTTAGAGAAACAATGAATTCTGCGACAACAATAGGAAATTTAATGCAACTCATAATAATGGAGATATTCTGAATTTTAGAAGATTTCCCTTAAGGGAAATCAGCTATTGAGGTCGTACTCATGACGCGATTTTCGTAAATTTTCTTCAAATGTCCATCGATCCTACCCAGGAGATGACGAAAATGAGGTCCGTCCAAAATTATATATATATTTGTCTGTTAACGATCTAGCGGTCGCAATTTTTGTTTAATCGTTACCAAATTTGGAATTTAATCGTTTTATGTAAAAAGGAAGATCAAGTTTTATAATATACATTAAGGCTATTTAATCCCCCTTTTTTTTAAAAAAAAAAATATTGTTTAAATGTAACTTAATATTAAATTTTTATTTTTTTAGGTAATAGGGGAGTGTGCCCTTATCCAAGAGGACATGTAATGGGAGGATCAAGTACCATTAATGCCATGATGTATGTAAGAGGAAATAAAGCAGATTACGATGGCTGGGCTGAGCTTGGTAACTATGGATGGAGTTATAACGATATCTTGCCATATTTCATCAAAGCAGAAAACAATTCAGACTTAGAGTCACTTGATCCAGGTTACCATGGGCAAAATGGTTACCTTAACGTCCAATTTTCCAAATATCGATCTCAAATGGATTCAATATGGATTCGAGCTGGAAAAGAATTTGGTTTGGAAGAGGGTGATTGCAATGGTAAAAAACAAGAAGTGATAGGTAGAGTTCAGTATACAATGAATGGGCCTTCAAGAGAAAGTACGTCAAAGGCATATTTGAACCCCATAAAAACTAGAAAAAACCTGAACATTATAAAGAATGCAGTTGTATCAAAGATAATTTTTGATGGTAGAACTGCCATAGGTGTCGAATACTATAAGGGAGGGAAGAAACACACAGTTCTAGCAAGTAAAGAAGTTATTCTTTCTGCAGGAGCTATTAACACTCCTAAAATCCTCATGTTGTCTGGAATAGGACCAGCTGATGAATTAAAGAAATATGGAATTGATGTAAAAGCTGATTTGCCTGTTGGAGAGAATTTGGAGGATCACCTCCTACTGCCTATTGTTTTCGAAATAAATCAAACAATTTCAATGTCAACCAACACTTGGAAAACCAATTTGGCCGTCGAGTCTTATGCCGTCAATAAAACTGGACCTCTGACCACTCAGGGAGCGGACAACATGGCGTTCATGAATGTTTTTAATTCATCTGCTCCTCCTAATTTACAGTTTATATTCCTATCCTACAAAATGGCGTTTAATGTCAGTGAGGAAAAACCATATGCTATAATACTACTATCAAATGTCAAACCGTCTAGCAAAGGTAGAGTTGAACTACAAAGTAGTGATTGGAGAACTCCCCCTCTTATAGACCCCAACTATTTTGGAGAAGAAATTGATATTGATGTATTTCGCAAAGGCTTTAAATTAGCATTGCTGTATATGAAGACGCCAACTGCTCAATCGTTGTCCCCAAAATTGATTTTACCGTTCTATGCGAACTGTCAAATGTATGTTCCTGAAAGTGATGATTTTGTTGATTGCATTATCCACAATTATTCCAACACTATTTACCACCCAGTATCAACAGCCAAGATGGGGCCTCATGGTGACAAGAGCTCAGTCGTTGCACCAGATCTACTTGTTAAGGGTATCAAACACCTACGGGTAATTGATGCGTCTGTTATGCCTTATATTGTTCGTGGAAATACAAACGCCCCTACTATTATGATTGCAGAAAAGGGAGCTGATATCATTAAAACTCAATATAAAAAAACAAAAAAGTCTGGTGGTAATTATATTTTTTCAATAATATGTTATTTTTTGAAACGTCTAAACAACATTTTCTTAAGAAATGCCTCTACGTTGGTATGCTAATTGATACTACTATTTTGTTCCAAAATAATTGTGAGTTACACCAAAATTGCAAAATAAATCTTATTTTTCCGTTGAATATGTTACATTTACAACCACTTGGGTCTATTCTTTCATCTACTATTGTGTGAAAGAATAGACAGATCCTTTTTCGAAGAGTCTGATCAATCTAGTTAGTATGGCAGCTTAAATGCTAACATGCAGATAAACCTATACTTATGTTCAAAACTGATACAAGGCCGTAAATAATAAAGGCTAAATACTTCTTAAAGAATCAAAGTCTGTTACTTAATTAGCTGAGGTGTGTCAATTGTACCCAGGAATTGGGCAACGGAAAACATTTATAACTAGAAGGAATGCTCACTTATTTTCCTTTCTTGCAGAATACTGTCTTTCCAGCTTACGCTTGATAAAAGAGGTGAGTCTTATTCCATCAAATGATCTTCGGGTATTCTTGATGGTCGGGAATTGTGGGGAAGGACATTTCATTTTAAGATGTCCAATAAGTAGTCCATTTATAAATAAATAAGAAACTTTATTTTTCTATTATATAATTCAATAATGATTTATGCATTAAAATCTTCCAAGACGACTATTTATTATAAAAAAGAATAACTCAGAAGTTATGAAAAATTGAGTTAGTTAGATAAAGCCTATCGGGACTGGAAGGAGGTGGTGTTGTCTAATGATAATATAATATCTTATGTTGTAGCGCCTTCTGCTAATAGAAGTCCAATTATTTTTTTGTTGCCTCTTTGTAGTGCCCAGGATAGCGGTGTCTCTCCATCAATATCCTTGACATTGATAGATGCTCCGTTCTTGATGAGCAGCGATACGATCCTTTCGTCAGGACTATCAGTGACAAGATGCAAAGGAGTCCTGTCATTGTTGTCCTTGGCGTCGATATTAGCTCCACTGGCAAGAAGCTCTCGAATGATGTCATAGTGTGCATTACCCGCTGCCATATGGAGCGGTGTCATGCCGAGGAGCCCTCTTTCATTCACGGACGCTCCTCTACGGAGAAGTTCTTGAACGATTTCAAATTTCTCTTCAAAGGCGGCCCAATGCAGAGGAGTAGACCCATCATAGATCCTGGCATTAGCATCGTAACCAAGGCTCAGCAGAAAGTTCAAAACTTCCAGATGTCCTTTTGCTGCAGCGATGTGCATCGGTGTCCATAGATCATTAGCACCACTCCTATAATTATAACCATTCTTTAGCAACTCATTTAATACATTGATATGTCCTCCTTGTGCTGCTTTGTGGAATGCTGTAAGCCCGAACTCGTTTCTTAAATTGATGTTTGCCGTTTCTTCAATGAGTAAGCGTACAATCTCGAGACAGCCTTCAGCACTTGCCATGTGCAAAGGGGTTGACCCAACGTTGTCTCTTACTTCAATTGAAGCAGTGTTTTCGATCAACGTCAACGCAGCTTTCTCCTGTTTGAATTTTGCCGCGTAGTGCAATGGAGTGGACAAGTCACTATTTCTCACATCCACCTCGATACCATTTCTCAATAGGAATGTTATAACTTCGTCATATCCATTTCTAGCAGCATAATGCAGGAGAGTATCGTTTAAACAGCGATATCCTGGAAGGCAGCATTTAATGGATAGGTCAGCTCCGTGCTCCTTGAGTTCTCTCATCAACTCTACATCACCGAATTCTGCAGCATACCATATCGGAGTTATGTTGTGGCTATTAAAGGTATTGGGATCCAAGTTGAGTTTAAGAAATGCCCTCAATACTTTAGAACTCCTGCAAAGAACCGCCAAGTGAATAAGGTGTTCTCCTTGCTCAGTTACCATCGAAATATTTCCTTTTTCCGCAAGGTTTAACGCCATCTGTGGGCGATCGTCTTTGACGGCTTGCAACAAGTTTATTTGATTCGAATCACCAGATGCAATAGATGCTTCTTGACATTTTCTGTCATGGTCATCTTCAAACTATAACAAAAACATGAGCTTTAAATAATTATTTATAATGTTACTATAGTGCAGACAAGAGGTGTTGAGTGTGTGTGTGTATGTGTATGTTTTAAGAAAAATGCTGGAATAAATAGAAAATAGTCAAATTAAGGAAAAATAAAAGAAAATTAACTGATAGATGCCAGAGCTAGTGAAATATTTAGGAAAAGACGTAGATATAAATATTTTTCCTGCATTAATGTGGTCCTTTATTCATCTGTTATTTGTTATCTTCATTTTGGGGAAGTTTGTTAATCACATCATTTAATGTCTGTGTGGGGTTAGTTGACCCTAAGGATCTCGCCCTATGTTCTTGATTACATGTTTATAGTTTGTCGTTTATGTCGTGCTATTTCGTATATTGAAGTGAGTTCTTTCCCGTAATTGTCTTGCGAAAGAGGTAGGATTTTCAAGCGGTATACCATGTGGCAAAATGCAGGTAGCTTGTGTTGTGTAGGGTGGTTTGATGTTCCGTGTTTCGTAGTATCTGTGGTAATTAGGTTTCCTGTAGATTCCGAATTCCAGGGTGTTGTTTATCTTACTTGCGAGGACTAGCAAGTTTAAAGTGTGATTCTATTGTGTATGTTAGGTTCCGGTGAACTCGATTTAGATCTCTTCAAATATCGTCTACACATTCAGGATTAGTGATGAAAAGAGTATCGTCCAAGTATCTGCAATAGTAAGGTATTTTGTGTTTCGTCATGATGGAATGTCTATGCCTTCATAATGTTCTAAGAAAATTTGTGCTAGTATGGATAGCGTGGGGTTTTCCATTCCTAGACAGTCGGCAGTTCTAAATATCTCATAGTTGATCGCTATGAAATTCTGATTCAAAACTGTGTTTATCAATTGAGTGGTTTCTGGACATATTCTCCGAAATATAAATCACTTAGTTTTGTTCTTAGAATATTTATGGTATCCTATACTGGGGTGGATGGATTGAGGTCCTTAAAGTCGAAAGAGATAAGTTTTGTTTTGTTTGCGATTTGTATATCCTTGAATTTGTTCACTAGCTCTATTGTATTATTGATGGTGTAAGAGTTTTTAAAGTTTATTGTGTCCTTCAATATCTTTCGAAAAGACATCGTCAGCATACGCCACGTGCGGAGTCTGTATTAAGTCATAAGTGAGAGACAGTATAATTTATTTACTGAAATAACTAACCTCAAGGAATAGGAAACTTATTCGCTAATTAAAATTTTTAGTCCCGCTTGGATAGGAAATGGTGTTAACCTGTAAATAACAAAATCAGCCTTCATGAAATATTTATTAAAAAAAAAAAAATGTAACTAACCATTGGTTGACCGTTGCTGAAAACGTTACATTGGCCGCAGATGACCCACACCACTGAAACAATAAGCAAATAATTTAGCAGTATATTATTCTGTGGACTAAGTATTAACTGAAGTTAAAGCTGTGATATTTGCACATTCATGATTAATTTCAAAGCTACTTATTTAACTCAAAATGACTTAGACGAAATGGTGAGTTGGTGTTTCTGATGTGCATATTAATCCACTCTCAGCAGTAAGAAATGAATACTATATAATTTAATCTTATATTAATTCTAAAATAATTTACTTTGTTACTAGGCAATCCACTTGTGCCACTAAGCTTTAATTCACCAATATATAAGCAAACTTAACACTGAAAAAAGTCCAGAAACTAAGCAGATTTCCCAAGTACTCGAATGACACGGTGAAGATGTCACCTCAGATTAGATTCCCTATTATTCCTATAATAAGAAGCCCATGTAAACACGACTTGGAATTTAAATTGGTCATAGAATTGGATGATTAGTCATAAAATTGTTATAATTAAAAAACCAATGGTGGAGGTTAACTTTAAGCTGAAAACCAAAAATTACAAATAACTCTACTAATTAAAGGATTAAAATTATAGACCATTAATAATGATTAACATAATTTATTATATTATTTTTTCCATTTGGCAAAAATAACGCAGATATTTCGACTTTTGGATTTTATCTCCTCTAATACCCCTTCTCCCTCCTCCAGGTCTAGTTCGAGTAATAACATTGGGAAATTGAACCTGTAATAAGTTAGGAATCGATTAAGTATTAAGTTCCTTATTGATCACGAAAAAATTGTTTTTTATGATGTCATTAAAAAAAAGTTTATTAAAAAACCAAATGTACAATATTACAATAGTTGTGCTAGAAAAGCCGCCAAGGAACCTTCCCTTTGACCAATTTAAAATTGAAAAAACTCACTTACAATGAAACCCATTTATCATGCTGCTTCACTTAATCAAATTTATACAAAAGGGCACATATTTATGGAAGGATGAACTAATAATAAAATAGCCACTGATATTAAAAAGATATAGAAGTCTCATGATATCTAAAAAGTAGGAGGTATATCCATATGAAGCGATCCAAAAGAAATTAAGTTGATATCTTGACTATTTTTAAATTTTTTTATATGTTTTTACTACACAAATATAAAGTTCGAAACAGATTTTTGAACTTTTCTTACACCTTTTCGCTTTCAAAAAGTTTGCATTAAATTGATTATCACTGTACTGAATCATGCTACAACATTAAAAAAAATAAATAAATAAATTGAAGTGGTCTAGTAGCCTTACACACCTAGGATCATTTCGTATATATTGGGCCTAGATAGACTCCTGGTTTATTCAAATAACAAAATACAATTAATGAGAAATTAAAGAGCTGGATTTAAGAGCTATAAGAATAAAATAATTAAAACAATTCCTAAAATTTCGAGCTTCTTCCCTCATGTTGGTTCTAAACCCTAGAAAATATCTGATGCATGACCTATGTATTTGGTTAATCAAGCTATATTAAAATCAATTAATTGATATTATAAGGTAGATCAATCAATTTACCTGTACGGGTACTACGTTGGAGTGCAATACATTTTATTATAACCATAAAAATTAGAAGCCAGTGTATTAATTTAGTTATTACTTCTACTAGCAGCATTCAGCTAAAATGTTCTCTCTAGTCTGGTTTCAATTACATGAAAATACTTACGTAGGAACCATATCACGTCGATGTTGTGAATCATAATGTCCTAAAAAACAAGATAGTATTATATATTCATATGTCATCTATATAAATAAATAGTTAGTATCTTCGCCATTAGGCAGATGTTAGAAGAAGCATAGGAATATTATGTCTATCCTCATTATTAACATACAACCTCATTATTGACTTCCAAAAGGCTTATGAAGGTATGGTTTACTGACAATATGATAACTGTTTACCTCACCCATAACTGGTCTATACGAGGAATATTTAACTAATCCTGATAGTTTAATATACAATAGGCTCCCAAACAAATTTATTTCGACTAAAACCATTGACTGGAAGTGTAGAAGAATTCTCAGTGTGGGGTGTTAGGGCTCACAATCAATAAGAATAGCAAGTACAGGGCTAGAGTGGTAGAGTATTCTTTGATTACACGTTTCTTACTTGTGGGCCATTTAAGTACTTCGGATAATAATATAAAATATGGTATTCGAGATAATATAAAATATGGCTGCTGGTTCTTTTACCTACAGAAAGCTCTGTAATTCAAGAATTCCTCTCCAAAAGCGAACTAATGATATACGGAATGGCGATTTAATCCTTGAAATGTGAATGTGGGATCCCAGGAAAGAAAACAGGAGCAGTCCTGCTGTTAGAGAGAATCAGAAGCAACGCCGAACTAATGAGATTTTATGGCACATTTAACATTGTCCGTGATATAAAAAAGGGCAGGCTGCGGTGGCATGTTGAAAGATTGAAACTCGTCACACCTCAAGGGAATCTTATATATGATACGGAGGAGGTAGTAGGAAAAGATGTAGAGTTCTGGTAATGGTGGCTTAATAACCTGGATGATTTGCGGGGCTTAGATGGGTATCTGTGTGTGTGTGTGTGTGTGTGTGTGTGTGTGTTGTGTGTGTGTGTGTGTGTGTGTTTGTGTGTGTGTGTTTGTGTGTGTGTGTGTATATATATATATATATATATATATCTTAATATATATAAATCTCCTGTCACGATGTTTGTCCGCGATGGACTCCTAAACTACTTAACCGATTTTAAATTAAATTGGCACACCGTGAGCAGTCTGGTCCAACTTGAGAGATAGGATAGCTTAGATCTTTAATTATAGTCGCAATTTTATTTTATTGCAAATTATTTGTCTATAATTAATTGACAGTCACAATTATCTGTTAACTCCAAAAGATTCTAACAGATGTCGATACTTTTCGACTGGATTGAGTAAGTAATCAATAGATGGCACTGCTATGGTAACAGTTTAAATGTCATATGTTATTCACTAACAACTTTGTAATATGCTCATTCGTTACAAAATTAAATGGAAATAATAAATTTAAAAATTAATTCTTTTGTATTGATTTCTGCTTAATATAAACTGTAAGAAAATTTTAATCAATCGTGTTCAACGTCATTCCCCTTCAAATCCTAATCCCTTGAATTTGTGTACCAACTTCTACATTTCCGTCTTGGTTCGTAAATAATTTCATTGTACTAAAGGGTTGTAGTCGTAGAAAATCTGTCATGGAGATCACCATATTTTTTTACAAATACCATCTATGTAAAAAGCATGGTGGACCCCGTGACTGATGTTCTCCTACCGTTCCTCTTAAATTGTATCCTACAATACACAATAACTTTAGCCACAGCAACGCGTGGCAGGGTCTGCTAGTATATATATATATATATATATATATATATATATATATATATATATAAGGACTTAAACATAAATACATATTATATAATATTATTTATTCAAAATATTCTCAAGTTTCAAATTGTTCTCATTGCATTGTATCAGCAAATTTCATCTCTCTCCTTCTCTTTATATATATACAACACACACACAAACACACACACACACATACACATAATATATTAATGGAGAAAAGTTGTAGACTGATTCTTCGATCAGTATACAGGTTATATGGGACCTGAGTTATATATAACTTTAGTATTTTTAATTTTGGGCATTGATGTTCTATATATTTTTAAAAGTAGGGAATGTCAAAAAACCTGTATCTTGTTTATTTGCGTGCACACACACACAGACCTAGAGGTGCCAAGGTATCGAGACCAGGTAATACAATCTAAAATGTATGTAGTTGTGCTGCTATCAGCCTTCGAGCTTTGGTAACATCCTTTCTTTTTGATCTCCACTCAAGCGATTGAGTATGCACGTCATAGTTGGTGGAAGTGATCTTGGTCAGTAATTCCCATCCTGTACTACCAACACCTTATTCTCCACTGAAAAATCATTTGTTTTGGGCCAAACTAAGTAAATACTTTTCTTCGAAGCAAAGTGGATTAAAAATTAAAGAAAACATGTTATATAAGTAACAGGGGAAATGAATCTAGCTAGGTCACAGGTGGAGTGACATTTATACTCAGGAATTGAATGAGCTTTGAGTCATTTTTGTTTATTTTGATGTTTTTGTCGACGTTCAAGTGTAACAGCTGTATTAGTTTGTACTGTGAAATAACGTTAGTGGATTACATGAGGGATGCCATATAAATAATTTCATTTATCAGATTAAGATAATAACTCTGTACTACCATGTTTATGAACTATTATAATTCGTATCGTGATATAAATAATTAATCGGCCATACATGCAAACAAAGTTGGTATTCATTTAAATAAAACATTCCTGACATGTCATAATGGAAAGTTATTACGAATTCATTTTATTAATTAGATTCTAAAGTTCAGCAGCTCCAGGCATATGCGCAGTTTGTTAAATAATATCATTCAAAGCGTATGATTGTTTAAAATAATAATTAACCAGATGTGTCACAACGTTATATAAAATCGATTTGCAATACTTTGTAGCTAACACAAGTTATAAGTCACACTCACATGACAAACCGAGAGTGGCGTGTTCGATCCTGGAACTTATTTAGTGACAAACGCATTAAAAAAATCCTTAGTCCCACCCTGGCTAGAAAAGGGTGGTAACCTCTAGATAACCCGTCCCAATTTGCCATAACAGCAAAAAGGGGACATTAATAAATGATAATAATAAAATAAATTATAGCTATTCTGTCGACATGTATTTTGGGTTAGAAAAATGTGCTGTCTTGCATATTTCAAGAGGTCAGAAAATGATGGAACCTATATTCATGAATTAGAAAGGACTGAGTCATACAAATATTTTGGATTTTAACTGTATCTGAAAATAGCAAAAAAAGAATGTAAAGGGCCAATTAAAAATTAATTGATTAAGTGCTTGCGTCTTATTCTTAGCAGCTTTCTTTTAAACCCATATAAAATAAAACGTCCGTCACGCAGAGGCTTCGCTAACTATGCAAATTTCCCATGAGCGTCGCGTATTTGCATTTATCTCAAAACGTAAAAGTTCAATGAGAACAATATTTTGTATTAAGGCTTCAAATAAAGTGCTTCATAATATAACTGCTTAAATTAAAAAAAAAAAACCAAAACCAATTTTAATTTTTAAATTGTAAAAGAGAGCAATGAGGTTTACATACAACAGAAATTCGGGAGAGTCATGTCGTCTACTTTTAAGTATAAAAAATAATGGCTTTCCCCTTAGTATATATCTACCAACTAATATTGTTTGTGAAATAAAACATGAACTTGTTTTCAAAAATAGTATAACACATATTCATAAAACAAGATACACTAATATTATTTAACCCCCAACCAGGACACATACATATTTTGAGAAAAGCGTATCATTTTCAGGAGTAAAACTCATTAATGCTCTGTCCGACTGAATCAAATATATTAAAGGATAGTCTTTGTTAAAAATAAATTAAGGGACTTTATGTATGACGGATGTTTTTATACATAAGATGAATACTTTCAACTATCGGCCTAAAATAATTTGTGATCAGGTACATTGTCTCTTTAATGTGGGACAATTTTCCCATCAATTTAAAGCTTGTCATCCTTAATTAAATTTGCATGTCAATAAACAAAAAAATAATGTATGTTATATACTTTGAGTGGTATAAGATTGTTAACGAAACTAATATATTGTACATAATTATTTAAATTGATGAATTTTACACTAAGTATTCTAAGAATTTACCTAATTTTCTAACGAATGTATAATATAACTATAAATGTTATTCAATAATTTGTAAAGAATTTAGTTGACATAATATTAGAAAATTGTTTATAAGAAACAAAACTATTTGACGTATCCTATTATGTTATGATAACATTTAATGGAGATAAACACATTTCATTTCAAACATCTATAATAAATCGAACCTTCTACAATTTCACTACGTGATAGGACCTTTGGACAGTTAAAGGAATATTTAAAAATCACTTCTCAACGTTAAACTGAATTACTGATTTCCCTTACTAAAAAACTGCCGAAAGATTAAGCTATAAGATTCTTCTCTAATTTCTTGTTCCAAAGGTCTAGAACATAAAATCAAAACTGTAAACATTCCGTCACACAGCACATAACAACAAGCATTAATTTCGTGATACTTATACGACTATTAAAAACTTTTGAGGAGGTATAAAACTAACCTTTCTTGATGTGTGTACATCACTCAAATTGTTAGGGATAACCGTTTAAAACCGTGGAAAATATTCATTTAAAATTAACATAAGTGAAGAACCACTGAGCTTTAATGCTCCTGATAAAAATAATAAGATAAAATACCTTATACCTTCTTCCGTGGAGCTGCGAGACGTAGGTTGGACTTGAATACTATGTATCTGATGCGCCACTGCAGAACTATTTGACTCTTGAGGAGGAAACTGCAAATAAACTACTCTTTGAGGCAATTGGTTGAGAGGCATGAGTCAGGCAATGTAAACACCTTGGCTAATAAGCTGGAATCAGCTAAATTCCAAATTATTCGTCTCTTTAACATTCTTGCTCCTAGGGCGTAGGCAAAAAATAAGTGTAATAGAAAAATGCACGTAAGATTCATAACACGAAATAGCAAACTGTGTAAAACCCCAAGACATCTATGGGCATAATTCGAAGTGTATTTTTCATAGAAATACTCCTTGCCTAAATTAAAGGCTGATGTGAGATTACTAGCAAATTTTTGTTATTTCTTTGTAGGATCGGAGGATCTGAAGTAAAAAAAACGTCCGTCACGCAGTGGCTGCGTTAACTTAGCAGATTCCCCAATTGCGTCCCGTATTTGCATTTATCTCATGAAGTTCATTGAGAACAGTATTTGTTATTTAGGCTTCAAATAAAGTGCTTCATAATATAACAGCTTACTGTTGATATGACATGAGTAGGAGTGGGGGTTTGCTGAAGAATGAAAACTAAGAAACGCTAATATCTCGGTTAATATTAAAGATAATGAAAATATGTAAATAACAACATTTATAGATCTTTTCAATAAGATTGGTTCTATACAATTTTTCGATCCGATTTCAGCCGTTAACGAACTTGATCTTTCTTTTTACATAAAACGACTAAATATCGAGTTTGGTAACGATTAAACAATATTTACGACCGCTAGAATGGCAACAGACAAATATAAATATACAGTTCTGAACGGACCTCATTTTCGCCATCTCCTGGGTAGGATCGATGGACATTTAAGAAAAATTTCGAAAACCGTGTCATGTGTTCGACCTCAATAGCTGATTTCCCTCAAGGGAAATCTGCTAATAGATCCGCTATAAGGACTCAATAGCTAGATGTCATTTGGTAGATGTAAAATAAGAAAGGCCGGATTTAAAGGTTATAGAATGTGCTAATGCCGTTTCAAACTCCTGAAATGAGATCTAAAATGTACGAATATGCCGCATTAAAGTTTAATTTTGCGAGTAACTTTGACAACGAAGGAAAATAATAATTGGAGTCTTTCCTTCCTCTTCTTCCTTTTCTTTAGATACTTCTTCCGGTGTAAGATATTTGGCATTCGTTTTTCTCCTCTGCTAATTTTATCAGTACACCTTTCTGGTTCTATTTTTCTTACAATTGTTTTCTGGTATCGAACAACATTAGAGACCACCTCGACTTCATTAAAGTTATGTTCTTCAACACCATATCTATGTGACGTCAATTAACAAAGCGTGCGTTTTCCAGATATGAAATATTCATGAATATATACTAAATATAATTAGGCGGGATAGGCTTGCGTGCTTGGGGCCATAAGCATATTCCTTTAATGTGATGAACGAAACCAACATTAATTCCGTAATTATATTAGTTCTTTAATTGTCCGCAATTGTGGAGGAAGGCCAGTTGTTGAAACAGTTTGATAGGGCTCACTTCAGCGATGGATGACATATCCAAAGAGGAAACAGCTTCCGAGCAAATAAGGTATAACAGATTCAGGTTAATAATAATAAAGCATAAGGTACGTCATTAATACAGGTTCTCATTTAATTAAACTGATTTCATATATTTAATATTTTCAATTGCTTTGAGCTGCATTCTCCAGTTTGCATGGTTCTAGGAAATCAGTTTCGCCACTGGATACTCACAGCTTAGCCATTCTACTGACCAGCAGACTATTTAGTATATATTTTTTAAACGTATATTTTAATATTTCATTAGATACTAAGTTATTTCTCCAATGTAAATACCAGCCTTTGGAAACTGTTACTGCAGCCCCCACACAGTACTTATTGTATAAGTTAGTTTTGTTTACAATGAAAAACCTGAATGAAACCTCTTTATTTATTTTTGTACATTTCCCGAACTGTGTCGTATCGACGATTTGAGTCCTTCTTAATATATTCCTGGCAAAATTAAAAATGTCTTAAGTGAAACTTATTTTTACTTTTTTATGAACTATTTTAATGAGTGGAATGCTGTATAGTATTGTAAAGTTGGGACTGAAGAGCGCTGTATTTGTGCGATTAAATGCGTAAGTTTTTTTTAGCAGATTTCCCTTAAGGGAAGTCAGCAATTGAGGTAGTACTCATTACGCGATTTTCGAAAAATGTATTCAAATGTTCATCGATCCTACCTAGTAGAAGATGAAAATGAAGTCCGTTCAAAACTTATATATATATATATATATATATATATATATATATATATATATATATATATATATATATATTTCTAAGTGATATTTATTATTATACGTTTTATAATTTATATTTCGTTGGGATTCAATCCCATGCGATTTAGATGGATGTTTCCTATTTGACAGCCGATGGACGATAACCATATATATGATATATGATATGTGTGTGTATATATATATATATAGAAATTTTCCCTGCATGAAAATAATATTTTCATTTTCATGATCTATCGCTAATTATCATTAATATTAATTAAATAACTCATAGACAACATTTATCCTGTTTAATTTACAATTATTTGACATAAATTATAATGTTTCCATTTTTATACTTGTACCATTTGCAGAAAATGGCCTATGATTTCGAGAATAAGCCAAGAAAGTATCAGGAAGTTCAAAGCGAAATCAAAACAGACAAGAAAGCACTGGGGAGGATTTTGCAAGAGCACTTCAATCCATGGTATGCAGTATCTAGCCAAACCTGGCTACAGACCAAGCTTTCTTGTAAGGTGAGTTAATAAACAAAAACGTGGGATTTTATTTGTATTATAAATAAAAAGGTCTTTTCCTTTATATAAAACGGTTAAATATCGAGTGTAATCACAACCAAGTGCCCTGAAGTCCGCCATTTAGGCTGCGCAAACTAAGCAATTTCCCACATGCTGGAATGACACATAATCATCTCATCTCACCATCGACTCTCTATTTCTACCATAGTAAGAAGGATATGAAATCAGAAAGTGAACTGTACGCTGGTAATAGGATTTTTCTTGACTCGGTTACTTAAAGTAAAAATAAGACGAATGTAAGTGGGCGTCCTAAAGGCCGATCATTAAAAAAATACAAATATCTCGGTTAATATTCGAGATAGAGGGAAAGTGTATTAAACGACAATTGTACAAAAATAAATGTTTTAAAATATTGGTTCTATGACATTCTTCGATCTCACTGGTAATAACAGAGAAGTTTTGAATTTTCAAATTCCACTCTCCTCCAAATCTCCCTATTCCTGGTCCTATTTTAGGCATTAAAGAATTTGGTCTTTAGTGTTACATGGAACAGGTAAATATTGGATATGGTACTGATCATTTTTTTTCTTTTTAGCAGATTTCCCTTAAGGGAAATCAGCTATTGAGGTCGTAGTCATGACGGAATTTTCGAAATTTTTATTCAAATGTCCATCGATCCTACCTAGTAGATGACGAAAATGAGGTCCGTTCAAAACTGTGTGTATATATATGTGTGTGTGTGTGTGTGTGTGTGTATGTATTTGTGTGTTACTGCTCTAGCGGTCGCAATTTTTGTTTGATCGTTACCAAACTCGATATTTAGTCGTTTTATCTAAAAAGAAAGATCAAGTTCGTTAACGTCTGAAATCGGACCAGTGGGAAGGGGGGTATAGAGGGGAGGATTTTCGAAAATTCGAAATATCTCCGTTACTATACGACGGATCGAAACGTTGTACAGAATCAAACTTATTTTAAATGAAATTTACTACAAATATTGTTATATACATTTATTCTCTATCTTGAATATTAACGGAGATATTTGCATTTTTATTAAATCTGGGCGGTTAACGGACGACAGTGACTTTCCCGCCAAAAGCTAGTTCGTACATTTTCTTGACTGCTCGGCTCTCGTGAAATGTCTCTATTGTAAAACTTCAGGTGGGAACTGCTTAGTTTACGCAGCCTCTGTATCACGGACTTTTTTCAGTTGGCATTATAGAAATATAAGATATTCAGTCTCCCCCAGCTGTACTCGAGGGATTCGTGATTAGAGTTTTTAGGTAGTGAGTGATCAACTGGACCCCCGTTAACCAAGGAGGATCTGGAATGAATTGTCTCCAGTTGACTGATGAGCTACATTATTCACGTGGGGGGGGGGGAGGGGGCGGTCTGGGGTGTTATCACGGATGGCTAGTTTGCTAGTCGACCGTATCTAGGAGAGTCCTTCATCATACCGACGGGCTGTCAGATTAATTTACTCACTAGATTCCCGCCAGTCCACTACCGCTACGATACCAGCGCTCTCTGGTAAAGAACCGGTGAACTAACTCTACGGTCACCTATTCAAAAGTACTTGCCCTGCTCACCATCGTTTCTTTTGATTATCTAAAGTCGGACGCTCTGCCACTGATCTAAGGGGTCCCCAAATACAGATAAAATAAAAAGTAAAATTTTGAGTAAGAACATAAAATCTTTATAACTCAGGACGTCATCATACAAATTATGTGTATGTATCTCACTTAGTAAAGGTCCATTGGAAACATTATTTGATGTTTAAGCTTGGTTTAAACGTTTCATGATATATTAAAATATTGGCAATATACAATTTTTCGTTCCCACCGATAATGACTGACATATTTTCAGTTTTCTAGTTTTATGCCACCTTAAATGAACTTAATTGATTGGTACCGACCCTAATATTGAATATTCAAATGTTTTATTAATTAGTATTAGAAGTAAATCCATAGAATAGGATAGTGACCACTTGCACTAATAATTAGTATAGTTTGGAGCTCACTCTAGCACTAGCACTAATAAGAATTATCCTGGAGAAAAGGAGAGATATGAATAAAAAACAACAAATGGTAGTTGCATTTGTACATTTACGAAACGGTTTTGTGCCGTTAAATGTATACTAATGTTTGTCAGCATGTGTAAAATATTAATAGGCAGAAGGTTAATTTGGAATATTTACAAAAATCAGAGCACACATATCATTACTAATGAATGTGAAAGGGAAGATAGAATTAAAAAAAGTGTAAGAAACGGATACCCTCTGTCACCTTATCTTTTCAATATGTTCATTGAAGAGGCAATATGAATATATAAGAAAGAAGGTAATATGAGGATATAATGAAAGAATTAACTGAAGGTATATTTAATGGTAGATCCATTCATTACGTCAAATTTCCATGACATTGCACTGGTGGCAAAGTCTGAAGTAGAGATGAATAGAGTGTTGCAAATCCTAATGGATACCCTGGATCAGTTTAAACTCAAGATAAAGTCACATAAAGCAAAATTATTGGTAGTTGAGAAGAAACAAATCCAAGGAAATATAAATATTAGAAACTTTATATTTGAAAAAGTGAAGGAGTTTTGTTACCTAGAATGCATCACCACTGAAGGCAATGATAGAAGAATAGCACTTGCTAATCAAGCCTTCCAAAGCTAAATAGGTATTTTAACTTATTAGCTTATAAGTATGAATACATAAATAATTATTGCTAAGTATTTCTTTTGGAGTGTGCTGCTTTATGGGAGCAATAGTTGGACTCTTCAATAGTAAATATAATAGACTGGAAGCAATGGAAATGTGTGTTTGGCACAGAATCATGAGAACAAGTTGGACCCAAAAAAAATCCAACATGGAAGTTCTAAACGAGGTAAGTGAAAGTAAAAGTATAATCAAGGCATGGAAAAAACTTCTTGGGCATACCATAAGGCATAACGATTTCATCATAAATATATTTGAAGGTAAGGTTATTGGAAATAGAGGAAGAGAAAGGACAAAAAAATTATATATTGAAGTCATGATACCTTAATGGATTTGGGTGGGCATTATAATATGAAAAGAGTAGCTACAGAGAGTATACAGCGGTTGCAACTACAATACCTAGCCTTAAGATTTTGATGAGTAAAAGTGGTGAGTTTATTTTTTGTCTTTTATTTATTCCACTAGTTTTCTAAACCGATCAAATGTTCTTTTGTTTTTTGCAGGCTGTGGTGGATCACAGTCATTATGGTAGGCATGGCTACCGCTTACCACTACTCAAGGAGACAATACATCAAATGGTCGCAGACTTCAATTGCTGCAGATAATGAAGACGATGAGATAGATCTGAGTGAGTTACCCTTTCCAGCATTCACCATATGTGACAACCGGAAGCTCAACGTTTCGATTAATGAGGCTGAGCTTAGGTAAGGTCCTACTTATTGTTACATATTTCACTACATCATGAGAAATACATACATCTTGTGTGTGTAAATGTGTGTTGGTGAAACACTTCCTTACAGCATAGATTTGTCTTAAAGGTTTGTTTTTAATTTCTGCTTCATTTTTAGTGAAGAAAGAAACCTTATTTACTTAATCTGTGGGGATGACAGAATAAAACAATTCAACTACACCCAGGATCATCTTTTTAATGTAAGTTTTAAATATTAAGCCATTAATAAATTCCTTTATTCTAATTTACTGTTCTTTCCATATTTTGATCAATGTTATCCAATTAGGACCAACAAGTTTTTGAAATTTAACAATACAGGGTTTTGGAGGGTTTATGACGATAATGAAAATTGTGAAGATAGAGTCGAAAAAGAAACAAATGAAGAGGAGAACAACGATGGGAAGGAAAATGCTAGTGGTCTAGAATGTATTGAAAACAGTACAGTATGTAAAATAAAACTTAGGAAGCAAGAAGCAAGTAAATGGAAAAATAATTATTCTTTAAATATAGGTCCTTCTGATAAAGCTGACGTAATAAAAGATTAAAGTAAAATGTTGGCGATACAAGTGTACTTACACTTGATGAAGTAGGACCTGTCAATATTTCTGAAAACTCTCAAAATAAAAGGAATGAGGAATTACTAGAAGAAGTCATATTTCCAGAGCAAGAGTTATTTTTCAGTTAAGACTCCCATGAATGGAGAACACATAAGAATTGTCCAGTCAAAACACCTGCAGAAAATATTGTATATGTAAGACCTGGCGCTCAGTTCACTCTAAAATCACTGATGATCCACTTCAACTTAAAATTTTTTATTCTGTACCAAATTTTTCTTTCCTATATTAAAATAATGTAATATAATTTCTTAATTTGTATTTATAAATACTTAATAATTTAGAACTATCTTTAATTAAATAAAGTACATTAAAAACCAGTTTACCTATGTATATTAATTAATTTTTACTATTAAAAATGATTATTTTTGGTAAGCATCAAATTGGCGCATGTTAGGCAAGGTTGGGGTTAAAGTGAACATAGGCAATCCAGGGTTAAATATAAAGTTGCATGTTATTAACTCTATAAATAAACTTTATTTTAGGAAAAAAAAACAGTAATAGAATATTTACAGGGAACATTTATTATGAATAAAAGTTTCTCCACTACTTCCCAATGATTTTGAGCAAAAATATGAATTTATCTTTTAGTGAGAATGAAGTAAACCTTCCCCTAAGCGTTAGGCGCGATGAAGGTATTTTATATCCATAATGAATTATTAAGAAATTTATGTTTTGAATGGAAAACTTCAATTTTAAAGTCTTATTAGTGTTTTATTGTTCACAAACTATGTTGCGACTTCTCATATTATGCATTTGTGTTTTTCCTAAAAACTAGATTCTTTGCAATATATTTCTACTTTTAAAATTCCTTGCTCCAGCTCATACCACCGCCCATAGTGAACTGTACTCTTCAATTAATAACATCCGATAAGACAGAACTATGGACTTCAAGGTGCGATAAAATGATGATGCGAATTCTCACGGATCAAGGAGTTTGCTATACATTCAACATGCTTGACCCAGATGAAATATACGAGGAGGGTGTGTAAGTATCCTTTAAAAATTACAAGAATTAAGTCAATCATGGGGAGAGGGGCACAAATAATTGTATGTGAGTATTTAATTTTGTACCATAATATAAGTTAACAATTTATTTTTAGTATTTGTAAAAAGACAAAAACTCAAAAGTAAGATAATTTTCAAGTTAGCAGTTTTTACATATAAATGCTAAATAACATTAATGATTTTTATCAAGTGAAGAATACTTGGTGAATGCCATATATGTTAATTTATACCTCACTTAAGATTCTGAAATCTGCTATCTATCTTAAATATATCAGCCCACTCTGAGTTATTAATAATGTGGAAGATCTAGCCATTTTCTCAGAAAATGTAGATTTCTACATCATGTCCCTGCTACAACTGTGGCAAAAGTCATTAAGTTAAGTTAAATTAAGTTAGTGCCAAATTACAAGTCTGGCTATTGCCTAAAATAGTTTGTTTTAGGTAATTTCATTTATACTTTAAAACATCCTTACTCACGGTGCTCTTAATCATTACCAACTCAGCAGGGCAAGACTAAATATATTAAAGGAGTAGTTTTCTTAGTTACTCTGGATAATTCCAGTTATTATTTATTCCACACATGCTACTGACAGATTGCTCGAATAATTTTGATAAATTGTATTTCTTTCGATCCATTCAATGTGGACATGTTCCTTGCAAAAAGCAATAAAACAGTTCCAGGCAATCATTATTAAACATTTGTTAAAAAAAAACTCTTTAGGGTCATGTTGTGCAGGGCCACTAAGTGAGAAGGGATTTGGAGTAATTATTTAAGTACTCAAGTGACCTATCACATTTTTGAGAATCAGGCCCAATTTCCATACCTGCTATTACCACTACTCCAACAAATAGCATTCCATTTTTTGTGTAATATTGGTTCCTTGAAGACATAATGAAATTATTTTATACCAAATATAAGGGGTTTGCTTATTTATTTGTGAGTACTTTTATGTGCTACTAATTTCATTGATATAAACTTCATCCTGTGTCCAGGGAACATGGTCATGACTATCATGGACGTACAACAGACTGGGTAATGGATAAAGGCTACAGCAAGGATAGTTCGAGGTTCGACAAGAACGGTTCAGATTCCTTGCTGACAGGTCCGTTTCCTAAGAGAGGAAATAATAAGGTTCTGTTACGGCTATATCATCAAAATAATACTAATCCTCAATACTGCTATGGTGGATCAGATGGCTATAGGGTATGCTCCATTCCTTATTATATAAAAAAAAATATTATTGTTTTCTTCATAATTACTGGAGGGTGTATCACATTAAAACTCATCTTAAATTACCAGCATGAAGACAATGGATATAAAATTAAGAACATAAGGCTTTATTATCCAATTAAAGTATTGTTTATTAACAATACTGTATGAATCAAGGTTCTTTAAGTCAACAAAAATAAAATTAGATCAAAATTCAGGTTGTCTCTGACACATGGGTAGTCGATGAAAGATTTCTTATTTTTTTACACAGATGAGGAAACTACTTGCCTTCATGCTTAGCAGAGAACTATTTCTGAAAGGAAAATTTTAAAATGATAATTTTTATTTAGTTTAATTTGTTCATTTATTTTCAAAAATTAAAACTTCAGGTTACTATATTTTTAAAGTTTTATATATCATAGATAATATATAACTTGATTAGAGATAAAGTTAACAGAACTCATATTTCGTTAAAAATAATAAAATGTAATGGGTACCATGAAAGCAAATTCAATTTTAATTTGGAAAGATTATATTCAAAACCAAATAATATCCAAAATTGAAAGAAATTTTCTGTCAGAAAAGCATTCTCAATTTAATAATTCCATCAATTAGAAGGCCAAAATTACTAAAAATTGATGCTCACGATCTTAAAGAGAAACAACAGTTAAAGTGGTCCAATGCTTGTAAGGAAAACAAACACACTCAGGACTAAGTAAAATAATGGGTTAAATCCAAAAATATAGAACTTAAACAGTTAAAACATGAGATTTGTAAGAGCTTCACATACAAGAACAATCACAAAAATAAAAGAAATGTTCAGGGTACTCCCTGAAAACAAAAAAAAATAGGATGCCCAAATCTTCTTAAGGAAGAAAATTGTAAAAGTATCCTACATTACTCTGTAATGAATTGAATTTCTGAATGCAAGCAGTGTCAGAAGCAATTGAAATTTCCTAGGAGTTATGCATGAATGAGGACTGTGCTAATGGAAAAACAGAATACCATGACTTAATATGGCTCGGTTTTTGATTCAGTTTTACTCCCTTCTTGGACCCTTGACAAGGTGAAATCGTAAATATTAACAGTTCCATTTCTCTAAATAAAATTGTTGTGTTGTTAGAATTTCAATGCAATGACACATTTTATAGTATTGCCAGTTTATTTAATTTATAACATTTTTAAAACCAATAACTCCTATTTGCACTTCTATTACAGTATATATATATATATATATATATATATATATATATATATATTATATATAATCCCAACTGTACTCCTAGTTATTTGAAGGATATTAAATATTCTAATATCAATAAATAATGTTTTATTAATGTACATAAAAATAAAGGAAATATTTAAACAATTTTGTTTACTTAGATCACTTTGCACAATCCAGATGAATTTCCAATGGTTGGACACCGACAGCATCCATGGGTTCCAGTTTTGGTAATACTATTTTTAATTTGTTTAAATAATATTAATAGATGGGTATAATTTATTTAATTTTATATTTTAATTTTGTATTTTTCATAGAGAACTACAACAGACAAATACCTAAGAATCCCAGCATTTAAGAAGGTAAGTTATAAATAATTTCTGCAAGAAATTAATTCTTTTGATGTTCTTCATTCAATTCCCCTTCCCCTCAAAAATTTGAGAGTTCTCAGCGCTAATACTGATAATCCTTTTTCATGGCATAAACATTTTTAGTGTAAAAAAATCTAATTGGGTCCCAGCTCAAGAATAGAATGAGCGTGAGGGGCTGAGAAGCATATATATACTTGCTAGACTCCTGCTAATCCACAAGCTCTGAGACACAAGCCTCTACTTTAGTAGTGATCTCATGTTCTAAAGCTTTCTCTGGTGGGATCAAACTTGACGTGTTTACCTTTAGCTTACCGAGGATAGCGGTAGATGCCTTGACCCACATCGTCACTGTCTCCTGTATATGTGTATCTGTGTCTGTATGTATGTATGTATGTATGTATGTATGTATGTATGTATATATATATATATATATATATATATATATATATATATACATACACATACACACATTATAGTAATGATTAAATATCACCCATCCTCACTGGTGTCTTACTGTAGATGCTGGCTGCTATCGGCATCTAAATCAGTAAATCAATGCCAAATGAACAATCACAACTGACTTGTGATTTAACGCACATTACTTTCCAATATTTCACGTTCTTTAGTATGTTTCTTGAATTCAGAATTGTAGTCAGCTGATTTAGATTGACACTAAAATGTATTGAATTAAATCAGCTGACTTAATTTTTAAGCCACTCTCTGACTGGCACGGCTAGTAGGAGGTCCTATATAATGATGTAGCCATAGTTGTAGTAATCTCATAATATCATTTTTCCCCCTGCTGAGGTGTCATGTGAATACAAAATTAGTAGAGAAATAAAAGCGATTTTAATAATCATTTAAGGTTTTTCTTTTTTGTTGACCTCTTGCCATCAGATTGTTAAGTATTTTTATTTAGTTTTGTTATGGAATATTTTTGAGGAACCATTTGAGTGTTAATGAGAATTCTCCTATGATTTCAGCAATTTCAATTTTCTTCTTATTTAATTTGGCAGTAAATAATATATCAAATAAAGTATTGACATTTTGTATCATTCAGATCAACTCTACCTCTCCTGACTTTCAACATCTTCAATTATATGATGACTTTCATTTTACAATTAGATTGTAGTGCATTGTGGTGATAAAACAAGCCAATGTGGTTCATTAATTTTATTGTATTTTCAATATGTAAAAGAAAGTAATATATGCTCACGGAATCTTGAGAGCAATTTCACTCAATACTTAAATAACTTTTTATTTTATTGTTAATCATAAAACATATATAACATCTTTTATAGTATATAAATTTTTAATAATTGTTGTTTTGAAATGACAGCTCTCATGATTGTAATTATTTGCCAGGCAGAATAATGATCATGTAGAGGTTTTGGAGGTTCACTAACAAACTAGTTGAATGCGGTGGTGACTTTTTATTTGGAAATTCTGTATTAGTGAAAATGGATATCTGCTAATTATAAGATATTGAAAATAGGATTTAATCAGATACTCATTGATAATATTTATCACATTTTTATTATTTTATTTCGTCAAACCTAATATAAAATTAAGTTAATGCTGGAGAAGTTGAATAAGTTATTAACATTCATTATTTAATTCCTTTACATATAAGACGTTGGTAGACTTCAAGAGTCGAATGATAGTACCTTCAGATGCCATGTCACTCTATGGGCCCAACCAAAGGAAGTGCTACTTTCCTGGGGAGAAGCATCTTGCTTATTTCCGAAAATATTCATACAATAATTGCCAACAAGAATGTCTCACCAATTTAACCAAAGGAGTTTGTGGCTGCATAGATTACTACATGCCAAGTATGACTATTTCTTTGTACGATAGAATAATAATGGTGTGTGTGTGTGGAATGATTACAGGACTTTCATTGAGAACATCTTACAAATTTTCTTGTCAAACTAAGTTCTGAGAAGGTTAGAGGAAGGGAGGTGGAGATAGAGATTGGCGAAGTGCTGAAATTTTTATAGGTAATTTGTAGTTTCGGCTTTCCGAAGAATAAATTGGATTGTCAGTAGTTACGGTGTCCTATGACCATGCTAGTTATTCTCATGTGGAACACAAGCAGAAAAATATTGCACATTCTTGTGATCCTCTCCCTATAAAAGACAGGTACTCCCCCTTCAAAGAAACAGCTGTAATGCATTTGCCTTTAGATACAAATATTAAAGGAACAAGAGTAGAAACATCATGATGGGATACTTAAAGAGAATTAATGTTGTAGGCACATTAGTCTGATTGTATAACTATTTTACACGTTACTTGTACATACAAATTATTTAAACTTAATTCCTAAGAACTAACATTTCTATATGTTGGTTAATAAATAAAGCAAGATTCGAGAGATAAAATAAGATTTAATACTCAAACATAATCTCAGTGCACCCTCAACTCATGACTCAGTCTAACTCTTAAAGTACAATATGGCGGGGAACATACACGTTGTCTACGCCTTATATATTATTTAGTAAATTAGAATTACAATATTAATACCCCCCCCCCATAATTCTAAATTTTAAAACACAATTTAAGACAAACAAAAAAAAATTTAAAACGTCAATCCAATATTTTCAACATTAATTTTATGCTTAAGGTCACTTAAGGGCTTAGTTAAGAAGTCTGCAATATTTTTATCAGAAGCAATATACTCTACACAAACATCATTATTTTTAATATGTTCTCTAATAAAATGATGCCTAACATCTATATGTTTAGATCGATCATTTATTATAGAGTTTTTAGACAATTCTAATGCACCAATGTTGTCACAAAAGAGTTTAGTAGGTCCACTCACTACACTAGGATTGATTTCGGATATCAAATTCCTGATCCAAAGGAGCTCTTGAAGAGTCGATGAAATACTCATATACTCCGCCTCACAACTCGACAAGGCAACCGTCTTCTGCTTCTTGCTATTCCAATAATGGCACCACCTTGGATTAAAAAGCAATAGCCTGTGACTGAGTATCTTTCATTGATCTTATTCCCCCAGTCGGCATCACAGTACACGTTCAAATTATCTCCTTCATCTCTAGAAAAAGTCAATTTATAATCTACTGTACCTTTGATGTATCTCAGTAATCGCTTCACAGCATTCCAATGTACATTTCTATAGTATTTTTGTACCTGCTGAGAAGATGAACAGCAAACGTGATGTCCGGTCGAGAAACTTGAGATAGGTAGAGCAGGCTACCTATTGCTTCTTGATAAGGAATGTTCTTGCATTTATCCACCCATATCTCCTTATAGGGTCCGTCAATGTCCTCTGCATTTATTTCTTCATTTGAAGTTAAATATAATTTAAATCCAGGAAAGGTTTTGGATTTGCGGAGCGTTTCGATCTCCGAGGAATAGTCACGTCTTCCTCTTCCATTGGTTCAATATTGACATCCTCAGCCCCATTTTCGAAACCGTGAAATGGCTCTTCACTTTCCGGTTCTTCATTTGATCGCTCAGAAAAAACAATAGGAATTTCGCAGGGTGGTTTTGAGATTTTATTCGGTTTCTCAAATGAAGTTGCCTTCTCAATAAATTTAACATCCCTGGAAATAATCACTCACTTCGGGTTTGAAGGATTGATAAGTCTATATGCTTTACAGTCACCAGGATACCCGAAAAAAATGCATTCTTCGGACTTGGTATCCAATTTTTTCCTATTTTCTTTAGGGATAAATCTCATGGCTTTACACCCAAAGACTTTGAGATATGATAAATTAACTTTTCTACCAGACCAGATTTCCTCCGGTAATTTATAATCGAGAGCTTTCGTAGGGCTTCGATTTTTAAGATAAGTGGCTGTACTCACCGCTTCTCCCCAATATCTTCGATCCAACCCTGAGTCCTCTAACATAGTCCTAGATTTCTCAATAATTGTGCGATTAACTCTTTCGCTTACACCATTTTGTTGAGGAGAATAAGGCGCAGATTTTTGATGGACAATCCCATGACTGCGTAAGTAATTCTCAAAGTTTTTATTAGTGTATTCTTTACCATTATCAGTACGAAATATTTTTATCTTAGCCTCAAGTTGTTTTTCTACCTCATTTTTGAATTCTTTAAACTTATCCATAGTCTCATATTTGTTCTTTAACAAATAAGTAAAAGTCTTCCGACTGAAATCGTCAGTAAATCTATATATATATAAAATTGTAACCTCTGTCTGTACATTGATTTTTTTCGCGAAATTTCACGATAACTTTTCGTTTCATATGTCATAGACACCATAACTGCATTTTGTTTCTTTCGTGTATGTTTGTTTGTTTGTTAGTTACCTTTTCACGCATAAACGGCTGAACCGAATTTTATGAAACTTGGTATGTATATTACAACTGACCCAACTTAGACTTTAGGCTATATTAATATTCTCTCAGATGAACAGGAGTGGGGGGTTATAAGGGAGGCCTGAAATTAAAAATAGCGATATTTCGTTTCCTATTGGGTTTTCGGCAAATATGAACATAACAAAAGTTGTTTATTCTTATATTTAGAGTACCTTTTGTTATATACACTTTTGTCGTATACCGAAGTATAAATGAGTTATAAGCTAAAAACTATAGCGGGAGTCATTAATTTTATTGGGCTCAAAAGACTCAACCGAACTAAATGAAACTCGGTATGTGTAATAAATCTAACGCCTTCTTTAGAAAAAGCCATACCAACAATTCTAGCAACGGGCAGGAGTGGGGGTTGTAAGCGAGGCCTGAAATTAAAAATAGCGATATTTCGTTTCCTATTGGGTTTTCGGCAAATGTGAACATAACAAAAGTTGTTTATTATTATGTTTAGAGTATCTTTTGTCATATAGACTTTTGTCGTATACCGAAGTATAAATGAGTTATAAGCTATAAACTATAGCGGGAGTCATTAATTTTATTGGGCTCAAAAGACTCAACCGAACTAAATGAAACTCGGTATGTGTAATAAATCTAACGCCTTCTTTAGAAAAAACCATACCAACAGTTCTAGGGAGGAGCAGGAGTGGGGGTTGTAAGGGTGCCCATAAATTAAAATTAGTGATATTTCGTTTTCTATTGGTATTTCGGCAAGTATGTGCATGATAAAAGTTGGTTACTTTGTTATTTTCAGTAACTTTTGTTATATACACTTTAATCGTATAGAAGAGTATAAACGAGATATACACTAAAATCTAAAGCGGGAGCCAATAATTTTGTTGGGCACTAACGATTGAACCGAACTTGGCAAAACTCGGTGTGTGAATTAGCATTAATTCTTCCATGATTATAAGCTATTTTAAAAATTTTAGGTTCAAAGGGGAGTGGGGATTATAAGAGAGGCTGAAATGAAAAAATCGCTTTTTTTATTTTATTTTCTATTTGTTTTTTGGCAAACGTGCACATAACAAAAGTTGTTTACTTTGTTATTTAGAGCAACTTTTGTGTGCATTCACTTTTGTCGCAAAATGAAGTAAACACGGGATATACGCTAAACGGGAGTCAATAATTATATTAGTACTTTTTTAAGGGGTTTTAATAAATGAATATTATAACAAATGATGCTATTTTTTCGTCTTATATGATAGTTCAAAGTATGATTCGGATTAGTGAGGTTATAAATCTTCGTCACCCCCTCTTCATTTATTTATTTTTCCTAGAAAATAACTTTGTTATTTATTTCCAATAGAAATGTAAACTATAAGAGCATTTCCATTATTTAATTTGTATAATGTAACTTGATGCTATTGAAACAAATATGTAATATAATAACAATTAATCGTTAATGGTAATGTCATTATGACAAAAAACAATTTGCGTTTAAATTCGATATGACCACTATTATTTAATTCCATCAGGTAGATAAATTATAAAATAATGTTTTGCATCAATAATATAAGTAGAAGAATGTTGAGAAGTCTCATGCGGGAGCGGAAGATGACGGGACCAGTTAATTGAGTTTACTTATTTCCCTTCTGGCATTCCTGGAAGCGATTTCCAGTGAGATTCACTATTACAAATATAATCTTACGTGCAAAACTTTGCCTATACTATGTGAGCTCGGATTGGCTTTTGAAAGGAAATATGTTCATTATAGATGATATTTAATTGTAATAAATGCTACCCATGATCATGGTTTGAACTATTGCAAAACGGTGAGCCAAAAACTGTAGAGGGATAGATTAGGAACACACTTTCATTTATCCTTCAAAACTAAAATTTCTATTCTGTTAATCCCCAAAAGTTACCCTTCAGGGTTGGCTATTTCGGAAAATCATTACGTCGTGGAGGGCAGTATAAATGTACACATTGAAGTCTTACTATCAAAATACCAACATTGGTCAGTCAACAATAATTTCCCGGTCATCGCCGGGTACCTTAGCTAGTGTTAACATATATCTAGCACCTCCCCAAGAGGTAACACTCATTGGTCCACACAAATCAGAGTGTAAGAGTTCTAGCTTACGTGATGATTGCACACCCCTATTTTTATTAAAGGGTTCTCTGTTTTGTTTGCCTCTGATGCAAGCTATACAATCACTGTCGCCATTTTCACCGAAATCCATCCCAATAGCAGAAATCTTTAATTTATTCATATAATATCTATTTAGGTGCCCTAATCTTTGATGCCACAGGTCATGAGGCAATTTTTTCACCTGTTTGATTTCATTAGCATTTTTCACTACATTTACAGCCTGGGGCTTTCTTATTTTATAAACTCCTCCTTCATTGTAAGCAGTCATCAGCTCACTACCGATTATGTCACATTTCGGATAAATTTTACACTTGTCATGATCAAAAACAACTTTATAACCCTTGTCTGTTATTTTACTAACCGATAACAAGTTAGTCGCCAGCTGTGGAACATACAACATATCCGAAACATTAATATCTTTATTAAGATTAACTAATCCAACACTTTCTGATGTAATTTTATTATTGTTAGCCACTGAAATCTCTTGTTTGTTTTCACTACTGTCACTTAACCAATGTTTGTTCTTGGTCATATGTGAGGTTGCATCAGAATCTACTATCCAGTCGTTGGAGTCTGATATCACTGATGATAAGGCAGCTAATAAAGTCGATTTTTTGTTGTTGTTTACATTGTCCTTTTTCACAGAAACTTTCTTTCTACACTCAGTTGACTTATGCCCCTTCCTCTTGCAATTAAAACAAATTAAACCTTCTCGACAATTCACAGAAATGTGATCCGTTTTTTAACAATTATAACAAGTCACTGGAGGTCGATCACTTCTCTTGAATTTTGTTACCAAAGCCGACTCTTCTCCTGAATCCTCCTTAGAAGATTTTTGAATAAGCACTGATCTAATATAATCCGACGTAGTTTTAACTCCTGTGCTCTCCATAGCCATTATCATAGGCTCGTACTCGTCTGATAGCCCACTTAACATGATAACACCGATGAATTCGTCATCTAGGCCAGCTCCTATTGTTTCTAATTTCTGGGATAGTGACAAAATCTCATTTAAGTAATCTTCCATGCTACTAAAATGGTTTAAGTCAATACGAAGAAGTTTTCTAAGAAGAGATAGCCTTCTTGATATGCCCTTGTCTTCATAAGTATTTTCTAGCTTCTCCCAGATTTCTTTAGCCATCTTGCAACATTTTACAATAGGGTAAAGGGATTCATCAATCAACAAACTAATTTTGGCTCTAGCTTTAGAATCCTTCTTCGTATCTTCATCTTCTCCGGTGATATAACCCCACAAGTCCTCGGCAGTTAAATACATCTCCATTCCGAACTTCCAAGAGTTGTAATTTTCCCTTCCGAGTAACTTTTTAACGCTAGGTGACCAACTAGAGCTGTTTTCCATGTTTTTCTTCGAATCCATAGCAAAAATAACCGATTGCAGTTAACACGCGTCCGGCCCGATTCACACTACTTACTTCGATTTACGCACAAATTTAACCCTCGGTCGGGCGCGTCAAGAATATTACGTCTTCGGACGCGTGTATCTCAGAGATCATCCTCAACCGTTTTTACGGAAATACAGTTTTTTAATATATATTTTGCACTAAAATGTTCAGTGTGTGATTAGAAACCATAACAGAAAATATAACTTCATTCAAAAATAAGTAGCACGAAATCACTTTTAAATAAGACTTATTAAAAATCATCTAAATTTTAATGTACAAATCCTTTTTAAAATAGCAGTTTAATTATTATTTCTTTTGCAGAGCTGTACTACAATTAGGACAAAGCATGGAACTATGTTGTAAACAAGTTTTGGTTTTGCAATTCTCACAAGAGTATTTAGTAAACCTACATTTCTTTTTAGTTTCGCATGTTTCACATCATTTTCTTTTGTTCATTGTAGAGGAATGATTTTTTTATGCTGTTTTTGTACTTGAGTTCAATGTATGATCCAAAGAGTCTCTGTACTCGTCAAATTTCGTCCTTAGTTCGGTTGGTAAAAGTCTGCTGTTGTCACTGCGTCGTACAATATTTTCTTGTACAAGTTTTTTTGAAAGCTCATGTATGAGCAAAATAATAGAAAAATAGGTTTATATGATTCCATTTAATAAAGAGAAACTTAATTGATGTATATATTTATGAAATACCGATTTCAAAAAAACTTCCGAGATCGAACGCGTGGTATCTAGGAGATTAAACTGAATGACAGGTGAAACACACGACTCCATCGAACAAAGTGACACAACTGACCTTGAGGGGGAGACATATAAAGCACATAACTCGAAGCACTACACCACCACTCTCTGCTAGGAGGAGTGGCAAATATTTCTCTAGAAACTGTGTATCTGAGTGATCATGCGCCCGACGGAGGGTTAAAAACACGAACTTTTAATGTCTCTCGAATATCGTGTCTGGACCCATAACCATTGTTGGTTAATAAATAAAGCAAGATTCGAGAGATAAAATAAGATTTAATACTCAAACATAATCTCAGTGCACCCTCAACTCATGACTCAGTCTAACTCTTAAAGTACAATATGGCGGGGAACATACACGTTGTCTACGCCTTATATATTATTTAGTAAATTAGAATTACAATATTAATACTATAACTGAGCATTTCTTTAGAGGAAAGCAAGCAGTCCAATTTGATGATTTTGAGAAAATGACATGAAAACTTCATACATTTCAAGAATATTTTACTTCTTTAACTGAATTGTTACTTTTAGCATGGTGGCAATCAAATAAAAAGTCATTTTAGGATACATTTGAAGGTCTTACTCTTTAAACAATCAATGCTATTAATCCTCAGTCATGTTAACCTTTATGCTACAAATTGTCTGGTCCTATGGGACTTTAGGCACATATTATAACTGAGTATAATTTCACTCACCATTCAAAAGAGTTTGTGGAATGATAAGTTGTCCTCCCTTGCTTCTAACCTTCGGTACTTAGAAAAATAACTACATTAATCGGGGATCTCCCAAAATTGGTTAATTGGATTGATAGTATATCTAGAAAATACTTCTGTCATTAATTTTTAGGTATTATTATGGTAATTAAAGGTCAATGATACAAAATCATTATTTTAATTTTTAGGGCTTAGAATGCCTGGTGAATTTGAAAACATAACAACTGTTTGTACTTACCAATTCGACTTAATGTGTGCTCTCCACTTCTATGGTGATTATTTTTTCTTTATAATTTAATTATACTTATTAACATAGAAAACCTTATGTTGTATAGAATGTTATATAGAGTAACTTATTTTAATAGAACTGATATTCTATTATCAGTTTATATTAATAGAATACTTTGTTACGAACTAATGACATAAAAAGATTTTATATTATTAGTATATACATACTTAATCATAATCTCTTTTTTCCACACCCATTATTTCAGGTTTATGGGACCAAAACAGAGATAAATGTGAATGCTTGCCTTCATGTACGACAATAGAACATGATGTTATTGCCTATTACAGTCATAGGGATTCGGATCTACCAAAGTAAGGTTTGAATGCAGTTTGATACTACAATTAATTGGACTTTAGATTCATTTAAGCTATTAGAATGGTACTTATTCCTAAGCAGGGAAAAGGTTCAACATTAGATGGGCTGGGCCAGGCAGTTCACTAGCTAAATATAACAGAAGCTGGTGGAAATGTAATTAACTGAATCAGGTAGGCAGTAAGTAAAACAAATTTATAAAGAATGGCAAAATCTTTTATTTCCTGGTTTAAAGTGGTACTGCCCCCTCCATTTAATGAGTACCTCTCACTGAGCTGGGCATGATTAAGAAAAATTAAATTTGTTTTAAAAAAATGGCATCTGATGAATGAACTGCCTCAAAGTTCCCAAATATCTCAATGATCAAAGATATTCTTGAGTTTTCAAATTTTAAAGTTAACTTGAATATTTATAACAAACAATCTATTTGTATTACAGTTCTCTTGAATAGTTCTACTTGTGATATTTTATTTTCACTTTAGGTTATTATATTACTGACCATTCCTTATCCATCTATGTTTGTAAGTCTTGTTTATATAAAGCGGTTATTAAATGGAAAATAGGGGTACAAATTTCAGACGATATCCTCAGTACATCACCATTGCGCATTAGAAATCTGCTTATTTTTTGCAGCCCCTATCAGGTAAACATTTATCTGTACAATGTTTAACTTTTATTCTTAAATTCCATAAGTTTTGATTGTATGCAATTAAAAGTAAATCAATTGTTACTCTACTAAGAGCACATAAAATGTAGCTACTTCAAATATTTAAACATTGTTACTAATTCGTGTGCTTCAAATTTTATGAAACTGAATAACGTGAGATCAACTTTGACAGGGCAGAAGGAGAATATGAAGGACTTTTGGTTACAGAAGTAATTGTATCCTCATCAGCACTACATTTTGTGAAAAGTGAAAGACGAGCTGTATATACTCTAGTGGATTTCATTGGTAACTTTCAATTATCTCTACAATCCAAAGTTCCATAATAAACTATATTCTTGCTATATTTTGTTATTATCCTTATAGCTATTTTATTTAAGTTAGTATTTGTTTCACGTATCATTTTTTTGTTAGAGGAGGTTTTCCTGACTTCATCTCACATCCACAATGTTTTTTTATGTTTTATGTTTGAGCAGAATTGTGGATTTTGAAGATTTTTACCATGGTTACAACTTAAATTGAAAACAATATTTTTGTGGGTCCCATTGAATCATCAGACAAATCTCTCCTTTTTTGATTTTTTAATCTAGCGCACAAAACTTCATAAATACCGTCTAAGAGAAAAATGTATATAGTCTAGAATTCATTGTGAATTCAAATTTCGCTTTAAAGCTTATAACCGTTTTAAATCTTAACTCCTGAAAATTGTCAGCTGGGTTCAAAATTTTCTGGCTTTGGTCCCTTCTAATTATAATTGAAAAAATAAGTTTTTATATTATAAAAGTTTGTTATTTCAACAAGTGGGAAATAAGTGAAATTTTACTTCTTTGTGAACACAACTGAGGAGGAAAAAGTATTAGAGGAAAGAGAGTATTTTGTGAATATAGCTGATGAAAAAAGCAACTACTAGGTGCCAATATAAAATAGAATAATGAAACTTCAAAAGGACTTCACTGTAACATCTACTCATAGAAGAAGAGGTGAGCTGAGAAAAAAAAATCAGCAAAAACTCCAACAATAGAAATCAGGTAGAAAAATATAACAACATGGATGTCCATGTGTGTAGAAGGAACGCTAGCAAATGCAGGAAAGCTGCTAATCATGAGTCCTTAGCAAGAGATGGAGACAAAGAGGGCTGTCCAATGAACAGGGAGCCAAAGGAAAGAAAGCAGTTCCTGACTATGCGATGTGTGCAAGCCCTGAGCTGGAGTTGTACTGACCCCTTCATGGAAATCTGGTCCGCAAGTACTGAGCAGGTCAGAGGAGAGGGTTGGAAAGGGTCAGAGGAGAGGGAAGGCTGTGTTCATTGTCTGAGCTTCAGTCAATAACACATACTGTTATTGCAGTTATAGCATTCAAAAATAGTCATTAATACAGGGACTAAATAGTACTATGAAACTATACCTAGTAGAGGGGGGGGGGGTAGAAAACATTATTTTAAATGTTTTTTGAAAAAGAGAATTTTTTCATGGACTAATACAAATATATATGGTAACTATTTTGAATATCAGAAATATGGAATAGTTATTTGCATAAGAGATTGTAAAATTTTTATTCAGCTGCTAAGTAAATACTTTTTTTTTTTTTTACCATAAGGAAATACTTATTGTTAAATTTTGTTTATAAATGATAATGCAAATGGACATATTTGTATCATAGATAACTTAATATTAAGATCTTATATTAAACAAATTCATTTTTAATTTCTAATAAAAATAAAAATAAATATATAGACTGATTTCTGCAATGAATTTATTTTCATGTTTCAGCTGATTGTGGAGGAGTATTTGGTTTGTTCTGTGGCATGAGTCTCATTAGTGTTGTTGAGTTCTTATACTATGGAGTGCTCTGGTTAATAGGGCGAGACTGTAAGTGCATAAAGAAGAAAAAACATGTTGATGATGAGCCAGCTGAATGCCATGATGCAGATGAAACAAAAACATAAAAAAAAAAAATGGAAATAATATGTATATTTAAAACAGAAAAAAAGTATATTGAGATCTAGATTAAAAAAAACTTGGAATTTATCTAATTGTTTTTAAGTAGATGTATAGAGTTTTTTAATTAATGGTTTAAGGCACGTACATATTTGTAATCTTAACATTATTGATTACACTATTAAATAATAAATTAAATGTGAAATAAAAATTAATAGACGCAATTGAAAAATAGATAAATATCTGTATTGAATAGAGTTAAGAATATACCAGTAAAAGGTGAAATGTGCTTTTAAATTTGTCATTCTTAGTTTTTATTAAATTTCTTGATTTTATGGTTGATTGGTTTTTATACATACAATTTTAATCATTAATATTACCTATATTACGGGAGATGAAATGAAGTTTTACCCCCCCCCCCCTAGAATGATAAAACTAATGTACTTTTTATGCTAATAAGACAAACTGGGACAGGTTAATTACAGGTCATCTTTTTCTATCCAGTGTGGGACTAAATATTTTATTTTGAAACTTCATTACTGGTTAAATTCTTATTGCCTATACACACATTGTCAGACACTAAAATGGTATTAAACCCATGAAAAGTGTAAAAAACATCATCAATGCTAAGGGCCCGAAAAGGATGTTCAAAGATTGTCAGCCCAGATGCCAGAGAAAACCTTGCTCCGGGACAAGCTGGACGAAGGACATCAATCTAAATGCTAAGATTTTATAAAAATGCCGAACTGTAGCGGACACCACTGCAATCAGCCGATAGTCACCTGGATCAGTCGAACAGTCCTCTTTGGATCTAGCAAACTCTATTGCTTTAAAAATTCTTTAGGCATCACTTTTGCCTATCGTCGATTGTGCACACCATTGTTGCCTAAACTCCTTATTCTATGGCAGAAGACACCTCCTTATTCTACGAGAAAATGCAAAGAACATATTGTGTTTAGAATAACGGTTACTGTCCTAAAAGGTTATTTACTTTCATAAATTTAAAGTTCTGGCTTCCGACTTGTGGGAACCAATGTGTTCTATGAAAATGCCTTAATAGAATTTAGAATTTATTTGTACATGAATTTAGGGAAAGAATATTGTTTACATGGGCTTTTTATAGTTAACTACCGCCCTCAGGAGTGGAGGTTTCCTTCGGCAACAAAACAAACATCCGTCAATATCTTAATATTGCATGTGAGTAAAGGCTTTGGTTTTAGTCTCGCATGGTGAACCTAGAATCATAATTTCGAATCTCACCTGACCAATACGAAATTATTTAGTGACGAACTCATTATATAAAATACAGGGTCCGGCAAAAAAACCTCCCCGGATTGAGCAAGCCACCGCGTGAGTCGTAGTGAGGGTAGAGGTGTGGAGGGGGTATTGTTCCGTAGCGGCGTACGTGCCATTTTCAGTGTTCAGATTATGAACTCATGATGCATGGCTGCATGTGATGACATTTTGCAAAACATTCTCCCAGATGCTGTCTTAATTTCTTCTGATGAAGCCCACTTCCACTTGTGTGGAACTGTCAACAAACAGAATCTCCGCTACTGGGCTGCAACAAATCCTAGGGAACTCCACCAACAACCACTTCACAGCCCAAAAGTCACAGTTTGGTGCGCCGTTGCGGAATTTGGTGTGTGGGGACTGTACTTTTTTGAAGAAGATGGACAAACAGTAACGGTCAATGCCGATCGCTATTGTCACATGATAAAGACATTTCTCCGACCCAAGATCAACCAGTTTGTTTTAGACCATGAGGAAGAAGAAGTTTGGTTCCAACACGACGGAGCCACAGCTCACACTGCTCGGCGGTCCATGGAAATGTTAAGAGAGTTGTTCCCTGGACGTCTTGTTTCTTTAAGAGGAGACATTTCCTAGCCCCAAGGTCACCCGACTTATCACCTTGTGATTTCTTTCTGTGGGGCTACCTAAAGGCTAAAGTGTACAAACATCGTCCCAAAACTCTGCAAGAACTAAAAGATGTCATTAGGCAGGAAGTGGCAGCCATTCCAAGGGAAGGTACACGAAGAACTATGGACAACTTCAGGGAAAGACTCGTGAATGTCTTAACAATGGGGGACATCATTTATCGGACATAATTTTCAAAACCAAGTAAAGTATACTAAGTAATGTAAAATGGCATTATATAGGCTATTCACAAATATAAGTAATTATTCTGTATGTTTCTTATTCTTTTTGCAAATGCCTATTGAAATCAGGGAGGTTTGTTTGCCGGACCCTGTACTTAGTCCCACCCTACCTAGAAAAGGGTGGTAACTATAGATAACCCATCCCAATTAACCTTAGTAGCACAAAGTGGACTTTAATAAATAACATTCACATTCTTAATATTGGGTTTATTGAAAAGATGTAAGGAAAGAATTGTGTTTAGAATCTGTTTTCCGCCCATTAAACCGGATTTATGAATTTCAATGTTTACTTATTGAACCAGGCCACCAACTTGTATTCATTAGTTTTCCCTCGAGAGTCACCAGAGAATTAGCTAATAAAAACTGTCATATTTTATGAATATTTATTTAGGGAAGAAATTTTGTTACTATGCGCTGTATTGTGATATTTTTCAGTTGTCTGGAGTGACTGATTAAAATAATGTTAATTTCATTTCCAAGGGAAACCATTTTTATTTCCACTCTCATCTACTTGTAATACGATTAACAAATTACTCCCTGCTTCCACCGCCATGTCATACTTTTCTGGAATGCCTGAACACAATTTTATCATATTTTCCCACTAATGCTAAGAAGATGAGATCATCTTTTTATGTTTATGAAAAATGAAATTTATTTGAAACCATGATGAATTCCAAGTATTTATACGTATACTACGAGTGTCAGCATTTACCCATTGATTGTTTCATGCATAAAATAGTGTTACGACTATAGCCATTCATTCCGAGGTACAACATGGGCTGTATAATTATTCCAATTTTCAATTAAGACATCATCGTTAACGATGACTTTATCAAGAATATGTAAAGGGCAAATTGTGTTTAGAATATTGTCCTGAAATTCATAATTTTGAGTTCCGAATGCAGTCGCCCAATGGAATTTATTTGTTTCCCTAGGATGCTTTCATAGTGAAGAGAGGTGCAGGTATTAAGGGAATCAATAGTGTCAATGCCCACTATTAGCAGATTTCCCTTAAGGGAAATCAGCTATTGAAGTCGTACTCATGACGCGGTTTTAGAAAAGATCCCTCAAATGTCCATCGATCCTATCCAGGAGATGACGAAAATCGGGGCCGTTCAAAACTTTATATGTGTATGTGTATATATATATATATATATATATATATATATATATATATATATATATCATGATCTAAAGACTACGCCTTGTAGTTGCAACCATTGTGTTTTCATATTACTATACTCACCGAAATCCATAAGATGCTTGATGTCTTCAAAATAGGATTTTCTAGGCCTCCCTCTTCCCCTATGCCCAAGAATCTTACCTTCAAATATATTAGTAATGAAATCGTTGTGCATTATGATATGCCCAAGAAGTTTCACTCACCTTATTTCCATTGCCTTGATAAGGCTTTTGCTCTCACTTAACCAATCATATTGAAAATAAAATGCGCTATAAATATTGTTATATAAATTTATTTATTTTCTTTGATATTAACGAAGATATTTGCATTTTTTAGTTTTTAGCCTTCCGTAAACCTCCACTTCCACTCACGTCATATTAGCAAAAGCCCGTCACGTAGGGCCTTCCCAGGAGAAGCGACTGAAATGTAAACGAACTGTTCTGCCAACTTTTCACCGGAAAGAAAAAAAAAATACTGAAATACATCAGAATATAACATATTAATTTGATTGAAAAATATTTACTATATCTAGTACTATAATTTATAATGAATCAGAATAATGTTTATCTCTATCAGTCAAATTTAAGTAGGCAAAAACGTAAGGCGGAGGGCACCAGAACATATTTGCATGTATCTCGTACAATAAAGGTCTCTTGAAAACAAAATTTGGTATTTAAGCTTTGAATATAGTGGTTCGTTTTATAATTACGTGGGAAAAAAGCACGTGGAAAATCTGCTTAGTTTACGAAGCCCCTGCGTGATGGACTTTTTTTATAGTCTCACTCAGCTCAGATATGATGGTAGTAGTAGGTCTTCTTCGTATAGGTCTCCAGTATATTATTGGTGACATAATAATATAAAATTATAATAATTTATTAAATAATATTTTACATGTATTTTGCTACATTGAAAGAGAGAGGTCTTTTAAATTTAATTAATTTTTGTAACGTCATTTAGGGCAGAATGTTCCTATGGCGGCCTAAGTTCCTCTGCTCAAACTAAAATGGCATCTATTTTTGTGAAATTTATATATTTTACATTCCTAATTTTGATAATAAAACAACACGATTAACCCAATGATTTTCATTTTTATATAAATGTAAACTCCTTGTATTTTCTTAATTAATTTTACGCTATGAATGAAAAAGGTGGTCATTTTTAGATCTGGCACCTAAAGCACAAGTAATCCTTTAAACCTCAGAAGCTACTTACGATACGTAAAATATTTTAGAAATCCCTGTATTTTTAACAGGGTATTTCCTTGTCCGTTAAACACCTTTCTACCTAATTCGGTGCTCTATTGGGTACGCCCACAATTCGTAAATTACGGACCCTGTGGTAGTCACAAGGAAAACAGTAAGCTTTTGTATACATACACAGCATGTTTTTCTTAACTAAGCAGCTAATTCAAATAGGTTTTGCCATAACCAACTTCTTCTATTTACATGTGCTTGGCTTACAACTATAATCAAGTAGGTCTGCTGTGCCCGATTTAAAAATTATGTACTTATAATTTATAAGGTGACTCAATTAAAATAAAATTTTACTTCTATGAATGTTCCTAACTATCAGAAAACTAAGGATTAGAAACCTGGAACTGAACACTGAAAACCTCAAAGTACTGATTTTAAGACTGGATGTAGAGTACCTTACTTTACTCAGTACCTTGCGTGACGGGCTTTTTATGTTCAAGTTTCTTAGTGACATCACAAGGAAATATGCAGAGTACAGTATAGGGCCCAGAAGGCAGAGTCATCTCGTTGAGGATCTGAATGAGAATATGTGCTTAACATATTGCATGACACCTACGTTAGAATTCTCGAACGGGAAACAGAAACCCACTAATTAAGGTTAGCTAAAGTTGAAAGGATAGAAGGATATAAAGGAAATCACAAGAGTTTAAAAAATTCCTAATTACATTAGGTTTTAGCAATAATTGAGGTATTCAAAGTTAAATTTAAATTATGTACGTATTTGCCACCATTGTGTCCAAAATTCGTCGATTTCAGAAATCCGTCAGTTTTTAACATTCTGTTACGTTTAAGTATTTATATAGTTTGGAAGGCCAGATTTTTCAGTATATATTTTTAAACCTTACTATTAGCTATTGATAAACTGATTAATACTATTTCAAACCAATTAACGAGTTACAATTATCTTCTATGGATACAATTCTTTTTGGGGGATTGTCTCCAACAATGAATATAAACTTGGGCAGTAATGTCAAATGAATGAAATGCTTCCTCTCAAACAACTAAACAACACTTTGAGGAATAACTCAAATTACTTTTTTACAAGTCCAAAACACGAATCATTATTGAAACTTCGGAAAATGATTTATCAAAGATAATAAACAGTTTGAAAATAAAGACATCTCTCGGAACCGATTGTTATGAAACAATAAATAATTCTATTGAATCAGTAAGGTTTACCGGAAAGTTTCTGCTTCATAATGCTATTATTTTATATCGTTTAGGTTGTGCTACCGTCACCAACAGTTAAGGATACGACTGGGCTCGAATTTTCCAGAAGCTTAAAAACATTTTCTGCTGAGTAATATTTGGCTTTAACTGGATGGTTTGTGATTTAGTTAAATTCATTCATTGCATGGCTATTTTCTTCGTTTGTGTGATTGATTTCATTTCATTTTTTATCATTTTTTCTCTTATCATTGAATCGTTGAAAATCGCGTCTTGAGTGCTGCTAATAAAATTGGACTTTGTTTGTTTAGGGATATAAAATCATAGTAATGTAAAAGTTTAAGTGGCTACAACATTAGTAGGATTGAAGGGTTACTGAAAACAAATTTTACAAGTAACTTAGAATGCAGGAAATATATATAATAGCCGTTAAAGCGCATTGCCTTGCCAACAAAGTAAGTTATATCATATTTTTCGATACGAGTCAATGTAAAAGAAGTATTTCCAATTTTACATTTTACGGCCCCTTTAAACCTTTTTTAAATTTTAGCCATTAACGAACTCAATATTTAGTTTTTCATGAGAGAAAAAATTGCTAAGGCCGTCATACCCGTACTAGATAAACATGCGTACATATTCATACTTTTATATTAATAAAAGGAAAACGAACCAATTTTTTTTAGGGGTTACCTATAAAGGGGGGTACCTATTTTTAAGGGGTACCTATAAAGGTCATCCTCCTGATCTACCTTATTTATGGTAATTATATCCATTTTAGTTAATATTATTGTGGATGTTACTAAAGGATCAGTATAAGTTAAACTTTCTTATGACATAAATGGAAGTTCACTATCCTAATAGATGCTTTCAGAATCTTAGTTAAGATTTTCCTTATTTCTTCCGTCTTTATACTAAGATCTTGTATATATTGTGCAGTCGACTTGGGTATAACTCCTCTTGATCCAAACAGTAGCCCTTTAGATGTCCAATTTTCTATATTATATTTTTTTTAAATATCATATTTAAAATATGGACAGAATTGGGTGAAGATACCTATCTTAAGACCTATTTCAGTCAGATTTCCGTTACCAACATGCATTGTCTTGTTTTATTTAAATAAAGATTTTTGTGACGAACAAACAAAAATTACGGCCGTTGGAGCGCTAAAAGGCAAATGCATTTTTATTTAAACGGATTTAATATTACTATCCTTCTAGGTAGAAGCGGTGGACATTGAAGAAAATTCTCGAAAATCGTGTCTTATGAGGTCCAATATTAGGATGCAAGGGCGGATGTGTGGTTGAACAAAAATGTTTCAATACCTCCTACACATATAAAATTCTAGCTTATGAAACAATTTGGAATATCAGTCAAAGATGAGGAATGTTTCTTGTGATTATAAGTTACAACAAATGATCCTTTTATTAAAATGATTGAAAGTAAATTGAAATGCCTAATTAGACGTCAAAATTTGTCTTCCGCATGTAATGCTATTTATTCATATATCTTCTCAAAAGTGTTTCGAGATATCGTTCCTTATTGAATGTTTCTTCTGTTAAATAAGGCAGCACGATCACTGTGTTTTTTTAAAACCATTTTATATAAAAATTAATTCAATATTTCAAAAAACTAGATTGCTTGTTCTATTATAGCTCACCATGGAGAGTGAAAGCAAAAATCAAATATTTCTCGAGGTCTTTTAATGACCACCAATACTTATTTTCCATTAAGTGTGGTTAGAATTTCGAAAAGAACATCTTTTTAGTCGGTACTTCAGGAATGAGTGAAGTCCTTCACCAGATCAGTGAAGTTCCTCCGATTGCTGGATGACACGCTGTTGAAGTCATCGGACATTTTATTCTCTATTTACGCGCAGTAAGAACCTTAAGTAAATCAGTTATGAAATTTTCGCTGAACATGTAGTAATTAGTGATTCAATAGCGTAATTGAATATCTCTGAAGTATGAGAGAAAATATAAATATTTCGGTTAATATCCGGATAATCGGAAAATGCTAAGAACAATTATAGAGTATTACGTTATTGAATTTTCCTCCAAACATGTATATTTTTATATATCCTTTTCCTTCAGATTATGTCGGCAACGAGCGGAAACATAAATGCTGTGACACCGTACGACGTCTTCGTCGACAGTAAATGGCTTTTCCTGCTGGTGGGATTTACATTACTGGACAAAGCCTATTACTCAGTCTACAGGATGCTCCTGTTCCTCTTCAACTTCTACATCCTCTGTATGTCATCGTACGCCATGTACCTCGTCATGCCTAACAAGAACCTCGCTATAGATGCATTCCATGTTTTTTTGGCATCGATATGGCTATTTTGGTGCTTCATAGCGAGGCTGTTAACTGCAAGGTTATTTAATAAGTCTTAATAAAACTTTATAATATTTATAAGAACAAACAGTATTATTGGCGCTCTGTTGCTGATAGCGGACTTAATGAATAAATAAAAAAGCTCCTATAATTGGGGTAGGGTATTTTAAGGTTCACGAACCTGCATTTAAACACATTTGGGTACTTATCAAGAAAATGAGTGATTGTTTGTTTAACACCGCTTAGTGGACGTTTATTATTACACCACTTAGGCAGGTAACTTGGAGAGTTCATGTAGCAGAGGACGGCCGGGGAAGACCGCTTTATGCCGTTACTCCACGACATCGTCCAGTTTTGGGTTAACTCTAATTTATAAGAAACAAGATGGTTTGCCATACTCTACTACTGGACTGATGACCGTTTTATTTTTTTGCCTCCCAGCCGAAACATTTTATGTTTGATTGCTTTCGGCCAGACTTGGAAGCATTTGTCCAATCTGTTGCTAATGTCAGGTTCCTAGCTGTATCGGTCAGTGCTCTAACCAGGGGAAACAATTAAGAAACTGATATTCTTCCAAAGCAATACTACGCATCCTGGTTTATTTCTTATTCTTAGTATATCATGTCCGGGATCTTGAAACTCTCGTATGAACTCCCATCACTAGGTCAGTCTCGGCTGCCATATTTCACCTGTGTTCAATTCATCGTAAGATAATGCAATGAAATCAGTCACCACTGAGATTTTTTGGCATTTTTCTCAATGCGAATTATTTGTGCGATAGTTTGAATAGTCGGGTGATATAGCCTTCTCAAGGCATTGAACCTCCAACCAGTAGGTGTCGCCGTACAACTTACTACTATTAGAGTTCCTGTCTATAATAAAAGACCCCAAAACATATCAAAGTTAAATTTAGAATACTCACAGTTTGTTAACTTAAAATATATTTAGAGCCTAAGGACAGTCTGCTTAAATTAAACATATATATGGATTTAACTTAGATTTTTTCGTTATCTTGGGATATTTATGTACGCAATGTTATCTAATAAAAAATAACAGAAATCGATACTTGTTGAGTTTATGAATCTATCAAAGTGGAGTAACAGAAATAATTGTGTTATTCTGTTATTATAATATAAGAGAAAATAATGACCTTATTCAGTGAAAATATATTTTCATAATACTTTGAAATTAGAAAGTCTAAATTTAGTTGTAAAGTTTATTAAATTTATTTTTCATTGCAAAGTATTTAAACTAATAAGCACTCAAAAACAAAGTACATTTGTAATTGATTTTAGTTTATTTTTCAGTTGGTTGAAGGAAATGAGGGAAATGACCAATGGAGGAATTTATCATTATAGATATGAAAAACTGGATGAAGAACAAATTGGAATGCACCGTAGTGTGAAAGAGGATGTTCGTAGAAAATCGAGGATGATCATATGGATTTACGTCACAGGGATAATTTCTGTTATGATATTCTTCCCATTTTCAGAATACCTCATGAACAATGAGAGTGACTCTGAGAAGAGCGAGCATATTGTGAGCCCATATTTACCCCACCTGTATTACGTGCCGTTCGACACGCGCACACCCGGGGGGTATGCTGCAGCATATTTCCTAGACTTCCTCTTCTGGGTAATTACATATGTGACTGCAGTCAGCACGAATGGCATTGTGATCAGCACCACGGTGCAGCTCAAGGTGCAGTTCAGGGTCTTGAACTACTCGCTCAGGAATATTGAGAAGAGAGCTTACTCTATCTACGCGAAAAGATTTGACATGTCGCACGATAGAGCTTCCATGGAGGACTTGCTCAAAGAAGAAGAGTTTCAAAAATGCTTAAATTTGTGCCTGAACTCCAACGTCGAGCATCATTTAGCACTTCTTAGGTAAGAGGGAACGTGTTTAATATTTTTATTAGAATTACCAGTGATGCACTGTATAGTTAGAGTTCAAAAATTATCATTAGGGAGATAAAAATGGTTAGAATAAATTGAGATTTTCCTTTATTTTTACTTTTTTCCGCCTTTGATTGGTTAAATGAAGTTAACCTCTGGTTCGATTCAACCGTTTACGAACATCTTTAATTTTATATAAAACGTTTAAATATCGAGTTTGACAACAATCAAACAAAAGTCCGTCACGCAGAGGCTACGTAATCTATGCAGGTTTCCCACATGAAGTTTTACAATAAAGAAATCTGTATACTAGTAACAGTAGTAGTAACGAGTCTCTAAACCAATTTCACGGGAGCCGAACAGTTACGGAAACGGCCAAACTAGCTTTCGGCGGAAAGTCATGAATAGAACCGATATCAGCCGGTCTCATCTCATTCGTTATCCGCAAACACTTAATAAAAATGCAAATATCTCTATTAATATTCAAGATAGAGAATAAATATGTATAACAATGGCCACAATATTTATAGTAAATTTAATTTGCAATAAGATTAGTTCTATACAAGTTTTCGATCAGACGTATACCAACGGAGACATTTCGAAATTCCCCCTCTAACCCCCCCCCCCTCCCACTAATCCGATTTCTGCCATTAACGAACTTGATCTTTCTTTTTACATAAAACGATTAAGTACCAAGTTCCCTCCAGAAATCCATAACTAGACGTTTCCTACCGCTAAGTGTTATTTATTTATTGAAGCTATCTTTTAAGAAGCGGGTATATGTTTTAATTTCAAATTTAAATGTAACTTATTCAATTACTATCGTTTTTAATTTGTTTCCAGATTCCAGAAAATATGTAAGCCTTTTAATGGTTCTTGCATACTGAATGTGTTTACTATAACCACAATAATTTACGCTGCAACTTTGTACTCAATGTTTCAGGTAAGCAATTGAAATAAAAAATATTTTACGTGTTGAAGCCTGTAGAACCCTAACAACATAACAACATTTCACTCATTTGATAGCTGTATATAATTATGTTTATAAATGGGTTCTACTCACCACCTTGACATGGAGGATCATAGACCCCCCCCCCCTAATATCTCATTAACAATCACTATTAAGTAGTTTAACCTCCCATGGAGAATGTATAATATGTTAAAACATAGAATGAAACCATGGAAAAATAAATCTATTTCGTTTGATAGTTTTAAAATCAACTTTAATATATAAAATATTACAGAAGAAGTAAGAACACTCTTTAAAAAACTTTCACGTAGATGTCGCGTAAAATAAGCAGATATCTCACCCAGAAGAACAATATACAAATAACTCTATCTGGACATTCTAATCTAATTTTGAACTCATTGAATAAAATCCGTATTCCCCCTGGTTAGTAATCTTCCTAATCAGCCATAGCAGCAAAAAGTGGACGTTAATAATCAATAATAATAATCTTATTTATGAGCTGAGCAACTAGCCGATGTGGTGCAGTGCCATTTATTTTCATTCAGAAATTCTACAAAGCTGTTAAAACATACAATAAAATATAGCGAAATAAAATTGTATTAAGTATTAAATTAAAACTAAAACTTTTACATGGAATGAGGAAGATTATTTAATAATTATTAACATAGTGTTCTCCCTTAGTTATTGAGCATATGTAAACAAATCTTGTTAGCACGCTAGGGCTGCGTAAACTAAGCAGATTTCCTTCGTAATGGAAGACACACATCGTGATCAGCAGTAGCTGATTTCCTATAAGGGAGAAAAAAAAATAATGATTATAATGCATCCTTTGACTAATAAATTCAAATTAGCCTTCACTTTATGCAACTTAGTCTAATCAGGGCAAGATATCTACATGGCATGATGAGGCAAGAGATTTTATTTACAATTAGTATAAGAAAAGGTTCCGAGTATGAGAAAAAAATACATAATAAATAATAAAAGTTACAACACATAAAATACTAATAATTGTAACATACTTTTTTAAAAAAATGTATATCGACACGTTCATTCGAAAAGAGGGAGCCTTAGATAACTGCTGCATTATCTAAATTCATTAAGAGAATCGTCTTAGATGCTCTAAATCAGGGGTCTCCAAACTACGACCCGAGGGCCACATCCGGCCCGCAGACAAATTTTGTCCGGCCCGCGGAGAGCTAGCATGCTTGAAAACTCCTTTTAGAGAACATATTTTTTAAAGCAAATTAAATTTAGTTTACTGAAGTATTCTAATTTTATGTCGAATAATTATTAATATGACATCTACATTGATATGGTCATGGGATAACTACTCATAACATTGTTGTAGGCTTATTGTTATTGTTTTTGTGATAAGTTGGATAAAGAAACACAGAATTGTAATGAGTAAAGACATGTATAATATGCAGAAAATTTAACTTCAGAATATAATAACTAACAAATTATTGAAATGAATCCAACTAACATTTTAAATAAAAACATAACTTATAACAAGCATAATGACACATGAAATACTAATGAGATTTATGTAATTGAGATTTTCCACTGACAATAGTTTGTAGTTGTGGACTAATTTTACTAGTACCAATTATTAAAAGAGATTTAGGATGCTCATCAGTTAATTTAGATCTGTAAACATTTTTTGTGTACTTCATTTTGGAGAAGGTCTTCTCACACAAATAAGTAGTACCAAAAACAGAAAACAGCCCACGAGCAAATTTATGCAAATTATCAAATTGTGTCAATGGAGGACTCTTATAAAATTCCAACAAAGATGAGTTTTGATATTTGTTCTTAATTATATCACTGCACTGTAGATCAATCATTTCCATTCGAAGTTCCGGGGCTAGGGTGGACTATTTCACTTTTTACCACCGGCAACAATGATAACATGGTTTTGGCCCACGGAACTTACTGGAGTAATCAGTATGGCCCTAAAGGCTGGAAAGTTTGGAGACTCCTGCTCTAAATGAATACACCAAAAAAGGTGTGTTTTTGTTTATTTTTAAATCTGAAATAGCTAATAACCTCTCTTGTTTTGTCATCTTGAGTGAAACTACTTAAATGTTTGTAGTAAATTAAATTACAAGAGAAATGCTATTAAATACATATCAGGTTGCATAAAAGTAGCCGAATCAAACTCCTGAAAACACTAGATTTCGTCAATTGCTCCTTGAGTAATTTGGGTGTCAATACTTTATTTCTGCCACAATTATTAAATTAGCTTACATTTTTATTTTTTTTTTTTCAGAAACCCCCTATTAATGTAATGGTCAATTATATTGGCACGTTTGTGGCTGAGCAAACATATTCATATTTTATTTGCTATTTTGGCGAGGAAGTTAAGGAAGAGGTCGGTATTTTATAAGTTTATTTTATTCATACATTTATTATATCTAATTACCAAAATGTAGATTTTAAGAAATTTCAGCTTATTGGTTAATAAATACCGAACTATGGGCATACCATATTATAGAAAATTGTGTCTTCTTAAATTCACTGCTCTAGAAGAAATAACGGAATTAGTGAATGAATGTTTTTTGTTTTTTTTTATCTTTTATCTAGTTTTCTGATAACTTAATTTTTATTTAAACCAGATTTCTCTTATTTTTGCATCTTTAAGAAGGTGAGCCCACCTGCATTGTATTTTCATTAAGCAAAATATCTCTTTCTGACAGAGCAACCAGCTGTTCGAATCGCTTTACAGTACTTCCTGGTTCAATTATAACAAGTCTTTTAAAAAGACCCTCCATATAATGATGAGTAACTCAATGAAGCCCCTTGTCATTGGTGCACATCTTCTGGATTTTTCAGCCACTCTCCAATCATACGGTCAGGTAAGTTTGACATTTAGTTTAAGTTAACATATTTTTACAAGGAAAATATCCTGTGGGTTTTGACTCATATATACTCGTTAATGGGTTCAAATAAATATAGTCTTCCCTCAAAAGATTACTATTTCATAATATTACGGTTCCTAGAAAAATAAAACAAAATGGGTGAAAGTGTAGTTTAGTCCCCCCTTGGTGGCGCACTTTTCAAAATGACGACCGCGGCCATTTTGTTCTTTTAACTTAATCTGTTTTGACACTTTGGGCTTTAGAGACCGCAATAAAAAATTTCCAATATACGCCATCGGTGGTTTTAACCGAGGGTGGGGATTTTAATTTTAACTTAATTTTTGTTAACTCACCTGATTTGTTGGATACTTAGACGATCACGAAACAAGATGGCGTACGGGGGGCGGGGACTAAATTACAATTTAGCCAAAAAATGTAAAATTCTGGTCAGATCGAACTATATAGTTTAAAGTAAGGATAACCGAGAAGGAGAAAGTAAGAATAACTTGCTAAATATTTCAGGTACGAAAAAATGTTGATCCGGCCCGCGGGGCATTTTGAAAAACCCAATTAAACAAAAATATTTCCTATAATTACTCCAAATGATGAAAATGAGGAGAGATTTGTGCGTTTGGCAGTACTTATAAATGCCAACAGTTCTTTCCAATGATGAAAGTTAATAAATCTAAACATCGTACAGGCTGACTGACGATAATTTGGAAAAATCTTTACGTCATCGTATCAGGGGTATTAATCCAAGCATCGATGGATTAGTTTCCCAAATTCAAGCTCAAGTGACTCATTGATTTCGGTGTCGCTATATAACTTTTGTTGTTTGTAATAATTCCAAATTTTACGATTTAATTATAATGTACCTATTTTTTCCATTTCATTTTGATATTTTAATAAATTGTATTATAATTACATTGTCGTATAATGTCATGTCTGATATCAATTGTGTTAAAAATTATGAACACTACTTTAAAATGCACTACTTTTAAAAGCGGCCCTCGAACGTATTTGCACACTAAAGTTTGACCCACAACATGTCAAAGGTTGCCCATACCTGTATTACACATTTCAATCCAACTGATAACGGAGAAATTTTGAATTCTCCGCTCCAACTACACCGCATTCTTGGTCCGATTTCAGGCATTAACGAATATAATCTTTAGGGTTACGTGAAACAGTTTAATATGGAATATGATTTAGATCTAATCAAAATTTTAGACTCAAGAAATCAAATCTTAATTGCTTACGTCATCACACATGGAAGTTGCATGAATCTCAACTAGTAAAGATTTGTATAAAGCAGAATTTGGTATTTAATCGTATAAGACGTTTTATGACATAATCGTTGTCACATTTCGACGATATGATATATTCGCTTATTCTTAAAGTGCTATGACTAAAAGTGGGCACTTACTGATGGCTGAAAATTAACTCAATAGTAATGATTTTATTAGAATTGATATTTTAAAGTGACTATTTTTATGGATTTAAAGAAAAATATATTTTTTTTTTATATATTTTATGTGGATAGTATACCTAATATGTACTATCTTGTTTATTTCAGCTTCTTGCAGCTGTCTACAAGGTTATGAATATTTGGAGACAATCTGAAAAACTTAAGTAGAACTGCAACACTTTATCTTTTCTCAACCATATAAAGGCTGTTAACATAACACTAATTGTTGTCGCTGAGATATAGCAAAATCTTCCAACCTCCTAAGATAAATAAGAAACATAAATATGTATTTTTGGTTTTGTATGTAAAATAAAACACTTTTTGACAAACAGTATCTTTTTGTATATTCATTAAACAATAACCAATAGTTACTTTAATTTTTGATTTTTTACTTCCCTCCAAATTGAATTGTTTTATCTCCTATTCCTCCAAAAGTGGTTACTAAATAAATTGTTCATTTATATACCGCAGATATTCTTGGGTAGTAGCAAGGTACGTATATTTTATTTTATGTCTTTATTTGAAGGGCTCCACAACTAGGCGATGTCGCTCAGTATCATTTATTTGAATTCTCTAAATTAAAATTTAAAAATAAAGATAAAATGTTTTCAAAATTATTAAAACATAGTATAAAGTATATTGAAATAAAATTAAGAAAATGTTAAAATAATGCTATATGAAACTATCAACTTTGAGATAAATCCTGGCATGAGGGTGATGGAAGTCTAAGACACTAGTTTAAAATTGTATTAAAGAGAGATATAAAACGTAGAAAAATGAGTGGGGTGGGTGAGGTTTAAAGTTTGTTGTAAATGTCAGTTGTCTTCAAGTGTTTTAATAGTTTATTTATATGTGAGCTACCTTCTGTTAATAGTTCGTTCAAGTCGTTGGGTAAGTTCAAATGTTCACGTAGTCTGCAGTCAGTCAGGAGTTGTTTAATGGTCAGTACTATGTTACAGTGAGTGCATGTAGGTCGCTCTTTACGGTTTATAAGCTATGAATGTGTAAGTAGTGAATGTCCGATTCTAACTCTAGGCAACACCACTTGATCTCGTCAAGGTACGTGTAATAGCAGTAGTAGTGAAGGCGTTATACTCAAGAAACACACAGGCGCGCGCAAACGTCTCACTCACTATCTCTCCCTCTCTCTCACACACACAAAACCACAGTAAATAAATAAATTTTTTGCACCTTGAGGACGGTCAATAGATTGTGTAGAGGTCAATTAAGAGGTTCTGCGGGATTATTGAATAAATGAAAGTTTGGGAAGAAATGTTGCCTACATCTACAAAAAAATATATAGCTTACCATCATTTTGAGAGATCCTTTGTAAATGGTACCATTCCCACAAATATGCTTGAAAGTGTAACTTTGAGTAAACTTTTTTTGATGTTTGAATTTATATTTCACTTTTTTTATGGAGAACAGCTTTATACTGTTTCATAACTTTAATTGCACGAGTGTAATTACATATACAATTTTTATTACTAACAAATTAACTGTTCTCCAGTATTAACTCTTTAACAGCAATAAAATAAAAGTCCCTTAAAAGTAACGTCAAATCTTAATTTAATAGGAAAAACATTAATTGGAGTTAAATTAGTTAAGCTGGTAAGTAAAAGTTTTATTGTTTATCCTCGGTGTCATTTGGAGTTGTAGCTCCTTGTAAATGTAACCGCGGTAAGCCTCAGTGAAGGTTATAAACATTTTCAAGGATGGAAGTTAATTTGTAATTGAGTGTCAGATATTGTTTTAATGAGATTTAACTATGAAAAAGTACCTCCAGGTCAGTAAAGACTATGAAGAGGACAGAGATATGAAGAAAGAATTCGTAACTATTACACGTGAGGGCCTACATTTGGAATACTGTAGGAATTTCTTAGATAAAGAAAAAGCTGATAAACTCTTCAAATGTTTAGAAAAGGACATCGAATACTTTTCAGGCGAATTAAGCAGGGTTAAGGTTTTTGGAAAGTGGCATGACATACCAAGGAAGCAGGTATTGAACAATTTGTAAGCCAAAGACATCAAATATTGACTTTTGATCAATAAGGGGAGGTTTATTTGTTTGTGTTATCATAGTTTCTTTTAGTATAGTTAAAATATTATCGTATTTAGGGATTATCACAGGGGTTTCATTTAGAGAGTTTAAATGAATTACATAAATAATAAAAAACAAATCAAATATTTCCAAATGAATATAGTTTTAAAATAATACTATCAGTTATTCTTTCCTAAAGTGGAGTTTATTTGAAAATTCAATGAAACTTTATTTAAATGTACTTTGTTATTTATGTTTGGCAGTTGACTCAATATTTTGACAAAAATTTGTCTAAAGATGTAATGCTTCCTAAGAATTATTTAATCAGATTTTGCACAGATATAGTACGCCATTAGAGCTCACAATAATCGTTTGTTAAGGCCTGCCTGGATTCTGTTAAGTTTTAACTTGTGCTCAGTCATTTGGATTCAAACTGCTGGAATTATAATGTGGAGTACTTTGATATTTGTGCTTTGAATCAAATGTTCCTGAAGTGGTTCTATATTTGTTTGAAATACTTGTTATCTTACTGCTTTATTTATTTTCTTAATAGTTAATTTAAGAACTATGTGTGTATTTATGTATGCATTACCATATGGTTATGCCCTTATACCCTCACTTTTTTTATTCCTGACCTTAAAGTACAAGAGGGTTGAGAAATTCTTTAGAGTGATATGTTCCGGTAAATATCAGAGCTGATAAGTTTTTTTTTAATCTACTATTTATCTACGTTCACAGATGACAAATCTTGTGGACTGGGAACCTGACATCCCACGCCCCAATAGTTGTATACAGACTCCTACTAGGAATCTCTCCTTCCAAAAAATCCTTGAATCTGGGGAGCCTTCCCCCCAGATTTCAGTGTTCTAGTTGAGAGGTAATTTTATAAATCAATCATATTGTGACTTCCTGTATAGAGAAGGCCTAGTAGTCTCCGTTTGGATTTAGGCATTGGCTGAGTTCTCTTTAAAACTGACTACTATGTGCATAACAAAAGTAGTTTATTGTATAGTGCGTGTAATTTAATGTTCCACCAAGTAAGAACTTAACAGATTATGTGCCCAGGTCATGATTAGAAATAAAAGCCAGTAAGATATTTATTGATAGTGAATTTAACAAAACCGTAATGGGGAGGATGGTACTGTAAAAATTGAGAGGCTATAGTGAGAGCTTCATCCTTTGGGAGGCATATATTCTGTTCAAACAACAATTCTATAATTTCAATTTGGAAAAAGATTCTGATATGACAAATTATCTTAGGAAAATTGAAAACATGGCATTCAAACTTAATTCACGAAATCAAAAGAAAAATGATAACATGATAATAAAAAAAAGTATTGCTTCTTTACCCCAAAAATATTCGTATTTTAAAACTGCTTGGGATTCCACTCAAGAGGAAGAAAAAACAAAAGCTAATCTTTTTGCCAAACTTTTAGCTGAGGAATCTAGAAACCAAACTCTCGACTCAAATGATCAGGATGCCTTTAAGGTAAGTGGTAAAAAAAAGGGAACTAAACATATAAGTTCCAGTAATAATAAGTAAAATAATAAATTCAAATCACCCTCATATTTGATGAAAGACTGCACACATATGACCCAAAGTGAAATGCACTGTAATATTGATACATTGACAAGAACTGTTTCTCTCATAAAAGAGGTCTCAATAAATAAAAAGGTGATAAAGTTGTTTTTTCTTTAACTTCGACGAAGATCACTCTTTTTCAGTCAGAAAAGCTTCCTCTTTTATATTTAGATTGTTAACAGCTCACTCCCCTAGTCACCCTCGCTGGATATTCTGTTTTGTAGTTTAGAACTTGTTATACTTGGGTATTATTTCAAATATTTTTGTAATTGCAAATAAATTATTTAAAAAAAGACAAATTCAAATGCATGTTAGGTCGGCGATATGAGGATTTCAGGAGTAGCAAATGATGAGGATATATTTGAGCCTCCGGTAGGTCATGTTACATCTGATTTGTTTTGTTATGAAAAATGGATTCTTGTAGGAAACATTTATTGAAGGTTATTTTCACTATGCAGACGAGTTTCTGACAATAATTTGGAATATGTAATTTTGTCTGAGGTTTATGAAGTTTTAGTGGCCACAGTTGAAAAATATGTTCATTTAAAAATTGAGATTCCTAAAATTTTTAAGAATGAGATTAATTTTTTGAGTGGTTATAATTGGTTGTTTAGGATTGAATTAATTAAAATTTGTAAAGGTTAAAAAGGCTATTTAGCAAGATGAGTAGAGAAAGCAGAGATCCTAAATACAAAACTATGTATTAATTAACAACAGATTATCTGTTTTCAGCTAGGGAATATTGACTCCATACTAATAATTCAAAACACATGTTGAAATTCTTTTGTTAGATTAGCAATTGCTAATTGCATTAATAATAATATTGACACATATTACTCCATAAATTTAAATTTTACAAGTTTAAAATAAATATACGATGAAATTGTTCCCCCTTCACTCATTAGCTTTTGATGGCATGCTAAACTGGGTTCTGTCTAACTCAGTCGTGGGAAGTATTCCTTCCAGCTACTTCTGATAGTGCCCTTCAGCACCAGGTCTCTTGCTTTGGGCCTGGTCTTCCCTAGTTATATTGTTATGTCCCTCCTTGTGTGAGTATAAATGCATTTCGTATATGTAGGGCATGGTGGCTCTCGCCGTGATACAAATTTGCCTAGAAAATATTCTTTTAATGCTCTCAAGCATTATGTTGAATAACAAGAATGTCGAGGTAAATTTTAGATATATTTACTGTGACTTACATACATATTAACAATAATTTATGCAGATTCAACATCACTAAATATAGTGCGCCAGAGAAAGTTACTTTTTTGAAAAAACTCGTGCGGTGAGTTGGGCAGGTAGAGGGGTGGGAGGGGGCACATCCTAAGTTTGTTTCCCATTCTAGTCAGTTGCCATTATGCTCTGGTCTAGAGACCAGCAGGCCTTTGCCTTTGAGAGCCTCTTTTCTAATGGTCGCTCACATGTTGATACACAATGCGTCTTCCTGCTCGCTTTGAAATTTCTCATCACAGACGTTTTTCTGGCCATAAATGGATTATGTCGTGTGCTAACTCATTTCAGGAGTGTGGAAGTGTTGCTAAACCCAGAACCCTGAACGTGCAGTTACCGTGAATGCAGCTCGTTACAGGAACATAATGGAGGATTATTTTTTCAACCCTCGAAGAAATGAACGGGACGTGTGGTTTCAACAAGATGAAGTAAGGCTCGATGAACTTGTTGCGATAACATTTCCCCGACTGCCTCATCTCTCTCAGAGGCGATCTCCCATGGCCAGTATGCTCTCCAGATTTGGCTCCATTCAATTTTTTTTTTTTTATGGGGTTATTTGAAATCCCTGGTTTATGTCAATCGACCATAACCTCAAGAACAACATTCACGATGCCATTGCCAACATACCCATTGATATACTGCATAGAGAGGAGATGAACTTCAAAAATCGACTTAATTAGTGTATGCACAATGGGGGTCGCCATTTAACTGATGTGATTTTCAAGACTGTATGAAAAAAAAATTGGGATATTGTATTCTCAAATAAAAAAAGAATTAAAACAATAATTGAAGTACTTTTGCTTTTATTGACCTTTCAAATATGTATGTTTCCCTGGCACACCCTGTATAATGGCTTTCACTCTGCATAACAAATTTTAGAAATGACTACTATTTCTGATAATGCATTGTGAAATTCAATTGTCTCAACAAGAAGGTTGCGGGAGGCTCTGTGCTTCACATTATTCCTAAAGCTTCTTCTGGCATCATTATGAAGAATACCCTAAGAGTAATCATAAAGGAAGGGGTTGTCTCCTGAATAATAAGAGAACTTGCTCGAGGACAAATGCAAGCCAGTAAAGATAAGCATAGATGCTTGGAGAGTTTAGCCTAATAACAACATTTTTTGGGAGTTCAATTTTTACCTTGAAATATATACAATACCATGTTATATCCTATAAGTGTAATTGCGGTATATTTATATATAAGTAGACAGAAGTATATTTTAAAATTTAATATTTATCGTTAAGACTACAAGTTAATATCTTGTCTTCAATGCGTAAATATAAATAACAAAAATGTTTGAATAAAAAGACTATAATAGCTTTTGTTTTGTAAATGTGTTAACCCTGGATGCATTTTTTTTTTTTTTTTTTTTTTTTTTTTTTTTTTTTTTTTTTTTTTTAATGTTTTCTATAATGCAGTATAGAAATTTATTTCTCATGCTTATATATATATATATAATAGTTTTGAATGGACTTCATTTTCATCATCTCCTGGGTAGGATCGATGGACATTTGAAGAAATTTTTTCTAAAATAGCTGATTTCCCATAAGGGAAATCTACTAATATGAAGTGAAAATTCAGCTTTATTTTTTAAAGAAAAATAGCCTGTTCTAGTTATTTTATGATGTTGATTTTGAAGAAAATTATTGTGCTCAGAATTTAAAAGTAAACAAATTGATGATTCTTGGATAAATACATATGTAGTTGTAATGATGAATTTTGTGTTCATTCCAATTTTATTGAATTATTTAAATTATAATTATTTTTTATAGGTAGCATTTGGTGATGAAGGTCTTACGTACAAATATTCCGGACTTCTTGTGTCACCATTACCTTGGCCACAGCCACTTTTAGATTTGAGGTCTGATCTATTAAGTCATCTTGGTCAAGACTTCAACTTTGTCTTAGTAAATAGGTTTGCATTTTTTTTTTTTCTGTCCCCTAGAATTTTATTAACTTATGGGTCAGCCCCCATTTTTGAAGATTGATTTACTAGCATGTGGTATATAGCTTAATTTTGTGTGTCATGGTTTTCAGTAAATTTGTTGGACAAATATTCCCCCATTACATTTATTTTTCAAAATTTCCTGCGACTATTAATGGGAATCCTGTTTCTAAGCAGTTTAATGTAGAATGGTTTAATTGCTTTAGCTTATTTTTGAATAAATAGGTTTTCTTATCTTTTAAAGCCGCAATAAAATTGTAAAAAATATTTTTGCTTTGTAAGTTGAAGTAAAATTATATACCTTTTTATTTTCTAACAAATATTATAATTCAGTATTTTAGAGTCTCTCTCTCTCCCCCCCTCTCCCTCTGTACGTGTGTGTGTGTGTGAGTGTATGTATGTATAATATTAACTACTCATTTAATAATTAAATTAGCAACAAAAGGTGAATAAAATATCAAAATTGGGGATTCAGGTTAGTCACATGAGTTAAGGCATTAGTCTTAATCTCACATGGTAAAGCTAGAGTGACAATTTCAATTTTCGCCTGGGTATTAGGAATTCATTCAGTGACAAACTCATTAAATAAAATCATTATTCCCACCCTGGTTAGAAAAGGGTGGTAACCTATACATAACACGTCCCAATCAGCAATAGTAGCATAAAGAGGATGTAAATAAACAACATTAAATTTCAAAAGCAAAACTGATGTAAATAAAAATTCCACACACACACACATGCGCACACACATATATATTTCTATTTAAACCAATTAAAGTCACATTGAGTCACCTTGTAATGTGCTCAGCTTCCCTGGAACACTGAATGGGAAACGACCAAGGGTCAGGGTAGTTTATTGAGCACTTCATATTTGTGATAACCCTCTTCCATGTATGAATTCCCACCACTATTTATTATTTGTTTATCATAATTTCAATTCCCTCCCTGTTGTTCATGGTTTTGATGCCTTTCTGTTATGTAGGAGTCAATCACATGTTCTTTCGTCGAATGACCTTAGGGGCATTTGTCTTGCTTACAATTAAAATAAAATTAGTATTTTTTGTTTCAAACACAAATCAACTAAAAAAATTTAATAATCTGCTTTTTCCAAATTTGCTTCTTTGTTTCAATACAGATGTTGTGGATGAAATATATTTTCTTTAGCATTATTGTAATATTATTATTATTAGTAATTATTTCTTGCCTCCAGTATAGAAGATTTGTGTTTGAATCGACTAAGGAGAATAACTTTGATTTGGTTTTATGCATTTAATATACCCAAGAGGGCAAACCTTACATAATTTAATCAAAGAAAATTAAAGTCTGGCAAATGCTAAAGATTTTTTATCTTCTCATTGCACTAAAATTTGGTGTCAGTAGAGAAAGACTGAAAATGTAATGACTTCCTGACTTTAGAAATGAATCAGTAGATTTATTTTTAGCTTTTCGTTGTGGCCTTCACTGAAATTAATTATGCAATTATTACTAGGTATACAGATGGAAATGATTACATGGGGGAACATCGCGATGATGAGAAAGAATTGGATAAAGAAGCTGGTATTGCTTCAGTGACACTTGGGGCAGAAAGGCCTTTCATTTTTCGGCATGTTGATGCAAAGTTTAAGAGAAGAAGCATACCAACGCTTAATATGACACTTCATCATGGTAGCTGTCTCCACATGAAACATCCTACTAATGAATTTTGGTATCATGCTTTGCCTAAACGCAAAGGATTTTCAACACGAATAAATCTCACATTTAGGAATGTACTCAGGACTAAGACTTGATTAAATATGTATGAAATTACCATTGTTTATTTTCAAAGGTTGAAACAATAATGGTTGTAATTAAATATTTGTAAAAGTTTATTTTATATAGTTCCTAGGTGTAATCATTTGAATATGAATTGTTATTTCCCCTTGAATCACTTTAGGTTACCTTAATTTAGGATTTATGAAGATATCTAATTTTTTCCTTAAGAATGTTTAATAAAATGTCCATTTATTTTTTTATTTTAATAAATTTAATGGGTTTGTAATACCTAAAATATATTTTTCTTCAATAAAAAAAAAAACTCATATAAGTACTTTATCAAGGTGAAAAAGAATGGTTGTATGGAATAATTTAATATATTTATAGTAATAAAATGAAAACGTAGTATAAATTAAAAAAATGTATATTTGTTCAATTAAATTATTGACACTTTATTATTTTTAAACTAAAAAAAAAAAAAAAAGTATTACATTTATTTCTTCAGAGTTGGTTTCTTATGTATTTATGGAATTGACAACAAACAAAAACTTTAATCACTTATAATAAATTTAAACAATACTGGAAAATACCTATTATGCAAGAACTTTATCGTTCAGCCTTCTAGAATATTAAAGAACTGATGTGTGTGTATTGAAGAGTGACAAGCATTGATTAATTGAAGTATGCCTTAGTCCTTCCAGGCACTGAGGTATGAACTCTTCTAGGTGATGCTGATGTTGATACAATTTTGTTGCCTAATCTGAGAGTGAATAGTTACATTATTCCCCATATAAAATCATTAAGTGGAGAAAAAAAAAAACTAGTAATTTTATTCATTCTTCCTTCCACAATGTTTTTCCTTTAGATAAATTTATTATCGAAGGTTCACAATTTTCTGTCATCATATAATTCATCCTGCTGGAAATTTAGTATTCTAAAATGATTGTCCTATACATTTTTCTTTTTTGGTATTCAAATACAAAGAAAATATAAAGTGATTCATTATTAATATTTTTTGAGTTTTCCAGCGTTCAGTAAACCTCCACTCTTCATCTCATATTAACTGTTTCATGTAACACTAAACGTTCTGTTTGTTAATAACTGAAATTGGACTAAGAGGAGCAGGTGTTTAGAAAGGAGTAAAGTACATAATTATGTACATCTCCGTTGTTATGTGTCAGATCGAAAAATGTTATATAACCTAATTTATAAAAAGGTGAAGTTCTAAACTGTATGTTTTTGATAAACTCAACAATGAATGCTTCCACTTGAAACATAATGCCATCAAACAATGAATTGCTTGTACCAATTTTTTATGGGTCAGTAAGATGTTCTTGACTTACTTAAATAAATGATTGTAGTACGATAAATTTCACTTTTGTAACAACTGTCTTGTACAATCACAAACTTATAAGGAATAAAGTCTGGACTAAGCTTTCAGTGCTTTAAGTAACAAATACATTTTATTCTTTCTTTGCTTCACTTGATGATATATTCTTCTTTGAGACATCTAAAAGAGTGATAGAAGCATCCATTACATAATTGATTGTGGGCATTTCACAATTTGATTTGTATGATTATGTGAAGGACTAAAGACGCATGAATTGTTTATTAAGGTTTCCATATTCATGGAGTGTGACAGTGTATAAATCCATAGACAAAGTTTAATTTACATCTTGAATTTATAGAACCCTTAAAAAATTCCTCATCGCAACATGTGACTTAGTAGGCCAGCATCCTTGCATTCAGTATGATACTTATCAACATATAGATGGCAGGAAGGGTGGAGGTTACTGGAAATCCCAAATTGTTAGAAAGCCATCCGTCAATAATGAAAATAAGCTGTTAAAATTTCCACGGTATTTGGACAAAATTAGACATTCATGTAATTTGTAATCCCTATCGAGGATCTGGTGGAACCATTTCTTGCAGGCTTCTATTTTAAGGTAAATATCTTAGAGAGAAATCAAGTATTCTCCTACCTGCTTGATTAGCCAATTCACCATACATATATGACAAGAGATTTAATCTGAAGACTCTCTTGTGATGCTTCCCTGTTCCTAGTCTTGCCATTCAACTTCTAATACACCCCAATTAGCCTTAGTAGCACAAAGTGTATTTTATTGTTTGATCGTTACCAAACTCGATATTTAAACTTTTATGTTAAAATAAAGATCAAGTTTGTTAATGGCAGAAATCGGATCAGTGGGAAGGAGGGGAATTTGAAAATTCGACATATCTCCGATATTAAACGTCAGATCGAACCAACCTTATTGAAAATTTAATGTTCTATAAATGCTGTTATTTCCGTTTTTTCATTATCTTGATCATTAGCCAAGATATTTGCATTTTTCAGTTTTCAGCCCTCAGCAAACCCCCACTTTTAGTCATTGCGCTTTAAAAATAATAGAATGTATTATGAAACGTCTTATTCCAAGGATGAATACCAATCTTGTTCTTAACGGACTTTATTATGTGAGAGATCTTATTGACCGCTCACTTCTGCCCATCGGATTTTTTTTGAAATAGAGAATATATGCTCAGGTGAGATCAGTAGTTTGTCATTCCAACGTGTGGGAAATCTGCTTAGTTTACGCAGCCCCTGCGTGACGGACTTCTCTTCATTCCTCCCGCTCTTCGCCATTTATTCTCCTTTTCGCAGATTTCTGTAAACAAAACAAATGTAGGAGTGTTTGGGTTTGTAAAGAGGCTCATTACTGTGTATGAGCCTCTCCTCTTCAATTTAATCAAGTTTACTTACTTCGTAACTCATAAATTGTCGTTTATTGCCTTTAAGCTGTGTGGAGAGAAATTAAAAATATAAATGGGGTGTAAAAAATGTCAGTAGAGTGTTTCTCCTGTATGATTTAAGCCAAACATTTGAAAGGGTAAAGTAAACATTTTTTGTTTTAATAAAAGGATGAGTTCGGTCCTCCTAGTTAGGGATACGGGGACTGTGGAAAAATGAAGCTAGAAAAAAAAAAATCTAAGTTTTTCTTTTAGAGTGGAGGAAAACAGATACTGCAAATTTAAAAATGTCCAACTTGAACTAAATGACTATGGGGGCATAAAGAATAACGCATGAGGATGAATAAGTTAAGGGATGAAATTGATGAATGTTGATGGTGACAAGGCTAAAGCTGCCTCCTCCGAATCTATCATCGTCATCATGACAGCGTTCTCTCTTTATATCTCTATGCCTCGCCAATTCTCTCGCTTTTCGGAACAGTAATGTAATGTGACTTTTATCCTCGTTGGATTAATCCCTACTAGGCTTTGGACATGCAGGCTAAGTTATGACCATGGACTCCGTGTCAAAAGAAAATGTGAGCAAGCTTTAAAGCTACTATGGAAGCCGGCACCATTCCCAAAACTTCATAGTAGGTGAAATTCAAAAGTTAAATATATATAACAATTAATACGTAGAACTGAAGTACCTTGATAATTTTTGTGTTTGAATCTATAGAGTATATATTCACACAGAATCTAGTCCTAAATTGATCTTGAGTTCTTTATTAGTCATTAGTAGAAAAATTCCGTCACGCAGGGGCTGCATAAACTAAGCAGATCTCCTAATTACTGTTATAACATTTGTGATCTCATATCAACACGAATTTTCTATTTACATGTAAAAAACCGATGAGTAGAAGGAGGGTGGGGTTCCTAATAACGCAGATATTCTGAATTTTCTAATCCACTCCCTCTAAACCACCACTATCTCAGGTCCGATTTCAGCCAATAACAAATATGATCTTTAGTGTTGAATGAAACGGCTAAATATCGAGTATGGTACAGATGAAATAAACATTTTCGAGTAAAGGACAAGACATATTAATTGGTAATGTCATTACATGGCTTATTTGCATGTGACACAATGTAATAGTTCAAAGAAAACCATATTTGGTATTTAACGTTGGTCCATGGTATAACAGCTTGTAGTTAATACGATATGAGTAGGAGTGGGGGTTTACTGATGGCCGAAGACAAATATGGAAATATCTCGGTTAATATCCAAAATGGAGAAAAAAATGTATTTACAAAAGGAATAGAAAATTACATTTGCAATAAGATTGATTCTATACAATTTTTCGATCCGACAAATAACAACGGAGATATTTCAAATTTTAGAAATTTTCTCCCTCTAAACCCCTCCTTCACCTCCCTCCGATTTTTGCCGTTAACAAACTTGATCTTCATTTCTTCATTTTTACATAAAATGTGTTAATATCGAGTTTTGTAACAATGGAACAAAAATTACGACCGCTAGAGCGTTAACAGACAAATATGTATATACAATTTTGAACGAACCTCATTTTCGTTATCTCCAAGGCAGGATCGATGGACATTTGGAGAAAATTTTCTAAAGTCCCATCATGAGTACAACATCAATAGCTGATTGATGACCCAAGGGAAATCTGCTAAAAAGGATTATTCCTGGTGATAAGGGTTTAGGCCTGAAATTGAAACTGGGGTGTGATCGATAAAAGTAGAAATTGCATGAAGTATGGAGTAAAGTACTGGGCAAGTCCCTGGGAGAATGAATTTAAATTTTGAAGACGCATTAGATTTTGGTGAACTCTAAAAATTATTGAAGAGTTAGGAGTTTAGAATAGCCAACCTGCCGAACACAGTATATTGAGAAGCTCCTCCCAAATATTGAGGATTATGATAGAATTTTAAACAATATAATCGTTTAGCCCCTCGATAATCATTGGATTCGAAAGAGGAGATACTCCAATTTTTTTGTAAATGAAAGCACAATCATTTGATAAAAACTATCGATACATTTTAAGTGTTATGGACGATTGCTCACTTCTATTGCCTAATTTTATTGCAAACTATTTATGAATGGTTGTCTAGTAATATATATAACATAATTTAATATAAAGAAGACTAGAAGAGAATTTTTTGCTCGTTTGAGACATAGGCCATTCACGGATAACACACGAATGCCTCATGCCTAGGACTGAACCACCATTACGCACACAATTAACTATCAAACACTTACTTACGGACTGCAGACCAATTACTGACAAGAACTTACCACCCAACCTTTCAGAACTACTGAACATTGCGACAATCATGAAACATCTCTAAGAGACACATATTTTCAACCAAATTTAAGTGCACATTAAAACACTGAACTGTAGATTTATAGAATTGGTTTTCTACTCGTATTACTATCCACTAATCCACTGGAAAAAAACTTTATCGTGCTTTTCTTGTACTTCGACTGTAGTTATTTTAACATACTCGTATGTTATATAATAAGGTGGCTTTGCCACCAACTTTATTTTTATAACGATAAGAAACAGTGAGAACCGATCAAATTGCGTTACACCTAAATAAATAAATTAATAAAAAATATTGCAAACGACCTTGCGGCTCTTGAGAGTAATTTGTTGTTTTTCGAATATTGTCAATATTATATCCCATTGCAAAATGTATTCACTTTAAAAATAAAATAACCGCGTTTTTGAACAAGATTTACAGTCTCGTTGACGAAAGTTATTCTATTAGTTGTAGGCGAAAATATAATTTTTATTTTATATTTTTTTTTTCATTTTGTATGGAAATGTGATTTTAATATGTAAGGAATAAAAACCTTAGAACTTTCATTATTCATGAAAAATACTCTTACTCAATATGTATAAAATTATAAAAAGAATGGTTAATTTTTATTTTATTACAATATACCCCATCTACTATTGTCATTAGGGGTAGATCTATATTTCTTGGAACAAACAAGTTTCAGTCCAAAATGCAATAAGCCTTTTATGTCTTCTTCACCGTCTCTAAGGAGTTCTCTTAAGTTGGGTTTAAGGTTCAAAGCTCTTCTTGGAAGATCGTATTTTTTACAATTAAGGAGAAGATGTGAGACAGTAAGATGGACATTGCATCAATCGCAGGTTGGTGGGAATAACCCTTTCAATAAATAACTATGTGTTAATTTTGTGTGTCCAATTCGGACAAGGGCAAGAACAACCTCCTCTATTCGGATTTTTCTACTTGTAGTATTCCAACGCTCAGTAATTTCTTTGATTTGTCGCAGTTTATTTTCATTTTTTTTTTCGACCAGTCTGGCTTCCACCTTTGAAATATGAGCTTTTGAAACTCTCGTTTCCAGTCATCTGGGGAGATGATTGGAAACGAGCGTTTCAAATGGTTAATTAATGATCCAAAAAGAAAATTATAATGACAGAGAAGCACTATTAAAAAGATATGAAATCATTTAGCTTTGTTACAAATATTCCTTAACTGATGTGATTTCTTCATTATTTGTGGCTGATAAATCTACAAGAGAACTACATGGTCTTATAAATGACACATTCCATTTATTTTTGTTTATTAATGACATAATATACATAATAAATTTCATTCACTAAATAACAGTTATAAAATTATAATTTACACAATAAATTTCTTTTAATGTACACTCATCAAGTTCTTTCATTTTTTATTTTTGTATAGAAAACATTAACATTCTGCCAGATTTATTTTTCCATGCCAAGTTTTCCCCACATTATTTATTTTTATATATCAACTATATCATATAACACTGACTTACACAAATCTACACATAAAATATTCTTATAATACCTGAGTTATATTTACAGAGTCATGAAGAAAAATATTCTCATGGGATATACATCAAACAGAAGAGTTCAATTAAAAGAAAACAAAATATTGTCCATCCTCTTTAATCGTTGTAACTATTTACACGTTAATATTATTCATTTGTGTATATTTACACAGCCATTAAAAACACCCAACAACAATAAAATGAGTTTTTTAGTGCTTAAAACATACAAAATTTTACATTTGTATTATATTTAGTACTTATAGTAATGGTAGTTCGTTATATTAAAATTTTACAGATATTATTTCATGAGCACTATAGTTAAGAGTATAATCCACATTTATAAATGTTCATTATGCATATAGATTCTTAATAACCAACATTAATAATTCTAATAACCACTAATAGTTTGCTGTATATAAATATTATAGTGCTATAAGTTATTTTATTTACAATTTAGTGTCAATAACAGCACTATTTAACTTACAATTTAGCAAGTTTGAGGTTAGATCAAATAAACAACTTTCAGAATAGAATCAAGTAAGCATCTTTCATCAACACTGACCGTTGATTAAATAGTGACTAAAAATCTTTTTGCCTCAACTAGCGTTCCTTGGTGATAACATGTGAACATTTAAGGTGAAACTTAAAAGAAGACGCTATTTTTTAAGCGTTTAGTCATTAATTGCCTATTATTATTCTTACTGTACGGTGTTTCCATTTATTTAATTTATAAAATTTGGACGCACTTAATATTTTTCTGTTAAACATTTCCCTTTCCTACATGGTGTGTGTGTGTGTGTGTATATATATATATATATAGATAGATATATTGGTGAAATCGACCAATGCCTGCAATTAAAATTACATATATACTCCAAGAAGTTTGAACAATCCCTAATTCCAGATATTGTAACTGCTTCACCCTTGTCGAGTTAGAATACAATTAATTTTTGAGCATGAAAAGTTACGAATCCTAAATTTAACTAACAAATTTATGAAGACCTGCTACTGGGAATTTAGCTCTTTAACAGGGAATGACGTTCCTCGCTCGTTTACTTTTGTTATATTAGTTCAGAGAAGAAACAAATCGCCTTATCTCAAAACACCTTATCAAAAGACAGTGCACCCCAAAGTGCAGAAATACAACGTAAGTTGCATGTATGCCCTGTATGAATGCAGTTTAGGTGGCAGCAGACAGGACTTGGCCCGTGGGTTATGCAAAGAATGGAAGAGGAATCTTCATTGTTATCTTCATTGTGATCAATCTTCTTTATAAAGTTTCTGCAATCTTCTCATACACTTGGTCCACATTTCTCTATTCTAAACCGCCATTACAAAAACAGCTATGTATTCGGCAAAATCAACCAAACGTTCATCTTTGGCAATTGCATAATAACATTGATTGCACACCGTACTGATACTGAACCCTTGTCTTATTTTCAGCAATATTTTGAATACCTTTGAAAAACTATTTAGATAATCCAGAAAAATTTCATTTTTCATCTCCATCGTCACTATCAATCAATGAATTATTAGTGTTGATGCAATATGTATGTGATGTCAACACCTACATTTTTTATTACGCAAGAAATCTCCTAAGTCTAAAGTTGCTTATTTGTTCCGGGGAGCTTAAGTTATATTTAAGTTTGTCAATACAATTAGAGGTAGTTTACATTTACATATTATCTATATAAACATCAATAATTGATTTCAACAATCATCAATAATTGAGAAGTGAACCAATTCGAAAATAATTATGATAAGAAATCCTTTTCTTGGCACATGTAAGAAAGCTAAAGAGTTTGTCTACGATAACTTCATGTACATTTACCTCTGGTTGTGATGGCTCTTTGCGATTTGAAATACCACTTTAATGTACTTTGAGTAAAATAAAAAAAGTAAACAGTGCTTCCACAAAACTTAATTGTTCAACAGAAATGGGTACAAAATAAATATTTATTATTATTATTAGTACCCTTAAGTAGACATCGGCCATACAATGTACGTGTGACAATATTAATGAAATTGATTTTGTATTTGAAATTTGTCATTGACAATTTCATCTTTTTATATTAATGTCGCGTTGTAGAATCCAGGGTAGATTATCTAGGCCTGCAATTAGAATTTGACAAAGGCCAATAGTGAAGTGTGTACACCAATAATGTTTTATTCATAAACAAGAAAATTCTTACTAACTGTAGTAGATCCATTAGTAATAGTTATTTTAGTAAAGAATACTAGGGGTATTCTTTTTTTTCTTTTTTTTTAAATGTTTACCATTTAAAAGTAAGCTGTAGTCACTTTCTGAAAACGAAATGATTCTATTTAAAGTATTGGAAATTTTATGTGTGCTATATTCAAAAGCTTGATAGGAATTACTTTAACAAAATCTCCAGGAGTTCGTGTCATTTGTAATTATTTCTATATAGCATGCTGTATATTGAAAGATAAGCTAACGCTTGATTTATATATATATATATATATATATATATATATATATATTTATATATATTCATTTTATATGCTAATTTGGCATGCTTATATAAAGATGAATCCTCTTTGAAGAAAGACCTGTTTACGAATTTTCCATTTTCTTACTCCTTTTCCAATCATGTTATGTTGCCTTCGTTAATTTATTGTATTATAAACATTTCATTGATGTAAACAATCTTGCAGAGTTTGCTTACTTTGATGAGAGGTGAAGATGGACTCAAATAATTCTCTGTTGTCATTGTAATTAATTATAATCTCGGATGACGATTATGAATACATTGACGTTCTGAAATTATTCTGGTGTAATATTTCATATCGGACTCCCACTTACCTCCTGCAGTTTGGGAAAAAATGTTTTTTTTCTTATTTTATTAATTTTTTTTTTCAATTCTCAAGCTCTGACACGTTTTTAGCAATGCCAAACAAGCAATATTCATATTAAAAAAAAAGTAGAGAATCAATTAGACGCTTATCACACATTTTGGAGAAATGTATCCCGGGATATTCGGAATCACGTTAAAGCCAACCATAATACGCCATCCGACCCGAAATATGGAACTTTAATATGATTTTTCGCAAGTTTATTTGCTAATTTATCTGACTATCAAAGGACAGAGCAGTATAGCACGTGATAGAACAAGATCACGCAGTTGTGTGGGCCACAAAACTTGACTTCATTAGAATATTACAAGTGCCCCAAACGTGAATCGGAAGAATTGACCCTAAACAACGAGTAAAAATGGCCTAAGACAAACTTATTATTATTTTTATTTTATTTATTTTTTCGGTAAATGAAGTATTTCTTCATTATAAACATCAGAATAAAAAAATGAAGAAGTTTTCCGATGAACATGAAACAATCCGCGCATTGCATTCAGAGCGGTTTTGTAGAAAATACTCCACTATATAGTGAGCAATCCTTGTTAAAATAGAATTCTCTACAACACGTATACAGAACGATCACTTGCTTAGTTATATGCTTCTGAAGAATATTAAAATAAATTAAGAAAATTAATTTGAATTTCTGGGAACAAAAGATTCATCATTTCAGCTTTTGTCGTGTAAGCTTTCAACAAATAGTCCTTATTTTTATGTTAATAATTTATACATTCATCATTATTATAAAATTATGTACAATGCCCAACAAGAGTTTTATAAACCTTAAAGTTATTAATTACAAATATGCTTAACTTACTTATTTACAAGTGTCGACAATAACTGAAAACATTGACTGTTACACCAATTCATAACTACAAAAGATTGCCTTAACACATTTAGTTACATGAAAATAAATCCATTTATAAACTCCTAGGTCCACACTATTTTTTTTTTGTTCCTAGAGTTTTATACATCATGGATGAGAGTTTATTATTTTTTTTTTTGGTTTTTAATTTTTTTTATATTTTTTTTTTGATTTATGAAGAGTGGGGTGAGTAAAGTCCGGATTTGAGAAGAGGTATCCTGGATATGTAGAGGGCCTAGGGAAGACTTATGCTTTATTTACAAAACAGTCTGAGAGATTAAAGTGGAGGCCTTGGCGCTACCTGGACAGCACTGTCAGGGCCAATGAAAGCAAGATCACTGGTAAGATGTTCGCAGTTTTAAATCTGCTTCCTCCTCCACCTGGTAACAAAAAAAAAAGGAATTAATTATTTTTATTAACCACATGCATCTATTAATCAGCTGTTAATTTAAACTGCAAGTAATGTAGGCCTTTATCAGCAGAATGCGACCTTGGCATTATGTAGTTTTACTGTATTTTGAGTGGATGGAATATATATTCAATTTTTAATTATTTTATGCACTAGAGCCCGGATCCCCTGGCTATTTAGGTGAGTGCGTTAACAACTATGCCATAGACATATTTAATGGCTAACTCGATCAACTCTTGACTGGAAGTCAACCCCCGCAACAAAAGTGAGAAGCCTCATGAGTCTAAATTTTTAAGATCTATTTGAAGACATGCACAAGAATTTCTGGAAACAGATGAATCTTCTTAGTCGTTAGGATTTGTCAGAATTCCAATTTTAACAACTCCAACACACCGCAAACAGGTTTTAACTGCGCAAGTACGCCCTCTTTTAGGATGACCATTCGTTGTCGTACAGAACACTAACACATCAGTTTTTACGGCTATGGTCTTGAGAAATCTGCTGACCTGTTAGAACCGGGTGCACTTTGTTTACGTATGTACCCGTATGTTACTGGTCGGCCACTCAATGTGAGTTAAACCAAGGGTTGGGTAAAAACTATGTTCTTGTAGGAAAATCTGATAGTGTATAATGAACTTCTTTTGTTCTCTCTCTTGCACTTTCATTATTCTACAAACATCATTAAAGCTAAGAGGTTATTTAAGTAATGACTGCAGAAATGAATAATTAATTTTTTAAAGCAAATAATTCATGGAAAAGAATTAAAAGAGGTTTTTAATCCATTATTAGAAATTTAATGTACATAATTCATTAAATATTAAAGTGACAGGAGTGATTCATTCTCTGAACCGATTATTTCAAGTTAATATTAAATATTGATATATTTTACGCATTACTTTAAAAATAAATTACAGTTTATCGCATGCCATTTAAAAAGTTGAGTTTAAATAATATCAAATTTCCTTAAAAATAAACCTCAATGATCCACTATGTTCATCAATCTTCCCTTTATTTTTGATGAAGTTGTTGTCTTTATAATATAATATTATAATAAGCTACACTATCCTTTTTAGCAGACTTCCCTTAAGGGAAATCAGCTATTGAGGTCGTACTCATGACGCGATTTTCAAAACATTTCTTCAAATGTCCACCGATCTTACCCAGGAGATGACGAAAATGAGGTCCGTTCAAAATTATATATATATATATATATATATATATATATATATATATATATATTTGTCTGTTAACACTCTAGTGGCCGCAATTTTTGTTTAATCGTCATCAAACTCGGTTTTTAATCGTTTTATGTAAAAAGAACCGAAATATTTGCATTTTTATTAAGTGTAACGGACGAGCTAGGTTGCTCCTAATCGTTTCCGCAGAAAGATAGTTCGGCCGTTTCCGTAACTGTTCGTTATGGAGATTGGTATGTAGATTTCTCTATTGTATAACTTTCCGTGGGAACTCTTTTAGTTTACCCTGCGTGACGGACTTTTTTTACGAGCTTGATAACACTTTTACTGTCATTTACCTCATCCAGAGCTTCCTAGTTTGATTTCTGTTGAGCTGCAGCGTCAAATCCACTTTTCCAATGCTTCTAATGAATTATATTAGCATATTACTCTCAAGGGAAATTACCATGAGTATTTGAAGGCAGAGTCTATTGTGACGAATTAGTGTCTGACCATTTCATTCTAGATTCATCCATGAGCAACTTTTGTTCGATGACAATATTTAATACTCCATATGGAGTTTTCTGAGATAAAAAGGCTATAAATATACAAATTTGACGGACTACCTCCAGGAGCGCCTAAGTCAGGGGACAATTCAATTCTTTTCTTAAGTGTTTGAACGCTCCCTTCAGGAATTACCTTCTGGCCAAAGAGGCATCAATCATGCATAGGGGGGCTTGTTAGCCACTGACGTCATGGGCTTGGGGTAAATATTGAGAAGGACCCTCGTATATAAATCAGTGGGGGATTAGAGTGGATTTGGGTTTAGGTCAGGGATGGTAGGCCTTCGGGGAGCTGAGGGGCTTCCTTTCGAGATGGGAGACTTATTCCCCCCACTCCCATTCTACCCATAAATATTGATACACAAGACCAGGTCTTTACTTACACTGTCCACTTCAACCAAATAGAATGAAAAGGACTGCTTGAAAATTTAATACATTTATAATAGAAATCAAATCAAACAAAACAAAAATATGTAGGTATATATAATTAAAAGGTTAAGCAAATATATAAACAAGTATTCATAATGATAATAAAGAAGACTAATTAAACATTAGTGTAGAAATATGAACCGAAGTTCAAGTAACTGCTCTGTTTGTGAGCGATAAGACTATTCTGTTTGTTGGCTTCAGAGAATTTGTTTTAATGTTGCTGTTTGTGTTATTAGAATGGTTAGGTATTTGCAACCACTTTGCACAACTATAGCTAATAGGAACGGGTTACATTGAGGGGAATATTTGAAATATTTCTATTATTATAGGTCGGTTATAAACATTGTATGGAACCAATCATAATGCGAATTTCCTATAAATGATGCCATAAACATATTTTTCTCTGTCTAGAATATTGACCGAAATATTTGCATTTTTTTTTTTTTTTTTTTTTTTTGTTCCAGCCTTCAATAAACCCGCACTCTGACACATGCCTTAATAACATGAAGATGTTATATCATTAACCTGTTTGTACCAAAAATAATTATTGTTTTCATTAAACTTTTACTGCATGAAATATGTGGAAATATTGTCGGTCTGGTGCCATGATTTGAGATTTTGACAAAATATCTCGGTGGCTCTGAGTCGGATTTTTATATTATAAAACCAATGTTGGGGATTCAGGTTAGAGGTCGAGTTAAAGCGTTGGCCTTAATCTCACATGGTAAACCTAGAGTGGCAAGTTCGATTCCCGCCTGGGCAAAGGAATTTATTTAGTGACGGAATTCATTAAATAAAATCCTTAGTCCCACCCTGGCTAGAAAAGGGTGGTAACATGTAGATAACCCGTCCCAATTAGCCTTAGTTGCAAAAAGTGGACGTTAATAAATAATTTAATTTTAACCAATGCTTTTATTTGTATTTTTTTGGTTTCAGCCTTTTGTAAACTTCCATTCCTAGGCATGTCACAATGAACCTGCCTTATACTCTCTTATAAGATGAACTACTTTAATTGAAGATTCAAAACCAAATATTGTTTTCAACAGATATTTACTAAATGAGGTACTACGTTACTGGCAAATACGTTTTTCTTTATGACATCATTACTTAAGATTTTACATTCTCAATTCGTATATGTTTATTACACCATACTCGATATTTAACTATTTCTCTCAGCACTAAATATCATAATAGTTAATGACTGAAATAGGACTCAGAATGGGTTTAAGAGAGGAGGGAATTTGAAAATTCAAAATATCTCGTTTACGCATCCCCTGAGTGATGGGCTTAATTTAATTATGAACACATACTTAACTTCAATTCATCATATTTATAATGACCAACTTCAACAAAAAACAGCTCACTATATTCATTCATCTATTTGATCATTTAATTTATTTCACTTTTAGCAGATTTCCCTTAAGGGGAATCAGCTATTGAGGTCGTACTCATGACACAATTTTCGAAATTTTTCTTCAAATGTCCATCGATCCTACCTAGAAGATACCGAAAATTAAGTCTAGCGGTCGCAATTTTTTCTCATCATTACCAAACTTGATATATTATCGTTTTATGTAGTAAGAAAGATCAAGCTCGTTAACGGCTGAAATCGGAACAGGAGGAGGGATTTCGAAAATTCTTCATATCTCCTTTGTTATCCGTTGGCTCGAAAAATTGTATAGAACCTATCTTATTGCAAATGTTATGTTCTATAAATGCTGTTGTTTACATTTTTTCATTATCGTGAATACTAACCGAGATATTTGCATTTTTTATTTTGTGTCTTGAGTAAAACCCCACTCCTACTCATCTCATATTAACAATATGCTATTATGTTATGAAGCACTTTATTTGAAGGCTAAATACTAAATATTGTTATTATTGAACTTTTATTTTTTGAGATAAATGCAAATACCTAACACACAAGGGAAATCTGCTTAGTTAACGCGGCCCCTGCGTAGGGGACTTTTTAATAAATCGCCTTGACTCCTGTTTAGTCTGAAAATGTAAATCTGGCTAAAGATTAAAAAGTTAAAGAAGACTGGAGGGAAAAGAATGCGGTGAAATAGCAGTGAATGCCTTTGATATGGAAGCGTGAGCGGGGAATTCGAACCCGCTACCGGCAATTCAGTGGATCCTGCCTTTAATATTACCCCCACTAAATTGCTCTGCCTGCCTCCTCCTTTTCCTCCACTTACCTTCTATACCTGCTCTATCCAATTATTCTTTCCTTCCCCTATTAGACACTGATATCATGCTACCAATTTTGGGGCTCATTGAGACTTTATAAAGAATTGTCGGGGGGCTAGGTATAGAGTTACATTTCTTTATTTTAGTTTCTTGCACGAAAAAAAGGAATTTTTCTCAAATGATATTTGAGTTTCAAATTGCAACTGAATTATCAGTTTTGACCCACATTAAATACATCTTGACTTGTTTGGAAACTAAGCTGATTTCCCACGTGTTGGTACGACACAATACTGATCTCATCTCACAATATATTCTCTATTTCGAAATAAAATTCTGATGAGTAGAAGTGGCGGATTACTGAAGACTAAAAACAAGAAAGTACGAATAGTATTTGAGCAACAAAACAATTTATGTAACAAGAACTGTAGAGCAGCCCTAGTTAAACAAGATTTGCCCTATAACATTTTTCAACCCGACACATAATAATAGAGATATCGGTGTTCACTGAAGGCTGAAAACTAAAAAAATGTAAATACTTCAGTTAATATTCAAGGTAGACTAAAAATGGATTTAACAGCATTTATATTCAATTAAATAAAATTGGTTTTACACTATTTTTCGATCCGATATATAATATTTTAAAATTTCCCTCCTCTAACCCCCCCCCCTCCGAATAATTCAATTTCAGCTATTAACGGACTTGTTTTGCATAAAACGTTTAAATATCGAGTTTGGTAACGATCAAACAAAAATTGCGACTGCTAGAACGTTAACAGACAGTATATATACAGGGTATGCTTTTGTTTTGAGCAACATCGCCACTTCTGCGATGCTCCAATATATAAATAAATATATACAGGGTGCACCAAGTTCCCGTACCACCCTCCTTAATTAAATTAAATTAATTGTATTAATAAAAGGCTGAGACTTGGTGTGAAATAATTATGACCCCTGAACAGTCTTTTCAGTCCATATTCAACCTCATAGCCTTCTCCAGTGACCATAACTTTGGAATTTCCAATGGAACCATTGACACTTTTTATGACGGATTCTTGTGGAAAATCAAATTGTAAAACGAGTTTATATCCATAAATTTTTCGTTTTTACGCATCCTTTAGCCGTAAAATGCACAAGTTCTTATTTCAGAAACGACACATTTTATTGAAAAATGCTGTGATGTTATAAACGCGTTTTCTAATTTGATTTTCTACAAGTATTTGTCATTAAAATTATGGATTGGGTATTCGAAAGTTGTGGTTGCTGGGGAAGGTTAGGAGGTTGAATATGGACTGAAAAGATTCTTCAGGGGTCACGATTATGGCACATCAAGTCTCTGCCTTTTATTAATACAATTGGCGATTTTAAGGGGGGTGGCCCGGGAACTTGGGACACCCTGGAGATAAATAGGGTTCTGAAGGGAACTCTCGCTTCCAGACTTTCATCATCTGGGCAGGATCGATGGATATTTGAGGAAATTTTTCGAAAATCACGCCATGAGTACCATTTAAATTTAAAACCAATCTTATTGTAAATTTAATTTCCGTTATTATCATCGTTATTTGTTTAAGTCTAATATTAAGCAAGATATATAGATGGATATGTGAATTATCAAATTACTCTATGTTAGAAATATTCTACTTTTACTCATTTCACATAACCATTATGGCAATATCTCATTAATCGTCTTATTTTGACCTTAAATATGACATATTGTTTTCATCTTACATGTATTGCGAATTAAGACTTTGATCGACAAATATTTACGTGTTAAACTTTGTATTTTTAGTTTTTAATCTATAGTCTTATTATGAGTTGTAGCTCACTTAAAAACCATCGATATAGATGTGTCCTGCTCAAATTTCAAGTCCTGTTTACATACGCTTCATATTACTAGAGAAATTGTAAATAGAAAGTATCGACTTTCTTTCGGAGATCATCAGCGTTGTAATGTACAAATTGGGAAATCTGGAGCACCTGCATGACGTATGTTTTTATTTAATTGCTGTTTGAATCAAAATATTCTTTAAAGACTTCATTTGTACATTTCAGCTGCGCGTTCATGTCGTCAATAACGAAAATGATATGTTTTTCCAAATAATTGGAATGGTCTTTGCAACTAGGGAAACAATTTTCACGCTGACGGTTTTTCATAAGCTGATGTTTTGGAGTAATTATACAGCTATACTTAGTACACGTTTCTCAACATTCTCTTAAGAGTAGTTTAAGTTATCGTAGAGTTGTTCTTAATAATACATAAGTAACCCCAAAGAACTGACTTTTATTCAAATAATTAGTTAATTACTTCAAATAAATACAATAGCAGAGATGGTTGTTATTATTGAAAGGAAGTTCCTTTTTGTTGTTTCAATAATTCTAATTGCATCATAAGCTCTTCAAACGGGGCATCTTGTCAAATACTACTTATGAATCGAAATTAAATCAGGTGAGCTATATTTTCAGTTAGTTACTTAATTACTTAATGGTTGGACATAATGTAAAATATTCATTTTGATTTTGTACAGGGATAAATATAGAGGCAAATGGTTGGGATAATGATTACATTGAGTAGAAGGCAAGGATCGGATTAATTGGTGAAGCAACCCTCAATCAACGAGCCATTGCGCTCCCATTGTAATCAAAACTCAATATCCTAATCAAAATTAACAGCCATCAGCAGCGTCTAATATCATTAAGCAATTTAATTCCGTCTCTGCTTCCTATTTCTGCTGGTAATCTTCGTTTATTACGGTTCCTTCCTCCGTCGGTGGATTAAGACGGAGGGCGGTAGGCGGGAGGTTTGTGGAAACTTGAAACCCTTTATAGTAACTTGGTTCTCTTAGAATCCCTTTCTTTGGAATGAATTGAGTAAGAAGAAGAGACTGTGGGAGGGGGAAGATATTTAAGATTTAAGCCCTTTGTCGAAATTTTACTTTACTTTTCATCCCCCTCAACTCCCTCCCTTTTTTATCTCATACCTTACCTCTTTATTTAAAGAGACTTACCTCTTCAGACATAAAAATCATCCTGAAAAAGCAGCCTTATTTAAATTTCAAAATGTTTTTCATATATAATGAACCTGTTTAAACCGCATATACCGTATAATAATTTATTTCCCAACAGAGAACTGAGCAGGGCCTAGTAACGCTTTTTTATGATTTTATATCTTCTACCGTTTTTCGTCCACTTATCACTAACCTCAAAAAGTACGGCGTTATAGAATATAAATGAACCAATTGTACTTATTTCTTCCATTTTGGTTAAACATTGCAAAATAATATATGTTGATATGTTTCTTAACATTATTATTATTTTTAAAACTATTGAAAAAACAATGAAACTGTATGTGCCTTTCATTCATTATATGTTAGATACCTTTTCGTTTAAATGTTTTCAGTTACATCTGCTTCATTTAAGTTTACTTTTGTTTAGCTTTCATCGTTATTTGTGCCTTTCTCTTTTCATAATCGTTCAGTATTTTTATTAAGCAAAAATGCCTTTTCTGCGGACTAATAATAATGAATAAATGATTTATGCAAAAGCTCAAAGATGAAGACCCAGATTTATAACTTCCTGGACGATTCTTTGAGAAGATCAAACACGCGTACATTTGTTACCTATATATATATATATCCATTCATATAAAATATATATTTTCCAATAATAATTTTTTATACTTTCTACAGAGTAACATATAAAGTTTATAGCATATACAATGTTCATTTTAAACGAGTGAGACCGATTCTTCATGTTTCTTCCCATGACACGTATTACTTAAAAGATGCCCCCTTCTTCTTGATCAAGTAATTCATTAGCCGATGCCCATCTCTTCCAGTTGTAGACACTACTTTTAAGTCCTTCATCTCTCTTGATTCGCTAATGGGTAATCTCTATTTGAAAACTTTATTTTTAATTGTTTTAATAATATTTTTTATTATATTTGCTGAGTACTTTGTTGACAAATAAAACTCATTTGCATTTTACCTCATTATAACACAATTAAAATATACATATTATCTTTTGAAATGTTAAAAAATCACTAAAAACAACAACAAAGGATCAAAGCCTAGTTATTATCCAATGTTTGCATGATATATTTCTCTTTTTTATGAAATATTTTATCAATGATATATATTTTTATCATTTAAGTCGCTTCTTACTAGATACAAATAAACAAAGAAGAAAGAAACGGTTAAAGGAAGGTCATTAGCCACAATACTAATGGAAGTTATTCGTACTCTTTTCGGAACTCCAACCTCATATATATCCAAGTTGCTCTACCACTGAGCTTCGGCCACTGACCGCCCATAAATAACCTTTCAACAGTTTCAATAAATGCAGATCTTGAATACTGTAGAGGCACCCTCTCTGCCATTGTGGAAGGGTGGGTAAAATTCAACAAAAACAGAGCCATGTTAAGGGTAGTGTTAATTGTTTTATGGGAGTTTGAGGTTATAAATCAAGGAGGCAGCGAGAGTTTCCTGCAAACATTAATTAATGCCGGTTTCGAACTTGGCTTCCCTAAATTAAATTGTAATTCAGATCCTTCACCTTTCTGATTCAGCTGGTGTGCAAAACATATGATTCAGTACTCCAAGAAACCCTTTTGGAAATGTTTTCAATCGAAATGCTGATATTATTAAGCATTTTTTCGAAATTATCCGCACAAAAATGTATGTGTATACACAATCATATTTTTTTTTTCAACTTTTCCATTTGAATGAATTTGTATAACCCTCAGATGGCGGAAAAAAATTCTATTTGCTTCTGATGAGGTTAGTAATCTCATATTAATAATGAAATTAAATGAAGGGTCAAATTCACACACATTCTTACAATCCACACACCCAAACAATTAAAAAATATTTTAATATTTGAATGATGGAAGCAGTGATGAATTTAGTATGTACATGCCAAATGATGATCAATGATTATGAATGAGTGAGTGCCAGATTCGTTTTAGTTGAGCATGACTAAATTGTATTTAGCTGGGTGGTGGCCGTGCATCGGGATCGGTGTACCATTCGCTCCTCCGGTGCCACTCAGCATCGTCAGACAATTCAGAAGCTACCTGTATAAGCTGGTCTGTAATGCCACCAAGCTGCCCACTTAATTTCAACGTAAATACGTGAGCTAGGGCCCGCCATTCATGGGCAGTAGCACCAAACAATTTCTTTTTTCAATTAAAATTTTTGATGGTGTAATATGCAAGTTAAATGAAGAATATTTCTTGCAAAAATATTTACTTTTCCCCCAAAACTCACATGGCCCGATTCTGATGTTTTACATATAAATACTTCAATGAACCTTTACACATATTTTTTATACGTTGGAATTCTGTGACTGTTGTTTTGTGACTAAGCTGATAAGTATGATTTATTCTTCATGAGTTGTAGTTTAAGAATGGACGATAAAGGAAACCCTCATCCTTCTTGGGTTTGATCAATCCAATCTCCTTGTAAACAATTGAGATATATGCCGAGGCGAGTTTCCCTGCCATTGGATCAAACTAGCTCAAGGTCAGAGATAGCATATTTTTGGAGAAATTCTTGTTATAAATTAGGCCGTGTCCCCTTGACATGGAATACTGTGTTACCCTGGATTTTCCCGTCTTTATTCTTTACCCCTATTATTCTTGTTATTTCGTTATGACTCTATAAAATATAAATAAATTGACATATAATATCTACCCAGTAATATCTTGCGTTTTACAAGGTTTTCCTTAAGGAAGATCAGCCATTGATGCCTTAATGAAATAGTAGATAACTTAATGAGACCAGTTTATATATATGTAGAAAAGTCCGTCACGCAGGTGCTGCGTAAACTAAGCAGATTTCCCAAGTGAAGTTTTACAATAGAGAAATTTCAGGAGAGTCGAGCAGTTAAGGAAAGGGCCGAACTAGCTTTTGGCGGGAAAGTCACCCGTCCGTTAGTCGCCCAGATTTAATAAAAATGCAAATATCTTGTTAATATTCAAGATAGAGAATAAATGTATATAACAATATTTATAGTAAATTTAATTTGCAATAAGATTGATTTTGTACAATTTTTCGATCCGACGTATAGTAACGGAGATATTTCGAATTTTCGAAAATTCTCCCCTTTAACCCCCCCCTCTCCCACTTGTCCGATTTCAGCCGTTAACAAACTTGATCTTTCTTTTTACATAAAACGACTAAATATCGAATTTGGTAACGATCAAACAAAAATTGCGACCGCTAGAGCGGTAACAGACAAATATATATATATATATATATATATATATATATATATATATATATATACAGTTTTGAACGGACCTCATTTTCGTCATCTACTAGGTAGGATCGATGGACATTTGAAGAAAAATTTCGAAAATTTCGTCATGAGTACAACCTCAATAGCTTATTTCCCTTAAAGGAAATCTGCAAAAATGAGTAAATACTTTCGAAGGTGAGAAAAAAAGAGTAATATGGGTGGTAAAAACGAAGATAGTTAGGAAGGTAGATCTCCCGTGGCGCCTGGGAAATAAAAAAAAAAAAGGCCGTCACGCAGGGGCTGCGTAAACTAAGCAGATTTCCTATGTGAGGTTTTACAATAGAGAAATCTGCATACTGGTAACACAACACCAACTTGATTAAATGCAAACGGTAGTGAGGAATCTTTCAGTTAATTTTAATAAACTCCCAACTGAAAAGGCTTTTGAATTGTAAGAATAATTTATATTTTAATAACTCAAATTTTAGTAGTCAAAGAACTAAAGAAGGGGGGGGGGCGGATGAACAGAACGTATCTGCATAAATCTCACAAAGTAAAGAAGGTTAGGTAAGGTTAGATACGACAGGTCAGGTTAGAAGCGTCCGCCAGTGCCGAGACTTTCGAAAACGGCCGAACTAACCCGGGGGTGACGAAAACCGTTGCGACCCAGAACGACAGTTAGCCAGCGAGAAAGTCTACGAAACTGTGAGAGCGTGTCTACAAGAAATGTACTCAAACGCAATGCTACTTGCCTACTTCTAATAGCTATATGATAAAATGGAAAAGAGGATTCCTTTCTCGTAGGTACACATTTCACCAAGTTCTGGCAAACATCCATTCATTTTCATCAATTCATTATGAAATATAAATAGACTTGGGAGGGGGGGGGGTTCAGGTTACCCAAGTGAATCAAGGCGTGGGGTTTTTTGCACTAGGTAAACCTAGAGTAATTGGAAATAGGGATTTATTTAGGTACATACCAACTAAATAAAGTCCTTAATCTCATCCCTGCTAGATAAGGATGGTATCCTACAGCTGACCATTAGGGATTAGCGTTATAGAATAAAGTGATTGTTCATAAGCAATGTTATGACATTAATGAGACTCCTGAAAGTATTTATTTTATCTCGTAGACTTCGACAGTCCAGATAATCGCGGACTTCTGGATTCTAAGAATATATTCTATGAGCATTTCCGGATATTTAGCTGCAAGCTTTATCATAAGTTGAGTAGATAATATAATGAGTCAATTCTGAAAAACCTCGATAATCATATTTTGTATTCGTTTATTTACGTTATTCTTGAGGGAAGAAAAAAAAATTAGACTATTATTCAAATTCATAGAATAACAAACATGAGCCAGAAGTCTGATTTATGTTTCTTGTGTTTAATCGTTTTGATATAACTCCAGTCCTTCAACCCATCAAGAAAGCTTCTAGATACTCTTAGTAATTGCACGCAATAATCCGTTTTTCTTATCTAGTTCAGCTATCTAAATGATCGTAAAGTATGTCCGCTAGCTCATGCGCCTGTTGTGTTTTCTCCAACTACTTCATTATAATTACTCGTTATATAACTAATCGCTTCCAGAATTATATTTTTAATTTTTATTATTGGGCATATCTGACATTTTGGAAGAGGTATATTCAATATTTTAAGCAGTATTATATGGTCTAATAAATTACAAGTCCACAATAACCCTTCTTCATTACAGCCTGTAATAACGCATGTTCAAAATTACAGATTTCAACACTGAAAATGATAATGAATATTTAATGTCTTGCTATTTTAAGAATGGATTATCGATATGATTTTTTTCGACAAAAATTTAGAAGCAATGTAATTACATTATATCATTGAGACTTTCTTACCTGACTTCTTTGTTAGTCAGTTATAGTGTTGGACAGATTATAAATCTAATAATTTGACTCAAGAATCACATTCAGATGTAATGATTATATGGGTTTTTGAATAACCAATTGAAATTAGGGGTTGTTACTTATTTCGTTTTTCTTTAAAGAAAAAAAAATTCGTTTTAGGATACTAGCAGAGTTTTTTTTTTTAAACGACACCTAGTAGGAAAAATACAAATGACAACTGTATAGTTTGCCGATTAACTGGATCAGAACCTGTTATAAATTTATGTCTGGCACAGTTGTATTGCTTCAATAGTTAAAGGAACGTAATGAGGAGTTAGCTTGAATAGAAGGGTATTAGTGATTGAGATTGTGATAGAGAGAAATAAGAGTCAAAAACAGAGCGAGAGAGAGTGTGTGTGTGAGAGAGAGAGAGAGAGAGAGGGAGAGAGAGAGAGGGAGAGAGAGAGAGAGAGAGAGAGAGAGAGAGAGAGAGAGAGAGAGAGAGAGAGAGAGAGAGAGAGAGAGAGAGAGAGAGAGAGAGAGAGAGAGAGACGAAGAGAGAGTGAATGGGGGAGAGAAATAGATAGAGGTGTATAGGGTAGTGAATGGGGGCACCTGGTGGCCGAGAGAGCACTCTAACCAAGGACATTAGTGTTGAAATAGTATATCCTAACCCATGGGTCTAATGGTGGGGGAACCCACAACTCTACACCCAATGATCCACCATTTATATTATAACATACATACTTACATGACCTCTCCCTTCCTCCTCATTCACCATCTTTCTCTCTCTCTCTCTCTCTCTCTCTCTCTCTTTCACTATCTTTCTCTCTATCTCTCTCTCTCTCTCTTGTTGCCACTCATCTCTCCCAAATCCTATCAATCTCAATTCCGCTCTCTATCTCTCTTCTAACCTCTCGTCTCTCCCCTATTCTATCAATCTCTCTCTCTCCACTCTATCCCTCTTCTTACCCCTCGTCTCTGCCCATTATATCAATCTCACTCTCCATTCTCTATCCTTCTTCTAACCCCTCGTCTCTCCCCCATTCTATCAATCTCTCTCTCTCCACTCTATCCCTCTTCTAACCCCTCGTCTCTCCCCCATTCTATCAATCTCTCTCTCTCCACTCTATCCCTCTTCTAACCCCTCGTCTCTCCCCCATTCTATCAATCTCTCTCTCCACTCTATCCCTCTTCTAACCCCTCATCTCTCCCCCATTCTATCAATCCTACTCCCCCTCTCTCTCTATCTTTCTCCTTGCCCCTCGCCACCTCCCATTGTAGCAATCTCTCTCCCCACTCTATCCCTCTTCTAACTCCTCGTCTCTCCCCCATTCTAGCAATCTCACTCCCTGCTCTCTATCTCTCTCCTCACCCCTCGCCACCTCCCATTCTATCAATCTCTCTCCCCACTCTATCTCCCTTCTAACTCCTCGTCTCTCCCCCATTCTAGCAATCTCAATCCTTCTTCTCACCCCTCGCCACCTCCCATTCTATCAATATCTCTCTCCACTCTATCCCTCATCTAACCCCTCGTCTCTCCCCCATTCTAGCAATCTCACTCTCTGCTCTCTATCTCTCTCCTCACCCCTCCCACCTCTAATTTTATCAATCTCTCTCTCCACTCTATCCCTCATCTAACCCCTCGTCTCTCCCCATTCTAGCAATCTTACTCCCCACTCTCTATCCTCCTTTTCACCCCTCATCACTCCCCCATACAATAATCGCACTACCAGCTCTCTATCTCTTTTCTAACCCCTCGCATCCCCCCCCTTCCATCATTCTCACACCTCTCTTCTAACCCCTCATCTCCCACACCTCATTCTCTTTCCTTCTTCTCGCTCCTCGTCTCTCCCCCATTCCACCAATCTCACTCCCCACTCTCTTTGGCTCTTCTTGCCACTCGCCTCACCCCATTCTATCAATCTCCCAGCTCGCGTTAACTCACCCGATAAACCAATTTTTTTTTTAACTTAATATAAATTAATTGCATTCAATAGTTACGTTTAAATAGAATAGGGGCTCAGGTTAGCCATGTGAGTTAAAGCGTCTGCCATAATCTCGCATGGTATACCTAGAGTGGCGATTTCGATCCCGCCTAGGTAATAGGAATTACCTTTAGTGACGGACCCATTAAATAAAATCCTTAGCCCCACCCTGGCTAGAAAAGGGTGGTAACATGTAGATGACCCGTCCCAATTAGCCATAGTAGCCAAATGTGCTCTTTAATTAATAACAATAATATTAAATAGAATATTTGCTCTGAAGAGCTTCGTCGCTTATTTAATAATTATTTCAAGAAGAAAGGCATGTCAGTTTCATTCAGATTTCTATCATACATCTTCTTTATGAGTTGTCCAACAAGCGTCGGTAGTAGATGAAGAAACTGCTTTTTACAAAATCTCGAATATAAATGTAGTTATATTTTTAGTTCTGAGATTTCATTAAACACTCTTGAGATTTTCACATTAAGACATTGCATTTCATAATACAATGACTGAATATTCCTGAATATCCACGTTCCTAAATTTCAAATATTTCTTTGTCATGGAAAAATTACCTCCCTGAGTTTTCCCTATTTCATACAACAATGATAAAATAATTTTAATGTTTGAGTCACATACTACATGTTAAGACTTCAAAATTTAAATTCATTATTTCCTTCGATACTAAGGAAAACGTACTGTTCTTTTGCTATAAACGTAATTGCACTTGAAGTGTATGTTTTTAGTTCATTATTGTATTAATATATAATATTGGATGGGATTTGAAAAAAATCAGGAACGTGTGTTCCTTTTCATGACTATGTTTTTCTACAGCTACATATTCCTTTAAGCTCATGCATATCTGGCCCAGCAGCTTTACTTTATCTTGTCATTAGAGATGTAATCACCTAACTCTTTAATTTTGTTTGCGGGTTTTGCTACTGTGTCTTTGGGTTTTCTTAAGCTCTGTTTCCATATGATAAACTTCCAATAATTCCTTTATTTAAAATTCCTTCTACTCTCTGTTCGACAAACATAGATACCTGAGATAATATAGAGAGTAATATAGGAAATGTTCCCATTATTTTAACATTTCTCTCTAGTACACATACCCAGGAAAGTAGACTTTTAAACACAAAGCATTGTCCTTCTAGCCTTCCCTTTTTTGTAGAATTGTAGAAGGCAATGGAATATTATATTGTACTTTTTCTCCCCATTTGACCTTTTGTTCATCCCTGTTCTACTGTATAATGTTGATATATTTTCCATGTTCAGGAATTAGCTAAAAGTCTCTACCTCATTCACTGATGTAGTAAAAGAAATAAATGTTGATATTGTTTACTAATGAATGCTTAATCCATGTGTTTGAATGATTATAATGAGAAGACTTATAAGGAGAAATTTGGAGTAGTTATGTTGAATCAAATTATAATAATAAAAACTAATGAAAAAAAAAATGATATAAAGTACACTGAGCCCTGGTGAGTGCAGATAAAGAATAATGAACCAATTAAGTAATTTTATAATAAGAGATCTAAAAATAATTAAAAAATTCAGCTTGCCTTTGAGGCAACAATAAGAGAAAGCGAAATAGAAGGTAAGATAGAGGGAAAAGTAAACAGGGAGAGTCAAAAGGAACTTGGATAGTTTTACCTTCTAACGTTAAGGTGACAGATTTCCACCAAGTCGGAAGACAGGCATCTTACAATCACTACCATACAAAGAGACCAGCTGGACCAGACTGCTAAGTTCTGTACTGAAGCTAAATCTAAAAGTTGGTACCAAATACAAATTTGGAAATAACACGGTGTACATTTGGATGACTGTTACAGTAATCACTTGATGCAATAGCTATTTACACCGTAGTTTTGACTTAACAAGGCTAGGTGAAGTCTCAGGCTTCTCTGGCATATATTCCAGCTGTAGGTCATTATACTAGTGCTTCATTTATGGGTTTAATTTCTTTTAGCAGATTCCCCTTAAGAGAAATCAGCTATTGAGGTTGTACTCATGACGCAATTTTTGAAAAAATTTCTCTAATGTCCATCGATCTTCCCCAGGAGATGACCAAAATGAAGATCGTTCAAAACTGTATATGTAAATATATATATATACATATACATACATACATACATTCATATATATATATATTTATATATATATATATATATATATATATATATGTATATATATTTGTCTGATAACTCTGACCACTCTAGTGGTCGCAATTTTTGTTTGATCGTTACCAATCTCTTGTATTCCAGTCTTTCCTACGTGAATTCCTTCTATTGACCAATTTTTTAAATATTTGGGGTCTGGTTCTAATACTCATAAGTTGATACGTCAAATTTCATCAAGAGTAATTTGATTTGAGAAATGTTTGGCATGTGATGATGGAAAGTCATTGTTGTTATACTAACACTCGTTTCGTGATTCGTTAATTTGTGAGCCATAGCAAAATGTTAGTATAAATATTTCTTTAAAGGTCTTAAATATATTTTATATCGTTGATAATAATTCTAATAAATCATAATATAGGATACCAATATTTTAGACAGATTTCCCTTTAGGGAAATCAGCTATTGAGATCGTACTCATGACGCGATTTTCGAAATATTTCTTCAAATGTCCATGTATCCAGGAGAATCGAAAATTAGGTCCGATCATGTATATATGAGTTAGTTAATGGCTGAAATAGTACTAGTGAGAGGGGGGATTTCGAAAACTCGAAATATCTCAGTTACTATACGCCCGATCAAACAAGTGTATAGAACCAATCTTATTGAAAATTAAATGTGCTATAAATATTGTTAAATACATTTATTCTCAATCTTGAATATTAACCGAGATATTTGGATTTTTCAATTTTTAGTCTTCAGCAAACCCCCACTTCTACTCATGTTACGTAAACAATACTATATCATATAATAAACAACATTATTTCAAGCTTAATAAGTCAGCTGTTATATCATGAACCACTTTATTTGAAGCTTAAATACAAGATAATGATCTCATTGAACTTTTACGTTTTGAAATCAATACGAATACTGGAAATATGCTTAGCTCAGGCAGCTCCTGCGTGACGGACTTTTTTTTCTTTTAATTTCCCAATTTTCCCCGTAACTAGAAAATAAAAAGACTGTGATTTGACCCTGACGGTGGTGGTTAAGCCGAGCAGAGAGGCAGGCTGGACCTGGTCTAATATTGAAACAAAGAGCGTAGGCTGGTTTAATAAGGCATCCTATAAATTTCCATCTGGTGCCAGGGAAGAGTCTGGAGTTTTGCCTCCAGCTCCAGAGAGCTCCGTGGCCCTAAGTTATGGAGAGGAGCTGCCGTCAGTCCACTATCTCCTCCTGATGAATGCTACCTCCTCCCTCTTTAGCATAGGGGCATCCTTTATATTCTCTCTCTCTCTCTCTCTCTCTCTCTCTCTCTCTCTCTCTCCCTCTTTCTCTTTCTTCAAACCAGCTCTGCCCTAATACCAGTAATTTTTACAATTTAAACCCCCATAACTTCAAACAAGGTCAATACTTACTGAAAAACTTCGTTCTTACATTATGTCAAGGTCTTCTACATTTTGTATCTCCAATACGTACGAAGAAATGTTAAAGTTAGATCATAACTATACTTCACAGCAATTCCAAACACGAGCTTTCAGCCAAAAATCTAAGCTTTCTTAGATTTCTGAGCTTAGCACTAGAGTTTTGCAAGATACGTACCGATGTGAGACCGAAACTAGGAAACTGGGCCCAGGGATGGTCAAAACGGATAACTTTGTTGAATTTAGAAAACTGACAAAACCCCCGATTGCAATACATCTTTATTTCCAAGAAGGAAGTAAAAGTAACAATCTGCAACATATTTCTGTGTTAGAAATTTCCATATCGTGACGTATGGAGCCCATAACAACCTTCATAACATGATCCAGACCCAAGCCATGCTAGGCGTAGGCGCTCACTTTTGATAGGAGAAGAGATTACGTTGTCGCTTTATATTAGCAGATTTCACTGGAAAACACCTACTGAGGTTGTATTCATGACGGGAATTTCAAAACATTTTGATCAAATGCCCACGAATACACGTACGAGAAGACGAAAATTAAGCATATATAATATAGTTGTCTGATGCCGCTCCCGTCATCATTATCTAACTTAATATTAAGTGCTTCTTATAAAACTAAACATCAATTTCGTTTATGGACCATAAAGGGAGTGGGTTTAGTGGGGGAAATCGAAATTCAATATATCTCCTATAGTACGAGTACAAAATTGCGTAAACACAATGTTCTTAATTTAATTCTCTATAAATGTTTTTCTACAGATGCTTTCTCAATCTCCTATATTAACCGAGATAATGTCATATTTTGCTTTCAGTCCTCAGTAAACATCCACTCCTATTTATTTCACATCAACAAAAGCTGATATATCATAAAGACCTCAAATATCAAATATGGTTTTAATCGAACAATTACAATGTGAGACATATGGTAATATTTTCGTTGTGATGTCAGCAATAAAGATTATATTTTCTACAGAGCCCAATATTCAATTTATCGATACCATTATTTACAAATTATAATCCATCCCATTTTATCATTATTTAAACTTATAAAACTAAAGACAAAATGAATAGTCTTAAACGGACCTTTAGGAGAGGAGATCGGTGGGGGGGGGGGGTCAAAATAAAAAAAAATTGAAATATCTCCCTTATTTGAGTCAGATTGTAAAATGTTATCAAATGTTAGTCATTTAAGGTCCTACAATTTTTGTTGTGTGTACTATTTATGTAAGTTAAATATTAAGCTACGTTACACTTTCAGTTAAGTCCCAGTCCTATTAACGGGATTTTCGTTTTTCAGCAATTTTACTACTAATTGCCTCGTGTACAAATTAAATTTGACGTTTCGGCTTGGTAAGCAATTAGCGGAGAAATGGAAAATATAATTCGAGATGGCATTAAATGGCGGCACTTGGGAAACCTTAGTTTACACATCACCGGCGTGACGGACGTTTCTTAAACGAAGTTTGACATGATTCTTGGCCACTGTATTTTACGAAACCATGGATCCTTCATGGGTTGAGGTTCGAAGCTGCTGTTTGGAGGTATGAGAACTTAGCGATAATTCTGGAGCAAGTTGTTCCCCGAAACCATTATAAAGTTGACATCGGTGTAGATTAAGGATCAAAATGCTGAAGGGAGTATCTATTTAGTAGGATTTCAGATTGATTCTATCGGATATCTGAAGGTTTAATGTCTAATTAGGTTGAAACCCCTTATAGTTTATCTGTGTGGCAATGTACCTGTGCGCAATTCCCTGGGTTATAGAAACATTAAATTTCGGTATCACTTACAACAGGTAAACTGATTTGAATTTTTGGAGGTCATATGTTTACGAAGAATTGGCAATCATCTGTGTTTTTTTTTGTACGATCCATGTGGTTCCATAACTCTAAAAATAGGGGAAGAGATATCTTTTTTGTGCCCCCGTTTTAATGACGTCTATTAAAATTATTTTCTTCAGCCTTTTATGAATATTCGTCCTTGAGTATCGAACTCATGACGCGATATATATATATATATATATTAACGCTCTAGCGGTCAGAAGTTATATATATATATATATATATATATATATATATATATATATATATATATATATATATATATATATATATATATATATATATATATATATATATATATATATATATATATATACTAGCTCAGATACCCGGCTTCGCCCGGGAATTGATTTGAGGCTGAGTGGTGATGGTATTTTTTTGGCAAGGCTTTAATTTGCAAATATTTTGACATTTACCCGTCCCAGTGTTTAGGGTTAATACCCGTTGTTGGCATTTGTTAATAATAAAATTAATTTTTTATGTAAGTCTTCACTGTCCTCCAAATTGTCATATTTCCCGTCTCTTGTGCATTATGCATAGATTTCAGTTATTCCCGCTTTAGTTTATAGTGTATATCTCGTTTATACTTTGTTAAAAGACAAAAATGAATATGACAAAAGTTACTCTAAATAACAAAATAAACAACTTTTGTTATGTTCATATTTGCCGAAAAACGAATAGAAAACGAAATACCGCTATTTTTAAATTCAGGCATCCCTTACAACCCCCACTCCTGCCCGTCCCTAGAAATCATGGTATGGCTTGTTATAATGAAAGCGTTAGTGCTAATACACATACCGAGTTTTATTTATTTTGGTTGGGTCTTTTGTCCCAAATAAAATTGTTCACTTCCGCTATAGGTTTTAGCGTATATCTCGTTTATAATTCGGTATACGAAAAAAGTGTATATAACAAAAGTTACTCTAAATAACAAAATAAACAACTTTTGTGATGTTTATATTTGTCAAAAAAACAATAGGAAACGAAATACCGCTATATTTATTTTCTGGCCCCCACTCCTGCCCGTCCCTAGAAATGTTGGAATGGCTTGTTATAATAAAGGCCTTAGTCCTAATACACGTACCTAGTTTTATTTAGTTCGGTTGATTCTTTTGTGGCAAATAAAATTGATGACTCCCGCTATAATTTTTAGCGTATAACTCATTTATATTTAGGTATACGACGAAAGTGTACATAACAAAAGTTACTCTAAATAATAAAAAAAAAACTTTTGTTATGTGCATATTTGCCGAAAAAACAATAGGAAACGAAATATCGCTATTTTTAATTTCAGGCCTCCCTTATAACCCCCACTCCTGTTCGTCTTAGAGAATATTAGTATAGCCTAAAGTCTAAGTTGGGCTAGTAGTAATATACATACCAAGTTTCATAAAATTCGGTTCAGCCGTTTATGCGTGAAAAGGTAACAAACAAACAAACAAACAAACAAACATACACGAAAGAAACAAAATGCAGTTATGGTGTCTATGACATGTGAAACGAAAAGTTATCGTGAAATTTCGCGAAAAAAATCAATGTACAGACAGAGGTTACAATTTTATATATATATATATATATATATATATATATATATATATATATATATATATATATACATATATATACATTAACGCTCTAGCGGTCAGAAGTTTTACTCGATCGTTACCAAACTCTTTACTTCAATCATTTTTTGTAAAAAGAAAGATCGAGTTCGTTAATGGCTGAAATAGTACTAGTGAGAGAGGGCATTTCAAAAACTCGAAATATCTCAGTTACTATACGCCCGATCAAACAAGTGTATAGAACCAATCTTATTGAAAATTAAATGTACAATAAATATTGTTATATACATTTATTCTCAATCTTGAATATTGACAAAGATATTTTACAGTTTCTAGCCTTCAGCAAACCCCCACTTTTACTCATGTTACATAAACAATACTATGTTATATAATAAACCACATTATTTGAAGCTTAATAAGTCAGCTGTTATATCATGAACCACTTTATTTGAAGCTTAAATACAAGGTAATGATCTCATTGAACCTTTACGTTTTGAGATCAATACGAATACTGGAAATTTGCTTAGTTGAAGCAGCTCCAGTGTGACGGACTTTTTTTTCTTTAAATTTCCCAATTTTTCCCGTAACTTGAAAATAAAAAGACTGTGATTCCATAACTCTAAAAATAGGTGAAGAGATTACTTTTTTGTGCCCCCGTTTTAATGACGTCTATTAAAATTATATTCTTCAGCCTATTATGAATATTTGTCCTTGAGTATCTAATAATCTTTTAATTGTATATTTTCTAATAGGAGCTTCTTTTAACTTGAGCATATCAGTTATGATTAGAAACCGTCCAATCTTGCCATTTTTGACACATAATGTAATCTTTTTGAATTTTTATCCTGTCAGGATAGAAATTAAAAGTTAAAAACGGCAAGTGGGGGCTCCGTAAACTAAACAGTTTTTTTACTCGCGCTGGTATGAAACAACATGGATCTCTTTTCCCCATATATTTTTTCTTTCTGAATAAAAATCTTATGAGCAGAAGTGAGGGTTTAAAAAATGCTGAAAAGAAGAAAGTAGAAATAACTTTCATCATAGGCATCATAGGTTTTAGCAACTAAATAGTGTAAATCTTTATGCAGACGTATTCTTCAACTGCTCTATTTCTCATCAAAGTTATACCACCTTATCTACTTCAGATGTGATTGAATTTTAAAATTTTACTTAGTTGTTTATAGCAGATTCCTTTAAGGTAACTCATCTATTAAGGTTGCACTCGAGGGCAATTTTCTCAAATATTCATAGATAGCTACGACATGACGAAAAATTCCGTCACGCAGGTGCTGCGTTAGCTAAGTATATTTTCCACGAAATGCCAATATCTCATTTAATATTGAAATTAAAGAGTAAATGAATATAACGACACTTATAGAACATTAAATTTGAAATAAGATAGATTCTATACAATTTTCCGATACAACTCATACTAACGGAGATATTTCGAATTTTTCAAAATGCTCCACCTCTAAACCTCCCGTCTATTTAGCCCGATTTCAGCCATTAACAAAAACGATCTTTTTTTTTTTTTTTACATAAAATGATTATACATCAAGTTTGGTAACGTTAAGACAAAAACCGCAACCGCTAGAGCGGTAACACGCATATGCATGTCATTTTGAACAGACCTCATTTTCGTCATCCACCACCGAGGATCGATAGACATTTGAAGAAATTTGTCAAAAACCGCGTCATGAGTAAAACCTTAATTGCTGATTTCCCAGGAGGGAAATCTGCTAAATCCGGTCCGTTCAAAACAGGTCAAGTCCATATATGTGAATATACTTGTGTGTTACCTATCTAGCGGTCCCGTCTTTTCGTTACCAAACTCGATATGTAAGCGTCTCATGTTAAACTAAAGATCAAGCTCGTTAACGGCTGAAATTGGATTGGGGGAGTGGGCTTTGCAGGAGGGATTTCGAGAAGTCCAAATATCTCGGTTATTATACGTCGGATCGAAAAATTGTACAGAGCAAATCGTATTGAAATCTAAAATATCTTTAAATAATGGTATGAACATATTTGCATTTACAACTCGAAAATTCAAACTATCTTCGTTGTTATGAGTGGTATCGAAAAATGTCATCGAACTAATCTTATTAATTTATTGATCCTCATAAATTGTGGTCTATACATTTTTTTGTATCTTAAATATTAAGCGGGTTATTAATACTTCCTTGTTTTCAGCTCTCAGTAAACCGTCACTTTTACTTATCTGATTAATAATAAGAAATTTTTAATAAATGGTGAGATGACACCAATCGGCTTGGTTTACTCAGTCCTCGAATGGCAGACTTTTAGGTGGTTTTCCTAACAAATGTTTCGACCGTCTCTCGAAACTGAAATGACATAGGTTGCAAATGAGAAAAAAAAAACACCTTATTGTTCTACATTTGTAGTTAAATTCTTCCAGCCAAAGCATTAGAAACGAGAGAATTATTTCAATTATTAGTTAGATTCACGTATCGTGGAAGTTCTACTCTACCCAAAACCTACAAAAAAATCCGTCACGCAGGGGCTGCGTAAACTAAGCAGATTTCCCACGTGAAGTTTTACAATAGAGAAATCTGTTTACTGGTAACACAACACCACCATGAGTAAATACCATCAGAATTGTAAGAATAATTTATATTTTAATAACTGAAATTTTAGTAGTCTAAGAACTAAAGAAGGGGGGGGGGCGGATGAACAGAACGTATTTGCATAAATCTCACAAAGTAAAAGCTGAAACGACTATTAAGGTTAGAGTAAGCTTCCACCAGAGCCGACAGTTACGGAAACGGCCGACCTAGTCCGAACAATACCCGATCACATGACCCACACACTTAATAAAAATGAAAATATCTCGGTTAATATTCAAGATAGAGAATAGATATGTATGCAATATTTGTAGTAAATGTAATTTGGAATGAGATTGGCTCTATACAATTTTTCGATCCGATGCATAATAACGGAGATATTTTGAATTTTCGAAAATACCACCCTCTAAACCCCCCCCCCCTCCCTCTGGTACGATTTCAGCCATTAATGAACTTGATCTGTCTTTTTACATAAAACGGTTAAATATCGAGTTTCGTAACGATCAAACAAAAATTGTGACCGCTAGATCGTTAACAGACAAATATATATATATTTTGAACGGACCTCATTTTCGTCATCTCCTGGGTAGGATCGATGGACAATTGAAGACATTTTTCGAAAATCGCGTCATGAGTACGACCTCAACAGCTGATTTCTCTTAAGGGAAATCTGCTAAAATCAAGAAACGGAATAAAAACTGTAAGAAATACAAATAAAATGGAAATGAAGAACTATAGTAGTGGCATTAAACCAAATGAAAATTCAATTGTGGAGAAAAGACTCTAATCAATTTAGAGAGAGCTTATAGAATCAAAAAGTAAACTAATTATCTTATTGACACAATGTTACTCTAAAAGAAGATTTTCGTAGCCAGCGGTGTAGTAAACCATTTTGGGAAGGACCCTCCCTCCTGGGAGAGAGATTTGAGTAATTTCAAATGTCCGTGAATAATGTAAGGAACATTGTCTTTGCTGGTGACATTGAACCGTGAAGCTGTCTTCCAAAGAGATAAAGGTCTTCTCTCAGAGCAAATCCTTTGTTCAGTCAACCTGTTGTCTTGTCTTACTCCCACAATGGCTCCATCTACAATTAATTACGTTTTATTAATAGTTCCCTACTTAAATGAAACAACAAACATCAAAAAGAAATGTTTTCTAGTATAAAACAAATTCCTCGTTGCACCGAAACAGTATTCTCAACTCTTTTCAACTTGCAGTTATAACATTATACCTATTTTAAATATAAAGAAATATAAATTTGACTCCTGCAACCGAAACTTTTGTGAATAAAGCTCGGTATGAAATATGACAGTAGGCAGTAAAATATTTGTAGTTTGACACAGCATATGGGGCTTTGGAATGCGTTACGGAGTGAAGGACACGAAAAAAAATGGCGAATATTATGGTGGTTGCTGCTCTGGCGAGGCTCAAGCCACCTCAAACAAATATAGCCACTGAACCAATTTCGATAAACAATAGGGCACATTCTATTCAAATGATACCGCATCAACGGACAAACACAGAAAAGTTGTTCTCCAAGCTTAAATCTCAAAATACCAACATTTGGAAATCAGTAGTGATGCTTCTTACCGGAAACTGAATACAAAAGTCCGTCACGCAGGGGCTGCGTAAACTAAGCAGATTTCCCACGTGAAGTTTTACAATAGAAAAATTTCAGAATAGAGAGCCGAACAGTTATGGGAATGGCCCGAACTAGCTCTTGACAGAAATTCACGACTAGACCCGAAGTTAGCCGATATCATCTCAAAAGCTGAAAACAGAAAAATGCAAATATCTTGGTTAATATTCAAGATACGGAATAAATGTATATAATACTATGCATAGTAAATTAAATTTGCAATAAGATTGGTTCTATATAAGTTTTCGATCCGCGGTATAGTAACGGAGATATTTCGGATTTTCGAAAATCCTCCCCTCTAAACCCCCCTCCCACTGGTCCGATTTCAGCCATTTATACATATATACTTACATATATATATATATATATATATATGTATATATATATATATATATATATATATATATATATATATATATATATATATAAATATATATATATATAATTTTTAACGGATCATTTTCGTCATCTCCTGGGTAGGATCGATGGACATTTGAAGAATTTTTCGAAACTCGCGTCATGAGTACGACCTCAATAGCTGATTTCTCTTAGGTGAAATCTGCTAAAAATTGAATATAACGTCAAATGTAATGAGAAACCACTAATAAAAAAATATACTCCTTGGTGCATAAAAAAAAATCCGCCTCCCAGCTGCTTGAAATAATCAGACGTCCCACGTGTCTGTATCACACATCTAGCTACCTTTTCTCACCATATATTTTAAGTAAAAATCTAATGAGTATTGAAAGAGGGGGTGCACTGAAGGCTGAAAAATAAAAAAAAATGCAAATATATCCGTTAATAATCAAGATAGGGCCAAAACGTATAGAACATGAAAATTGCAATGAAATTGGATCTCTACAATTTTTCGATCTGAAATATAAGAACCCGCACGCAGGGGCTGCGTAAACTAAGCAGATTTCCCACGTGAAGATTTACAATCTTTCACCGTTCGTTGAAGATTTACGAGAAATTTCACGAGAGCCGAGCCAGTCAAGGAAACGGCCGAACTAGCTTTTGGCAGGAAAGTAACTCTTGTCCGTTAGGCGCCCAGATTTAATAAAAGTGCAAATATCTCGGTTAATATGCAAGATAGAGAATAAATGTATAAAATAATATTTATAGTAAATTTAATTTGCGATTAGATTGCTTCTGTAAAATGTTTCGATCCGACTTATAGTAACAGAGATATTTCGAATTTTCAAAAATCCTCCCCTCTAAACTCCCCCTCCCACTGGTCCGATGTCAGCTGTTAACGAACTTGATCTTTCTTTTTACATAAAACAACTAAATATCGAGTTTGGTAACGATTAAACAAAAATTGCGACTGCTAGACCGGTAACAGACAAATATATATATATATATATATATATATATATATATATATATATATATATATATATATATACAGTTTTGAACCGACTTCATTTTCGACATCTACTAGGTAGGATCGATGGACATTTGAAGAAAAATTTCAAAAATTCCGTCACGAGTACAACCTCAGATAGAAAAAAAATATAAAACAATATTTATAGTAAATTTAATTTGCGATTAGATTGCTTCTGTAAAATTTTTCGATCCGACTTATAGTAACGGAGATACTTCGAATTTTCGAAAATCCTCCCCTCTAAACCCTCCCTCCCACTGGTCCGATGTCAGCCGTTAACGAACTTGATCTTTCTTTTTACATAAAACAACTAAATATCGAGTTTGGTAACGATTAAACAAAAATTGCGACTGCTAGAGTGGTAACAGACAAATATATATATACAGTTTTGAACGGACCTCATTTTCGTTATCTACTAAGTAGGATCGATGGACATTTGAAGACAAATTTCGAAAATTCCGTCATTAGTACAACCTCAATAGCTGATTTCCCTTAAGGGAAAACTGCTAAAACGGACATATTAGGATTTTATTTAACGTAGGGAAGTTATGTAGCCAGTCACCTTGACGCAGGCATAACCATAATGTGGTGGCTGTATACACCCTACTACTACTAACTAATTCTCTAGTTCATCAAGCAACTACTGAACTTCACGATGCTCAGTGGGGTCGGGTGATTGGATGGAAGTCCAACTGCTATTGGTGAAGGCATAACTAGATGAAGAATAGAATATCTACTCATACACTCATACACACACACACACACACACACACACACACACACACACACACACACACACACACACACACACACACACACAAACAAAGTTGCCAACACACAGTTATTATATAATAACTAAAAATTAAGTACAATCAAATAGATTAAATAAAGAAAAGTCCATCACGCAGGGGCTGCGTAAACTAAGCAGATTTCCCACGTGAAGTTTAACAATAGAGAAATCTGCCTAATAACAACTGTAGTAGTAAGAAACCTCTAAACCTAAAACATTATTTAGGGCGTAATAACCCAGTACCTACTTTCTAGCCCCTAAAAACAGTTAACCTAACCTCTAAACCTATTCACGAGGGACGAATAGCTATGGAAACGGCCGCCAGAGCTCTCGGCGGAAAGTCCGAACATAGCCTACTGGTGACCACACGCAGAATACAAATGCAAATATCTCGGTTAATATTCAAGATAGAGAATAAATGTATAGAACAATATTTATAGTAAATTTAATTTGCAATAAGATTGATTCTGTACAATTGTTCGGTCCGACGTATAGTAACGGAGATATTTCGAATTTTCGAAAATCCTCCCCTCTAAACCCACCCTCCCACTGGTCCGATTTCAGCCGTTAACGAACTTGATCTTTCGTTTTACATAAAACGACTAAATATCGAGTTTGTTAACGATCAAATAAAAATTGCGACCGCTAGAGCGGTAACAGACAAATATATATATATATATATATATATATATATATATATATATATATATACAGTTTTGAACGGACATTTGAAGAAAAATTTCGAAAATTCCGTCATGAGTACAACCTCAATAGCTGATTTCCCTTAAGGGAAATCTGCTAAAAATAGAGTGGTAATGGGTAAAGTACATCCTAAGAGAAACAAGGGTGTTAAATCGAAAAAAAAATAATGAAAGTAATATTGGTATATAGTCTTTGAGAAAGTTATACCACCTTTAACTATAATTATTATGTATTTTCAGATAATGATCATTGTTGAATCCTACATGAAGAGCCTGTTAGCAGTAGGAATCTTCAGCATGGTGGGAGCAGATTTTCCTTCAGTAGATATTCAATGTTCTTCCATGATAGGTGTAACGTTTTGTTATTAATTAACTTGCCAACTCCGTAATTATACACTAAAAAAGAGAATATTCCTTAGGGTTATAAGGACTATAAGTTATAGTGGAAAATGAAGTAGCCCAGTGAAGTTTCCTATAAATAAAGTTGCAGAGGTCATCCACCGCTCCCAGAGAACCATATTTTCTTCTGAATTTTTTGCTTTAGTTTCCCATATTTCCCGACGAGTCCTCTGCCCAATTTGGAGTTTGCCCCCTTTAGACTTCCTTTTCATCTCTTCAGTTCTGTTGTTACACACTTTCTTTGTCTGTTCCGTCCGCTTTTCCCCTTATCTTGGACCGGCTTTACCCCTTTTGATATAAAAAAATGTAGATATAAATCCATAGAGTCACCTTCTGTTGATTTTTGGAGTTACAACATCTCCTACGGGTCTTTCGGTTATAGTTATGTGTCATCTATTTCTTATGAAGTATGTATATATACAATATAAACCTCTGTCTGTACAGTGATTTTTCATTTCTTTTTTCAAAATTTCAAGATACATTTTTGTTTCACATAGAATTGAAACCATTTGAACAATTTTTAGCTGGTGGTCTGTTTGTTTGTTGGGGTTTCAATCCTAAACGGCTAAACTGAATTTGATGGGAGTGAAGTTGCTGGGATGGGTCATGGTATAAAAAGTCCGTCACGCAGGGTCTGCGTAAACTAAGCAGATTTCCCTCGTGAAGTTTAGTAATAGATAAATATACATACTGCTAACACAACACCGTGAATAAATACAAACGGATTGCATCCAATTTCAATAACCTGCCGACAGGAAGCGTTAGGTTAGAAATGAAAACAAACGGGTCCCGCCTCACACCGGAAAGAAAAACAATTACTGAAATATATCAGAATATAACACATTAATTTTATTGAGAACTATTTACTATATCTAGTACTGTAATTAATAATGAGTCAGAATAATTGTTATCTCAATCAATAAAATTTTAGTAGTCCAAAACTTTAAGATGGGGGGGGGGGGAGTCACCAGTACATATTTGCATGTATCTCGTATAATAAAGGTCTCTTGAATACAATTTTTGGTATTTAAACTTCCAATAATGTGATTTATTATGTAGCAGAGTATTGTTTACGTAACATGAGTAGAAGTGGCGGTTTGGTGAAAACTGAAAAATGCAAATATCTCGGTTAATATTCAAGATAGAGAATAAATGTATATAACAATATTTATAGTAAATGTAATTTGTAATAAGATTGATTCTGTATAATATTTCGATCCGACGTATAGTAACGGAGATATTTCGAATTTTCGAAAATCCTCCCCCTAAACCCCCCCTCCCACTGGTCCGATTTCAGCCGTTAACGAACTTGATCTTTCTTTTTACATAAAACGCTTAAATATGAAGTTTGGTAAGGATTAAACAAAAATTGCGACCGCTAGAACGGTAACAGACAAATATATATATATATATATATATATATATATATATATATATATATATATATATATATATATACAGTTTTGAACGGACCTCATTTTCGTCATCTACTAGGTAGGATCGATGGACATTTGAATAAAAATGTCGAAAATTCCGTCATGAGTACAACCTCAATAGCTGATTTCCCTTAAGGGAAATCTGCTAAAATGTTACATAGTACGTTCAGTAAAGGGTTAGGTTAACATACGAAGCAAGGTTAATAAATAGCAGATATTACTGGGGTAAAAACTGAACGTACTATTTAACATTTTTATACCATGTATCAATGTTTATAGTTATAATAAAAATTATTGTTAGGTACATAAAATTGCTGTCAGTGCAGCACTCGGGACAGTTACTTCTTGAGAGAACACAATTTTTCAATTTCTATTTAGTTCATAAAATAGACCAGATAAATCATGATTATATATTATATGGCCCATGATATTTTGAAAAGAGGAACTGGATTGGTTAGAAGCCGTTTAACATTTATTCCAGCTGACTCACCAAAAGTAAACCGATTCTTCACAGTTCCCGAAATGCTAAAAGGGTAGAAGATAGAAAAGTAACCAATGAGGCTAGAAATATAAATATATTGTGTATAGAATAGACTTGCAATGAATAACATACTTACCCATTATTCAGTCTAAATAGATTCCATAGAAGGATGTGTTTATCAGTAGTGAAACTTAATTATGATGATTGCTATCAATGATTGAGAGTCATATTGTTGAAGGTGTTTTGAATAGAGTTTATTACGAATTCATTCTTAAAATTGAAAAACTAAGCTTTTGTTTTAGCATCTCGTTAGTTTACTATAAAATAGAATTTGTGACGAGTATAACATTTTTTTTCAAAGAGCAAAAAGCCATAACATGCCTATCCTCTATGCATCCTTAGGGAAAAAATTCTCTGAAAGCCACACACGATAAATATTTACCAATTAAGTTCCTATGTTGATTTGACGAGATATTTAGTACTTTCAATGGAGAATATGAACGTCAGAAATAGAGGAACAGCATAGAGGTAGTTTGGCTTCCAAGAAACAGAACGAAACTAATGAGCGCTTCATTGAAATGGAGCTTCGTACTAACACGTGCATTTGTGCTTCACTGGGCTCTGCCACATGTGAAAACATTCCTTTACGTCCAATATCCTCTTCAGTCCATACAGAAATACCACGACTCAGGTTTGGTAATAACAATGTAAAATGTAACTATGAATTGTATCGCGGATGATGAAATAAACAAGTATTTAAAAGACCCTGGACATTTGCCAGTCCAGATGAACTATAGTTACTCCCTACACTCAAATATTGAAACAATAATGTTTCTTTTCTACAAGTTATAAATTATAAAATAACTACAAAGTCCGCCACGCAAGGGCTGCGTCAACTAAGCATATTTCCCACATGCTGGTATAAGACACTTGTGATCTCATTCTCTATTTCTATGTAAAAACGTTTTCGAAACAAGAACTTTAAATCCTAATTGATGATCGTCATCACGGAAAGAATTTGCATGTATCTTGCATAATTAAAGTCTCTTGAAAGCAATATTTGGTATTTAAGTGTAGAATAAAGTGGTTCATGATATAACAGCCTGTTGTTAATTTGACATGGATAGGAATAGGGTGTTTACTGAAGTCTGAAAACTAAAAATCCAAATATCTCCCTTAATATTAAAGACAGAGAAAAACTGTATATAACAATATTTATAGTACATGTTATTTGCTATAAGATTGGTTCTATAAAATTCTTAGATTCAACGAATAGTAAAGGAGATATTTTGTATTTTCAATCCCTCGGTATGATTTTAGCTGTTAACGAACTTGATCTTTAGTTTTACAAGACAGGCTTATATATCGAGTGCGGTAACGAATATATATATATACAAATTTGAAAGGACCTCATTGTCTATGACCCTAGGTAGGCTCGATGGATATTTGAAGACATTTTTCGAAAATCGCGTCATGCTGATTTCTCTTGAGAGAAATCTGCTAATAAAAAGTTAACCAATTGGCAGAAATTAACCTCAATAATCACCAACTATAAGAAATACGTCACAATCAAATGCTTGGTTTGGCGGGTAAAATTTCTAGCAAATAAAACCAAATAAAATGAATGGACAATGACTACAGGCCTCTAATATAAGCCCTGTCCCTTATCAGACGATGAAAAAATTATCCGCAAAGGAAATTTGAAATTGTTTCTCGAACCCCATAATTAGAAGACACATAAAGGACATTTAAATGATATCATTTCTTTTGAAAATTGTTTATTACTCATTAGATTTCATTTAAATTTTTTGGGGGGGGGTCATCTTAGTTAAGTGAGTCTTAGTCCCCTGGATACGCCCCACGAGTCTTAGTTATCATTGCTATTGCCATTACAAGTATAAGTAATGAAGACTTTGTTTAATTTATTTAGGAATCTATATAATGGGATCTAAGAGACTAGAAAAGGTTTATGAAAATATGAATGAATGTATGTAATGAATAACTGAAGAGTATTGTGATAATCAGTCCTGAATGGATGTTTTTATTTTCGAAGCAATTAGGCCCGATTTATTAAGAAGGTATCAGAAAGGTGTAAGTTGAATTTTTAATCGCAAAAAATAATTTAATATCCCTTCATTCAAAACTGATGATGTCTCGCAGAGCAATGAAAGTATTTCGAAATCAAAGGTATCAGTGAAGAATAATAATATAAGATATAATATTATATATATGAGTGTACACACACACACACACACACACACACACACACATATATATATATATATATATATATATATAATACGTCATATTGCGAGACTATGGACCCTTTAAATACCGGGAGCTTGTTTGCTTTTGATTAATCTTGGGAGCTATAAAAGTAAGTGACTGTAATGTCTGGACAAAATTCATCACCATGGTTTATCTGAGGTTGATTGGATCGCCAAACAGTAATTATGTTGTGTAAATTTGTGCTTCGGACTACAAACACTTTTGTTACTGGAATTTCTCAATTTACTCCAAGCCTTGTATTCTGCTGTTCAAACATTTAAGAAGAAAAAAAAATATATAAAAAAACTTTCTGTTTGCCGTTCATTACAGTGGAAGAATACAGACAAATGGATATATATTTTTAAACAGATGAAACTGTCAAAAGACCTCCATGCGTCATTTTGTGATTAGTGTCATGCAATGATTTCACCAGTCTACGCAGTGCTTTCAATAGCTGCAATGGATATTGCTTCATTTTAGAAGATTTTCCTTATGGGAAATCACCTATTGAGGTTGTACTCATGAGGCGATTTTTGGAAAAAAAATTACCTGAGATGACGAAAATGAGGTCCGTTCAAAACTATCTATATATGATTTATTTGTGTTAACGTTCTAGTTAACGGAATTTTTTATTTTGTCCTACTGGCAAGGCATGAATTTGTATTTTTTTGCGGGTAATTTATTTCTGTGAAATTTCTCGTAAATGTGGCAAGAGTGGTGGTAAACTGAAAGAGTGACCCCATGCTTTAGATAATGCTTTGGAAAAGTCATGTTGGGAACTCTTAAAAGCTACAAAAATTAAATTTTTATGGAGAAATATGGAATGCGCAAAGCATTTGATCTTCTACCAAGCCGTGTGGAACGCCTTGGTCCTTCATTGGCTCGCGAGCTAAAGGCTTCATTTATAAGATTCAAAACGTTGAATGAATAGATATTGGATTTGCTTGAATGAATGCAGCACAAGGGTTGTTAACTAATAGGTCTATTTTGGGAATATTGTTTGGCATTATTGTGACTCAAGTATGCTATTTCACTTTATTGTTACTACAGCGAGCGCAGAAGCCGAATGAGGGAATAATTTATTCAAATATACATCGTTCCTAACTATTATATGTGATGACGAAAATGAGGCCCGTTCAAATTTATGCATTTATTATAACCTTGTTGTAAATGTAATATTCTGAATAAGTTTTCCCCTAACTTGAAAACTAACGTAGTTATTTTTAGTTATCAGTTTTCATCCTTAAGTAAGTGCCCCAATCCCGTTCACCCCATGTTAACAATAAACCAAATATATGCTCTTTATTTAACTCAAATGTTAACCGGGATATTGAAATTTTCATTTCATTTCGCATCCTACAGGTTATCCCTTCTTCTGCAGATCTGAGTTTCACTTAAACCAACTGTATCTCTAAGTCGGGATTTGGGGAGGCTGATGGAGGTCCATCATCAACGGAAGGATCAAAAGGTCAAACACCTCCACTCTTTATACTTCTTTTATTACAGACAAAGTACCGGGCGATGGGGCGAACCGTCCCATCTTCAGTGCTCTAGAGCTGAAAAAATAAATAAATATAAATAGAAGATGAGACTGTTCACCCCAAAAGTACATTGTCTGTAATAAAAGAATTATAAAGAGTGGAGGTGTTTGATCTTATGATCCTTCTGTTGTATCTCTAAGCATTCGTGCCTCTTTTCGATTTTAAGCCATCTTTACATGGGGTTCTAATTACAGGAGTAATAAGGAATCGTATTTACAAATATTTCTGCGTGTCACTCCACTCGATTCCCGTGAGGGAAATATGCTTATTTTACTCAGCACCCGGTAGACGGACATGTCTAGTAACCTCTAAACGGATTCGAAGAATGATGGTCTTTTTGATTTGGGAGTGCTAGCTAGTTGCTGCACGCTCTGAGAATTGTGTGGAAAGCGAAATATAGTGTAAGCAGAACGGGTGTTTGGATCAATTGAAATCTCTTTGATATGTAGGGCTATCCCTGAAGAAAAATGCAAATTATCAACAGTGTTATAAGGGCAATTATATTTGACAGTGAATTTCGATCACAAGGAAAATAGAAATGATCTTTCGGCCAGTAAGAGAAGATCCGCAAGAAAAATGTTTGGCAGAACTAAAGGTTTAAGATCAGAATGTAGTGGATTCATGTGGGGAACCTGATACAATTGTGCAAGCAATATGGGCCATTTAACTTTGATAGGTCCCGTTGGAAGAAGATTGCCTTATAAAATCCTATTTGGTACAACAGGTGGGGCTGTGAAGGAGCTTAGCCCCAACATAATGAAGGGCTTACGATGGATAATTTCCCGACGTCTAGAATTCTAAGTGATAAAGTTAATGAGTGGTCTGAGGTATCTTGTCAAGGCCGAAGTCCTGAAAGAACTTGAAAATGTTTAATTATTATGTTTGTACAAGTATACGAAGGCAAACGCGCTCCTCCGACGCACGCATAAACACACGCCAAGTAGAAATCCAAACTAGCAATAGATTGCTGGTTCCACTATAAATAGTGAACTCCATAGTCTGTACTTAAAATTTTGGCCCGTGATATCCTGGCAAGTCAGAACCTACCGTGAATGACGTGATATCTCCAGGATCGGTCCATTACTCTCGGTGTTTTATTAGCAGTCCGGCTATCAGCCTGAGTGCTCTTCTCAAGCTCACATTACTACCAACATTTCATTTCGGCTGACTTCTGACTTCCCATTTTGGAAGTGTGTTGGATGGAGGAGTTGGAGAAGTTGGATAGGGCGAGGGGCTTGAAGGGCGAAGGTGGGATCTGTCAGTGTGCGCGCGTGTGTGTGTGTGCTATTCGAATACTCGTCTCTCTCTCTCTCTCTCTCTCTCTCTCTCTCTCTCTCTCTCTCTCTCTCTCTCTCTCTCTCTCTCTCACACACACACGCTCTCTCTCTCTCTCTCTCTCTATCCCTCACTCACTCACAGTGTGGTTCTCACAGTTTCTCTCACTTTCATTCCACCCCCTTCCCGTTCCTGTATCTCTCTACCTGAGACCTCATCTCATCAACCCGCCTCCTGGAAATGGCAGGAGCTCAAGACCACCTCCCGCCTCTTCACAACCTCTGAATTCCATATCACTGCCTATATTTCCTGATCATTTCTCTTGTCGTCTGTAATATATATACACAAAAAAGGAGGTAACTCCCATTGCCCTTCAATGGGAAAAACAAATCCTTTTATTTTATAATAACAAAAACCGCGTTTCTTGAAATTGTACAATATTCAGCTGAAATGCCTTTTAAAACAACATTATGGCGTATTTACCAAAATAACATTTTATTAATATCTTGACTTATAATTATACCTGAAACGTTAAGACGTAAGCCCTTAACTCTCATGACTAACCACATTTGTATTCGAAAAAAAGGTTAGAAATAAATTTGTATTTTCAATTTAGAAACAATAAATGCTATTAGTTGATGTTTGGAATATTATAACCAATTTTGTCAGCTACCGGCCGTGTATGATGAAAATTAATAGGTTCTTTTTAAACTTTTCTTTTTTTTTCCTTTTCTTTTCATATGTCAAACTTAAGATTAAATGGAATAGTAAAAATACATTCATAACGGAAAGAAGAGGCTTAAAGCCCCATTAAAACTAAGGTACTTCATGATTGATCATCGAATCATGATTGATTACTGACTGAAAAAACCAGAAACCAAATTGAACATCATTCCTTAAGTCTGGAGTATGCTGGATGGGAGAGGAACCAATTGATAAGGGTCAATAAAAAGGTCTTGTCCTCTACTGATTTTAATATTATGCAGAGTGCACTTTCGGAGTCACCTCTCCATCGTCAGTGCCTGCTTATTATAGCTGTGTAGCCTGGACAACAACCGCCGGGGACCGGTGGGGGGGGGGATGTCTCCCGGCGGTCGTGGTTCAGACTACACAGCTATAATCAGCTGGCACTGACGATGGAGCTTTGACCCCGAAAGTGCACTCTGCGTAATATTAAAATCAGTAGAGGACAAGAACTTTTTATTGAACCTTATCATTCCATAAGTTCAATTAACAACATAATGAACGTTACAGTGCTACAGGAGAATTCCTTTTTAATATTTGTGTATTAAAATTGGCAAGTGCAATACGTATTTTCTCAATTCAGAAGCTTTAGGTGTATAAATATTTTCTAATGTTTACGACGCCTCGGTGAGGTAAGATTTGCGAGCAAGCTCAGCTTTTAGCAGATTTGCTTTCAGAAATTTATGTTGTACTCATGACGCAATTTTCGCAAATGTTCTTCAAGCGTCCATCGATCCTACCTAGTAGATGAAGAAAATGAGGTCCGTTCAAAATTATCTATATATTTGTCTGTTACCGCTTTAGCGGTCGCAGTTTTTGTCTCATCGTTACCAAACTCGATATATAATCCTTTTATGTATAAAAGAATAATCGTTAGCTGCTGAAATCGGACTAGTGAGAGGGAGGACGGTTTAAAGGGGAATTCGAAATATCTCTGTTATTATACGTCTGATCGAAAAAGTGTATATAACTAATGTTATTACAAATTGAATGTTTTAAAAATGCTGTTTTATACATATTGTTACGTTTTTATTACTAAACCAGTAATAAAAGTTATTAATAAGAGTTCTTTTAGATTGAAAAATTAAACTCACACACAAGTTTCACAGTTTCTATCACTGCACAATTTATTTCACAATGCACAATACACTTGGTAATTATTCTTAATTACTACTCACAGTATACACTGATAGCGTCACTGTTCTTCAGATTACACAGTCCAATCATTCACTCACGGTCACTGAAGTACGCCAAAAGACGGCACTGCACTGTTTTAAACACGGCACTAAACTGTTACTTACAGTCACGACACAACACTGTTCTTCTTATAAAACACTTTACCGCACTGCACTAAGTCGCACTGTAGCACCGAACGCACATATGAGGACCTGAGAAGAAAACTGACTGCTCGCGGCTAGTTCTTTATATAGGTCGTCGGCATACATCAAAGGGGAATTGCCTGGGCCCTTCGACGTCTGGACTGGACGGGTCTAGTAGGAGCTCGACCCTCTGTCGGCTTCTTTGATCTATTTCGCACTCAAGTATTGATATTTTTCGTAACTCAAGTACTAACCGAGTTATTCGTGCTTTCTTGTTTTCAGCCTCCCGTAACCACATGTGTGTTATACCAGCACTTGGGAAATCTGTTTAGTTTACGCAACCCCTGCGTGACGGATTTTTACTTAACTACTAGCAATTCATACAGTTTTCTGAAGTATCAACTTGTGTATGTCCTCTTTACTTAATAAACACACGGAAAACACTATACATTTATTCAATAATAAAGTTCTATCTACATTACTAGTAGATTAACTGTAATTAGGAAAGAAATACCCTTTGGAAGAAAAGCAACAAATCAAAAATAAAGGTTATGAAAATGTAATTTGTGAGTAGGGTTGGGGGAGGTCGGAAAATGGATATGAAAGTAAAGCCATCAGCTCCAAACCTCGCTCCTTTATAGGAGAAAGCCATTCCTATGGCAGTTATGTCTGCCCCCGCACTGCGGCGGCTAAGGTCTTCATAATTATACCATTTTTTTTAAGAGCGTTTTTCGTTATAAAAGAGTCTGGTGAGAGAGAGGGAGAGTGTGTGTGTGTGTGTGCGAGAGAGAGAGAGAGAGAGAGAGAGAGAGAGAGAGAGAGAGAGAGAGAGAGAGAGAGAGAGAGAGAGAGAGAGAGAGAGAGAGAGAGAGAGAGAGAGAGAGAGAGGATAGTTGGAGTGATTGAGAGAAGAGAGAGAGAGAGAGAGAGAGAGAGAGAGAGAGAGGCGAGGGCGAGAGAGATAGAGAGAGAGAGAGAGAGCGAGAGAGAGAGAGAGAGAGAGAGAGAGGAGAGAGAGAGAGAGAGAGAGAGAGAGAGCGAGAGAGAGAGAGAGAGAGAGAGAGAGAGAGAGAGAGAGAGAGAGAGAGAGAGAGAGAGAGAGAGAGAGAGAGAGAGAGAGAGAGAGAGAGAGAGGTTGAGAGCGAGAGAGAGAGAGAGAGAGAGAGAGAGAGAGAGAGAGAGAGAGAGAGAGAGAGAGAGAGAGAGAGGGAGAGAGTGAGAGAGAGAGAGAGAGAGAGAGAGAGAGAGAGAGAGAGAGAGAGAGAGACGGAGAGAGAGTGAGAGAGAGAGAGAGAGAGAGAGACACGGAGAGAGAGAGAGAGAGAGAGGAGAGATAGAAGAGAGAGAGAGAGAGAGAGAGAGAGAGATATAGAGAGAGAGAGAGAGAGAGAGAGAGAGAGAGAGAGAGAGAGAGAGAGAGAGAGAGAGAGAGAGAGAGAGAGAGAGAGAGAGAGAGAGAGAGAGAGAGAGAGAGAGAGAGAGAGAGAGAGAGAGAGAGAGAGAGAGAGAGAGAGAGAGAGAGTGAGAGAGAGAGAGAGAGAGAGAGAGAGAGAGACATTTGCAGATGCTGTTGCAGGTACCGTCACTGGAATGCACAAAAATGAAGTTCTGTACTGGAAGAGTTAAGGGCCCCAACTTATACAAAACATATTATTTAAAAAAGTGCGTTTATTTATTATATATTACTTCATTACAGTTTTAAAATTCGGTTTTTAATCCAGCGATATCGTGGCTCTTCCACTGTATATTCTTATGAATTTGTCTGGCGCCCACAAATCGAGAAGTACTGGAATTTCGCGCTTGAAAATTCAATATTTTTTAAACTACAAACAATAGTGTATAAAATATAAATGTCCTAAACAAAAAATCGAATAACACAAGAAGAATTTACAGAACTATTAGTATGTTTATTTACTATATGATCAACCAGTCTCATGAAAATTTTCGACAATTAGGCAGAGCACACACGGGGAACATTGAATACTTTAAAGGTATTTTTGCATCCACTTTTTTTCTCTTTTCCTCGTTCATTATACATTCAAAGGGAGGTTGATTGCTTCAGGATCTAATTAGTGATGAGGTTGCCTTAATAAAAAATATACGAAAGAGGGAAATATGAAAGTATAATTTGAGGGGATAGAGGGGTTGGTAGCCCTGGCTCTGGATCATTGTAAGCCCATCAACCCCTTTTGGAATACAGTTTACAAGCCCCAGCTGTTTTTTGTAATTTTAACCATTTTGGGCATAGTAGCTGTCTGTATTCTTACTTCATTTAAAATACTAATATAACAACAATTTGAAAATATAAAAATGGGGTGACTATATGGGGAAAATGCTCACAAGATGTAGGGAACGTACCGTTGTTTCTCATTTAATTTTTTTTTGTGGAGAATTTATATATAAGTTTAAATAAATTGCATTGCACCGGTGGTATTAAGCATGATGATATATTATTATCAAAAGCAGGCAAGTTAAAAGTAGACATTTCACACAAATTTCATTTGAAAATGACAGATTGGATGTGTGATGTATTTTTAACTAACTTGGACTTCCGAACGTTTTCTCGCATCTACAGAAACAAATGAAAATACTTTTTCTTTCTTAAATGCTTCCGAGAATTTCGAATGTGAAATACTATTTACTATTGATACAGAATAAAAGAAATTAAATATTTTCTTTTTGTTGGCATTGCAGACCTTTGAGATCACTCCAATTACCAACCGTATTAACATTTGACCTTTGATACAATGACCATAGATCGAAGTGATGATACTTTTATAAACTACAGCTTTTGAATTTGTAAACTACATATACTTTTCTACCTCCAATTATCTAAGCCTCAAAAGAATAAATAACGAACACCTCGGACTGTCCTCTCTTTATATAAAAACAAGGAAATAAAATTATTCAAAATGAGATATCAAATAAAAATAACCAGTAGTAAAATAACGAATTAGTTTTATTATTTTCTAAAAACAAAATTAAAACAACAATTTGGCATAAATTATATGAGACAATTGACAATAAAAAAAATCATTTGTTATTAATTGCGTTTTTATTTTAATAATGAGCGTGACAAAATCAGCGACCAATTGAAAAATAATTTCATCAAAAATTCATATTAATTAGAGATTATTATTGTCTACAGCGTTATTGGTTAGATAGTGGCAAGATATTGTAGAAATCTGAGAATGCTAGCACTTGACGCATTTGCCAAAAAGCCTAGCACAATAAAAGCGACTAGGCTGAATGTTTTCACCAATTTTTCCTTTAGGGAAATCAGCTTTTGAGGTTGTTTTCATGTACCGGTTTTCGAAAAATTCCTTCAATGTCAATCGATCCTACCCTTGAGATTAACAAAATGATCAAGTTCGTTAATGACTGAAATCTGACAAGAGAGAGGAGGGAATTTCTAAAATTCCCCCCTCTCCCCTCTAAATAATGGAAATATCTCCATTATTTTATAGAGCCAATCTGCTAATTTAATTTAGTATAAATGTTGTTATATACATATGTTCTCTATCATGAATATTAACCGAGATATGTTTTTGATTTTTTTCGTTTTGGACTCCCCCTCCTCTCTATCTTGATTATTAGCTGAGATATTTGCATTTTTTAGTTTTCGGTCTTCAGTAAACCCTCAGTCCTACTCATCTCATATTAACAGTATTTATATAATGGACCAAATTATTGGAAGCTTATATACCAAATATTGTTGTATTGGACTTTTGCTGTAGGAGGTACGTACTTGCAAATATCATCAACGGTGATTAACGATTAGGTATCGAGTATGAAATCAATATTCAAGCAAAATCTTAAATGATGATATTTGCATGTACGTAGCAAATATCGTTTGCAAAAATCGTTAATCACCGTTAATGGTTGAAATGGACATGGAATGGGGGAGGGAAATTCGAAAATTCATAATATCCCCGTTATTATGAGTCGTATCGAAAAATGTTTGAGGAACAACCTTGTTAACCCGCCAGTTCCCAAGGCCAAACTGAGTGTTTTTTTTTTTTTCAAATTGTTTCTAGTATATCTGTTTTTCTAAATTAAATATGATTTTTAGAACAGTTAGTTGTTAAAAAAGTGATTAGATTAGAAGAAATAGGGGCGGCACCTGCAGGTGCCTTTGGGAGTAGGGTGTCCTTCCAGGCATCTTGAGCTGTCTACGGTATGGTTTGATAATGGGAGTAATAATAAAAAAAGAATATTATTCGAACACAATTTTTGTTATCACATCGTTAATAGTTTAAAACTTATAGAACTACATAAAACATGAACATGATCATGACATAAAACTAAGAACAAATTACAGCACCTCCATGTTCTTTTGTTTTCGGCAACAATTCAGTCTTCATGAAAAAGAGTTCAATCAATAAAAAGTACTTGAAAAACAAATCTATCCCATATAAATATTTTATAATTGTAATCATAATATAAATATCAATAAAAGTCACAAATATGTATGGTACTCATGGGAACAATGGATGTGTAAGCCAATTTTACATTTCTTACAAAATTTCCTTGTTCTTTTATGGCATTGGGCGCAGCGTCGGTGTTCCACGCAATCATTCAGTTCATGAGAAAATTCTTTGTTTTTGTTTTTTACTAGTAAGGAGCGTACATTTTTTACACTATGTAATATTTTTGATGGGACTCCAAACTTGAATAGCCATTCTTGTACCACTGCCCTCCTGAAATCACTATAGGTGAGTTTGACATCATTTTCCGTGTGTCTCTTCAATAGCCAAGCATTTTGGCAGGCTGCATCAATTCCGAATGTGAACAACTTGTACCACCACTTTCTTCCTTTTACAGATACTCTTTGGGAGTCTTAAGTTTGGTCAAACCGGTCTACGCCGCCCATAAACATATTATACATCTTTGTAATATTTGGACATTTGACACTCACTTTGGCTTTTTTATTGTTAACTTTTCCTATTCTATCCACTTTAGAAACAGGGTCTATCCCATGGCAATTAGATATCATAGTGACAACATTATTATCATGCCATTTAGCGATTATGATATTTTCAGTGTTTCCGCTTCATGTGTTTATATATGATATATACCGCGTTCCTTTTTTGACAAAGCTTTTGATTGTTCTAGTGGGCATTTCAATGTCCTATTTTCTAATATTGTCCGTGTTCCGCCAATATTTCTTTTTGTCAATTCTTGTACTAATTTGACACTATCAAAAAATCGGTCAAAATATACATTATATGAAGCAATATCTTCTGGAAGCCGTGAAGTAAGTTCAAGAACAACAGCAGCTCCAAGGCCCAATTCACTTTGTAAAGGCAGTGGAGATTTTTTGGATCCCTCATATGGTTTGAAGGTCACCAGATATCCGGATTTCCCTAAGGCACCTACAGGTGCCACTAAGTGTTTTCAATTGAATTTTGGGAACATAAACAAATCAAAGTGCAAAAAACACATTTCCAATATTAAATTAATTCATCATGCGATGATAAATAACAAAAACACAACATTTACTTACGTTTTTCTATCCATTTTTGGTAAAAAACAGGAAAGGGTCCACAGAATGGGAGTTATCTCACACTTCACCAAACACAAAATGGAACTGATAACGAATGAGCTACTCTACAGGTGAATCCCTCAACTAGTAAATGAATTAGGTTCCAAACATGATTTTAGATAGCGCCAAAATGAAAAACCTCGAAGAGATATCGGTTTAAACACAATTAAAGATGTGGCACCTATAGGTGCCTTTGGGAACTGGCGGGTTAAGCAATTGATGTTCTACAATTATTGTTTTATTCATTGTTTCGTAGCTCATATATTAGCGAGTTAAACGTACTTTATTGTTTTCAGTAAACCCCCATTTCTTTTCATCGGATTACTTGTTAGAAATATGTTATAATATATATTGTTTGATGAGATGTATTGTGTGTTATACACTTGGAAATATGTTCGGTTTACGCTGCCCCTGCGTTTCGGATTTATGCATATATTTGTAACGATTCCAATGAAGTCGCCGCAGCCTTAATACAAGGAAAGAATGGTCTGGTTGTGGTGATAAGACAATGGCTATGAGGGGCATAGAGGAGAGACAAGGGTGAGGGGATAAATAGGATAGGACAGGAGCCCACAGAACGAGGCCCTCGGGGGTTTTCTTGTTAGCAGGCTTGATCTCTTAGCTCCACAGTTGGCACTTTGCACTCTATCCTCTTATACAGCACAGACTCTTGATTATAACCAAAGTCTAGCTACCGCTGTCACTTAGCTCGATCATGGCGGGGCTTAGCACCACTTGAACTTGGCTGCAATTCGCTGTGGAAATGTCTATGAGGTGCTTTGTATTCAAGGACTAATGTCTAAAATCTGATTAGTAGTTTTTAGGATAACACTTCAAGGAGGTTCAAATTAACCTCTGTCAGTAAGACAGCTCTATTTATGACCCCCGCCCCCTCACCTATCCATCTGCATTCAACTAGTTTGTCGAGCCGAAGGTGCAACGGAGATGGACTTGTCCAGGGAATTCCTGGTCTAAACGAGGAATAGAGTATTTTTTTTTCTAGTGCCGGTTTAACTCAGCTGTTTCTACGGTCTCAGGTTAGTCATGTGAGTTAGAGCGTTGGCCTCTATCTCACTTGGTAAACCTAGAGTGGCGAGTTCGATTCCCGCCTGGGCAATAGGAATTCATTTAGTGACGGAATTCATTAAATAAAATCCGTAGGCACACCCTGGCTACAAAAGGGTGGTAACATGTAGATGACCCGTCCCAATTAGCCATAGTAGCATAAAGTGGACGTTAATAAATAATAATAATTATAATGTTTCTAAAAAAAGGAACTAACTAGAGAGCATTGATTTACTATATTATTGTAATTAATTTATTAATATTAAAATTATTATTAAGAATTATGGAGTAAATTTAATAATAAAAAAAAAAGTTGTTTCTTATTATATTAAAATGAGTTTATATTCAAAATTATCTCATTTTTAAAAATAATTATTCCTAGCACATATTAGCAGATTTCCTTTTCAGCTATGAGGTTGTACTCATGGCGCGACATGCTTCAAATTTCCATCGATCTTAACTAGTAGGTGACGAAAATGACGTCCGTACGAAATTATATAATTATACTCCTCAATTCCTACCATATATTCAAGAGTATTTAATTCCAGAAATATTTGTTATTTATATAGATTAAAATTTCCTAAATGTCCAAATTAGATGTCGTGCAGAAGATGCAGAAAGTAATAATAACAATTTTGAAACTATATTAAATTAATTTTTTTATGCTCGTCAGGGATGTGGGATAAAGTAGTTCCGTTACAATATATCTTATTCAGGACCCAATATTTTTACAATGATCTCTTCAGTCGCAACGAACGTAAAAGAGAAGCGAGCACCTCCCCTGGAAAGCCCCTGAGGAGGTGGTATGTAAACTACGAAACATGTACGGCAGTATGAATAAAGTTTGAGCGAGAAAATGTTTTTTATCGGTGACCTTTGTCATAACCCTTTGAAGAATATATATATATATATATATATATATATATATATATATATATATATATATATAAATAACAAAATTTATATGTGTTTGTAAACGCTCTAGCACAAGTACTTTTTGTTTGTTGTTACTCACTCGGTGTATAAACGTATTTACAGCTTTCTCGGTATTAGCCCAACTCTTGGAATAAGATGGATATAAGATGAAATAAGACTCTATTTTGATATTAGCAGATTTCCCTTAAGGGAAATCAGCTATTGAGGTCGTACTCTTGATGCGAGTTTCGAAAAATTTCTTCAAATGCCCATCAATCCTACCCAGGAGATGACGAAAATGAGGTCCGTTCATAATTATATATATATATATATCTATATATATATATATATTATATATATATATAAATATATATATGGCTGTTAACGCTCTAGCGGTCGCAATTTTTGTTTGATCGTTACCAAACTCGGAATTTAACCGTTTTATGTAAAAAGGAAGATCAAGTTCGTTAATGGCTGAAATCGGACCAGTGGGAGGGGGGGTTTAGAGGGGGGATTTTTGAAAATTCAAAATATCTCCGTTATTATGCGTCAGGTCGAAAAATTGTATAGAATAAATCTTATTGCAAATTAAATTTACTATACATATTTTTCTATACATTTATTCTGTATCTTGAATATTAACCGAGATATATGCATTTGTATTCTGCGTGTGGTCACCAGTAGGCTATGTTCGGACTTTCCGCCGAGAGCTCTGGCGGGCGTTTCCTTAACTATTCGTCCCTCGTGAATAGGTTTAGAGGTTAGGTTAACTGTTTTTTGGGGCTAGAAACTACTGGGTTATTACGCCCTAAATAATGTTTTAGGTTTAGAGGTTTCTTACTTCTACAGTTGTTATTAGGCAGATTTCTCAGTTTACGCTGAGGAAATCTGCTCAGTTTACGCAGCCCCTGTGTGACGGACTTTGGTATTTTTTGGTCTTACCCCAAAGTAAAAGAGCTATTTGCAATTTTTCAGTTTCACCTTTCAGTAAATCCGCACTCCAACTCATCCGCTTATTCCTTAAGGCTATTATATCATTTCAGCTCTTAAGACATTCATGGCATTACACATTCAAAGTTTACTTCCTTCATTATAATTTGTCGTACTTGACGAAATAATTGACTTATTCCTTGTTGAGTTCCTAATATTATAACGAACACTATAAGAACGCTATTTCCAAAGAAAATACAGCATATACAATTTCTGGTAGATGTGTTTTATTAGTCGTTTCAAATGCAGTCGAATAGTGAATAGAATATAAAAGGTATTTCCTAGGTCACAACAGGGCGTTACAGAGCTCATAAAACTGTGTCGTAAAGAAAGGTGGTAAAAACATTCTTGAATATACTATACATGCATAAAATTTCCCTAATCGATTGAGTTTTATACCTCCCTACATGTTATAAATTTTTGAATGCTCTCAGCGAAAATAGCATTACTCTTTCTAACGTTTGACAAAGTTTGTAGTTGTTGTGTTTTAGAGTCTGTTTGAAAACAATTTAGTATCCCTCCTTCCATGTTTAGCAGATTTTTTATAACTTTTGTTTCATCGCTACCAAGTTCCAAAATATTAACACTTTTTTTTGGGTTACAGTTCCTGAGTTGTTTTTTTAGGAGTTTAGGTTAGCCTTAAGAGTTAAGACATTGGTCTTAATTCAGTAAATAAACCTAGGGTCTTGGGTTCGATTGCAAAGGGGCAACAAGACTTCCACTACTTCCACTCGTCAATTGCCACGTATTTTGGATGTCCACTCGCTTCTACAAGGCTATATTTCTCGAAGATGATTTAGTGAGATATAATGGAGTTAATTCAAACTTAATAAAAGAATATGTAAACATAAGTTCTAGACATATTAAATATTTAACGCTAGATACGAAAATTACAGAAAGACTCTTTTACATTTCTATAACATGTTTCTATCCAATATTAATAGAACTGCAGAAAAGTTTAAATATCCATATTCTTCAGTGTGTGCAAATATATTCAATCAACCATCAAGCAGGTAGGATTGATGAACAGTTGAAGTAAGTCTTGAATAATCGAGTCATCAAGACAACCTCAACAGTTTTTATATCACATATAGAGATTCTGCAAAATCACAACCTTCACGGTGACTTTGTTAGAGTTACAACCCACGTGAATAAGTTAATCGTCATGTGGATTCAAGAAAAAAATTAGTCTAGCTTGAAAACAAGAGCGAAAGCCGGAAGAGAATCGGTCCGAAAATCTTTTGATTGGGTTTATATCACAAGGATTAAAATGGAAAAAAAAAGAAAGAAAAAAACCGGGAAGCCTTTACAATACGCCTTTGAAGAAAATCAGCGAACCGATTTTGACGCTGTATTGATATTGTTGTTTGTCTAAAAGTAAAAAAATTAATAAAAGAGAGGCTCTCTTTGTAGAGATAGGTTTTACGGGAGAAACATTGAATAAAGGGTTTTCTTCATGGGCCATCCACTGAGGTACAAATGATTTCGTTGATGCAATACATATAAGCTAAGGTATTTTTAATTATTATTATTGGGTAAGGTTAGAAGAAGCTTCCACCTGAGCCGAGTAATGACGGAAATGGACGACCTAATCCGAACTATACCCGACCACAGACTTCATAAAAATGCAAATATCTCGGTTAATATTCAAGATAGAGAATAAATGTATATAACAATATATATAGTAAATTTAATTTGCAATAAGATTGGTTTTATACAATGTTTCGATCCAATGCATAATAACGGAGATATTTTGAATTTTCGAAAATCCTCCCCCTCAAAACCCCCCCTCCCTCTGGTCCGATTTCAGTCATTAACGAACTTAATCTGTCTTTTTACATGCGGTTAAATATCGAGTTTCGTAACGATCAAACAAAAATTGTGACCGCTAGATCGTTAACAGACAAATATATGTATATATGTATATATATATATATACTAGCTGAGATACCCAGCTTCGCTCGGGAATTCAATTGGGGCTGAATGCTGGTGGTATATTTTTGGCAAGGCTTTACTTTGCACAATATTATGACGTTTACCCGTCAGTGCAAGACTTCGCTGTTCTGCATATTGTCATATTTCCCGTTTCCTGTGCATTATGCATAGATTTGAATTATTAATGAGAAAATATTGACATACATTTGAATAAATTTTTTCATTTGAGGTACCTGGTAGTTCATATTGAAAAGAAGTGTTGAGAAAATTTCTCTAAATAACAAAGTAAACAACTATTGTTATTTGCATATTTGCCGAAACCCCAATAGGAAATCACTATTTTAATTTCAGGCCTCCCTTACAACCCCCACTCCTGCCCGTCCCTAGAAATAGTATGGCTTATTATAAGGAAGGCGTTAGTGCTAATTCAAATACCGAGTTTATTTAGTTCGGTTGAGTCTTTAGTGCCAAATAAAATTGTGGACTCCCGCTATAGGTTTTAGCGTATAACTCATTTATACTTCCGTACACGGCTAAAGTGCATGTAACAAAAATTACTCTAAATAACAAAACAAATAACTTTTGTTATGTTCATATTTGCCGAAAAACCAATAAGAAACGAAATATCGCTATTTTTAATTTCTGGCTTCCCTTATAACCCCCACTCCTGCCCGTCCCTAGAAATGTTGGCATGGCTTGTTATAATGAAAGCGTTAGTGCTAATACACATACCGAGTTTTATTTAGTTTGGTTGATTCTTTTGTGCCATATAAAATAGTTCACTTCCTCTATAGGTTTTAGCGTATATCTCGTTTATAACTCGGTATACGACGAAAGTATATATAACAAAAGTTACTCTAAATAACAAAATAAACAACTTTTGTTATGTACATATTTGCCGAAAAACCAATAGGAATCGAAATATCGCTATTTTTAATTTCTGGCTTCCCTTATAACCCCCACTCCTGTTCGTCTCAGAGGATATTAATATAGCCTAAAGTCTAAGTTGGGTTAGTAGTAATATACATACCAAGTTTCATAAAATTCGGTTCAGCCGTTTATGCGTGAAAAGGTAACAAACAAACAAACAAACAAATAAACAAACAAACAAATAAACAAACAAACAAACAAACAGACACCAAAGAAACAAAATGCAGTTATGGTGTCTATGACATATGAAACGAAAAGTTATCGTGAAATTTCGTGAAAAAAATCAATGTACAGACAGAGGTTACAATTTTATATATATATAGATATATATATATATATATATATATATATATATATATATATATATATATATATAATTTTGAACGAACCTCATTTTCGTCATCTCCTGGGTAGGATCGATGGACATTTGAAGAAATTTTTCGAAAATCGCGTCATGAGTACGACCTCAATAGCTGATTTCCCTTAAGGGAAATCTGCTAAAATTGGGAGTATGTCCATTATACTGACTTGGAGTAAAGAAGTCGATAGTCTTGTTGAAAAATCAAATATTTTATAACTCTTGTTAGTTTTTCCCTCACCGAATATGAACGATGTTGTAGATAAACTGATTTAAATTTTTACTCCCTTGTACGAAAGAAAGTGTTGTTACTGCAATATTATACGTCGGATCGAACAATTTTATAGAACCCATTTTAATGCAAATAAAATGTTCTGCAAATATTGTTATATGTGTTTTTTTCACTATAGGGATTATTAATGGAGATATTTGCATTTTTTAGTTTTCGGCCTTAAGTAAACCCCCACTCCTACTCATGCCATATTAGCAATAACCTGTTATATCATGAACGACTTTACACTAAGCTTAAATACTAAATAATGTTTTCATAGATTTTGAGCTCGTGAATGGAAAATATTTATTTCTTCTATACCATATTCGCACTTAACTGTTTCATTACACACTAAATATGATATTAGTTAATGGCTGAAATCGGGGATGAATTAGGGGGGTAGAGGAGGAATTTTGAAAATTCAAAATATCTCTGTTATTATTAGTCGGATCGTAAAATGTTAAGGAATCCATCTTTTTAAACTATTGAAGGTCTGTAATTTATGATCTGTGCATTTTTGTAACCTAACTACTAACCGAGCTATTCCTACTTTCTTATTTTCAGATTTTATTACCCCCTTCCCCCAAACGGCCATTTTATTCATCAGTATTTTACACAGAAATAGAGTGAAATCACAAGCGTGTTGTACCAGCTCGTGGAAAATCTGCTTAGGTTACCCAGCCCCTGCGTGACGGAATTTTTGATCAAAATCGACAAAGTGGTAGTCTAGAGGGGACAAAAAATTGTAAACTTCTCTGTACCGTTGGGCGTACAATACTTACTTTAGGTCTATTTTTGTTGGTTATGAAACGATCTATAAATTATGATCTATGTTATTTTTTGAACGATTCATTAGACGGAATAACTTATCGTAAGATGATTTTCTTGTAAGCTTTCAAGGATTGGCATGGTATTTAAGGATTGACTATTTCAAATTTAATCTTGACACATTAAGTGCATCAAAACATTGTTTACTTGGTTTAAGAGGAACACAGAATGCCATTTGGCCCCATATCAGATATTCTAGTTTTCAGAATTTGATTAACCCCCATTTCTACTTATAGGGTTTTCACTTTAAGGAACATCTCGGGCCAGGCCTGTTGTATGTTCTGTTTACATATGTTTTAAATTACGGGAGAAAAGGGGAACCCGCATATGGGAAATCTGCTTAGTTTACGCAGCTCCACGGTGATGGAATTTTCGATAGTAGGAAGTGAATAAAAGTTAGAATATCTAGATGCTGTTTGTTAAAGTTTCCAGTTATTTCATATTGAATTATGTAATTATACATACCAGTTGTGTTACTTGTAAGACAAATTTTCCAAGAGACATCTGCAACTGTCCTTGCTAATTAAAATATGCAAAACGCAGTAGAAGTAGCCTTGTGGAGTTTTCAAAAGTTACGCAAATTGATTGATGAATCTTTAACAACTTTTCCCATTAGCACTTTATTGATCGATCACTCAGAAAGTTCGTGTTTGTACTAAATGGCCATAATTGGACATTTATTAAAACTTTCTGTCACCAATTATATGAAAAGCATCACTTCTTTTTTTTAAGAAAGGAAAAAGGTTTGAAGGCTATTCAATCCAAATTAAAAATATATATAAGTGGCGAAGTTGTCGCTTTCTGACCTTTAGATAGAAACTTATTAGTTAGAACAATTTATTTTGTTTAGGGAGATGTATTTACAACCAGCACAAAAAAATTAAACGTTTTTGGCTTTCAGGACCATTTCTTTGGCAACATCAAGACGATGACCATTTGCTACTTCAACAGGAAATCACTCATCTTCACTAACTGTCTGGTAGTTTGGCATGTAACTAATCTCCACCTATTTATATATATATATATATATATATATATATATATACAAGTAATATTTATTTATTTTGTACATGTTTATAAACATATTTTATGATGTACATTCTCATATATTTTTTTATATTCAGCTTTTTGCTCATATATTTATTTTTTCACAGTTTCATTGGAGGCAAAAATATAAATTTTCTGTTTACTTTTTTGTACGACGCAAAGTAGCACGAAGTATTTTTATCTCGAAAAGTTTCGGTTTTCTGGCTATCCGTTTTGATCTTCCCTGAACCCCCATTTTGAATATTTTCTGTTTGAAGTCTGTACGTATGTATGTACCCTCGCATAACTAAAAAGTCCGTCACGCAGGGGCTGCGAAAACTAAGCAGATTTCCCACGTGAAGTTTTACAATAGAGAAATCTGCCTAATAACAGCTGTAGTAGTAAGTAACCTCTAAACCTATTCACGAGGGACGAATAGTTACAGAAACGGCCGCCAGAGCTCTCGCCGGAAAGGCCGAACATAGCCGACCACACGCAGAATACAAATGCAAATATCTCGGTTAATATTCAAGATATAGAATAAATGTATAGAACAATATTTATAGTAAATTGAATTTGCAATAAGTTTCATTCTATACATACTTTTCGATCCGACGCATAATAACGGAGATATTTCGAATTTTCGAAAATCCTCTTCTCTAAACCCCCCCCCCCCTCCCACTGGTCCGATTTCAGCCATTAACGAACTTGTTCTTTCTTTTTACATAAAACGATTAAATTGCGAGTTTGGTAACGATCAAACAAAAATTGCGACCGCCGGTAACAGACAAATATATATATATATATATATATATATATATATATATATATATATATATATATACAGTTTTGAACGGACTTCATTTTCGTCATCTACTAGGTAGGATCGATGGAAATTTGAAGAAAAATGTCGAAAATTCCGTCATGAGCACAACCTCACTAGCTTCCCTTAAGGGAAATCTGCTAAAACGGCTTGTCTTAGAATATTGAAATTTTATATTTGGAACTGTTGTGCTATCTAAGAAGTCCAGATGATAAATACCAATAACTGATTTCGTACCATTAATAAATACAAACAAGAAAAAAATAATAAATGATTACATTTTATTAAATAATATTAAAGAAAAATAAAATAGAATATTCACATTATAAAAAATAGATAAAAAGCAGTAAATAAAAAAAAAATGGAATTAAATACCCTAATCATATATTCTACATAATTTTATCTTAAAATAATCGATTTTGAATTATGTCCCGAAATAATCGAGATCAAGGTTGGACGTGAAAATAGTCCATCTATAGTCAGCTGAGTTAACCTGCTTCGGGAATCGCAGTTTCATCGACCTCCCCAATGCGGAAGGGTTTGTCTTAACGAATATAAGAGGGAACGAGCACTGCAGAACCGTAAGTAAGCAATATGTAATTAAATTTAACAAACACATTAATTTAGTACACAGCAATTAATGCGGAATGTAGCAACGAATTGGAGTTTTTTAAAGATTAATGTTATTATTTTTTGAAAAGGAATTCCCCTGAAGAGGTGGTAGGTAAGCCATGAAACATGTAGGGCAATTGTGAATGAAGTTTGAGGGGAAGGAGGGTGGTTTTATTGGTGATCCTTGTCACTAAACTATGAAGAATTTAGATTTGTTATATCAAGCACAGAATCTTGTGGATCCTTATAAGGATTTGCGCTTTCCAGAAAGCTCTAAGTGTTTGTAAATATATTGTGGTGAACCACAAGATTTTCTGTCCTAACCAACAGCAGAAATAATAATGCCTATTTTAAAATTATTTGTGGGAATTTACTTAGTTATAGGAGGACCTCCGAACTTGCTCTGGGCATATATTTCTTTTACGTGGCCCTCGAAACCAAGGCCTTAACATTATCGTAGAGCCTGTGTGTTGTTAGTAAATATACTCTCTGTACATTATTAGTCGCCCCATTGGCCTTCCAGTACTCACCCACCAATATCGATGCTTTGGGCTGTCATTCAAAATGAGCATTGTAATTCTATTGATAGATATTCATGACTTAAGTTTATAAAGGAAACCTTTTCAATAGTAGTTTGATAATCAGCTGTGTAATATGCTGAACAGGATGTGGTGGAGTTGGGTATGGAGAATGTTGATGGTTGTGGAGTATGAAGCACATGTATGCTGGTCTCTCCCTGATTTACTGATCCAGTCCCCGGACGTGACCAACCTTGCAAAATTCTGCTTATAACTGCTTGGTCAGGCCTTCCATCTCTCTTTGGCCCAGTCGCTCTTTCTCTGTCTCATCTCTGGCAGAAGCCAATATTTTTGGAGAAAACTGGCAGAAGAAAAATCTGCTGTTGGTTTATTGGAAAAATGAAGTGAAATGTTAAAAATGTAGACTAAGCAGGTCTCGGTGTCATATTAATAATGAGCTGTTATATCATGAACCACTTTATTCCAAGGTTAAATACCAAATATTGTTTTCATTGAGCTTCTACTTTGTGAGATATATGCAAATACGTCCTGTTGACCCCCCCTCTTCTTTTGTTCTCGGACAACTAAAATTTGAGTGATTTAAATAAAAATTATTCTGATTCATTATAAATTACAGCACTAGATATAGTAAATAATTTTCACTAAAAGTGATATGTTATACTATGATATATTTCAGCAATTGTTTTTCTTTTCGATAAAGAATATTTCTATCTATCTGCTCAGCTCTGAGGGTTTGGCAGACATGTATGTCTACAATTCAGACGCTTTTCTTTGGGAGGTTATTAAGATGAAATGAAAGATTTCTCATTACCATTGTATTTATTCACTTAATATTCACTGTGGTGTTTAGTGTTACCATTATGTAGATTTATCTGTTCCAGCGTGTAAAATTTTACTTGGGAAATCTGCTTAGTTTACGCAGCCCCTGCTTGACGGACTTTTTTTTTAGTCTATGAATATTATTAAAAATTTCAAAAAGAAGAGGATTGGTGGAGTATATATCTTCAAGAGCCTTTATTGAGCTCAAAGAGTCTGTGCAAATGACTATCTCTTTGAGTAATTATGATGTTTGTTAGTTCTAAGAGTATAGAATGTAATTCTGCTGAGTATACTGTAGTGCAGTCATGTAGTTTTTTGTGCACAGTATTGTCTCCAACCATAGCTGCAATCCCAATCCCATAGTCTGTTTTTGATGCGTCAGTTTTGGATACGCCTATTTATATAAAAAATAACTCTCTCCGGTCTAATGTGTATGCGTGGAATACTTTTTTTTTAATATGGTAGTCGAAAGAGGGTTTTGTTTAGAGTATTTAGAAAGGGAAATATTTATATCAAGTTTATTACTGAGTTTCCAAGAGGGAAAGTCATTATGTTTGTAGTTTGTAATATGAATTTGAGGTATGCCATTAAACGTTTGTTGGTATCTGATTATTAGATGTTTTTGTGCTATAGAATTCCTTTGGTATGTCTCAAAGAAGGGCTATTTATGCAATTTAGACATGGGCTATATGACGGAATGCTTTTTAGAATAAATTTTCATATTAGAATTTGCCTTCTATATGCTATGGGTGGTTTACCAGATTCGGTACAGGCTCAAACCAAGAGTAGATTTAAATGCTCTGGTAGGAGCAAATATTCCTGTATGATGAATAGTGACTAGCATTTTTAAAGTTGTGGGTTTGACAGAAGAATATGCTATACACCCATAAACTAGCATAGAGCGCGTGAAAACTCTAAAAAAGTTAGCATCAGGCTTCTGTCAGCGCCCCACTTGCTATTTCCGGGGACTATAAAAAAAATCCAATGTTTTGTTTGATTTTTTATAGAGTTCTTTTAAACAGAGGTCCCATATCACCCAAGTTAATTTAGAATAAAATATAGTAAAACCTAAAAATTTAATTTATTTTACCTGCTATAAAGATCTATTTTCCATGTAAGGGGATGCGTCTTCTTCTGGTGAAAAGTATATATTTTGATTTTTCAGTGGAAAATTTTAGGCCGTTCCATTAACTCCATTTTTCTAATAATATCAATGCAGTATAAAAAGGGGGTTTCTGGCGCAGTTTTCAAAATACCTCAAATCCTCAAAAAAATGCTAACTTGCTAATTTTACTAATTTCTCAAATAATCGTTAAAATGAGTTAAAGTAGTTGAAGTGAGTTAAACTAGTTAAAGAATACAAGCTTAAACTACTTTAACTAGTTTAACTCACTTCAACTGCTTTAACTCATTTTAACGATTATTTAAGAAATTAGTATAATTCAGCATTTTTTTGGGGATTTGAGGTATTTTGAAAACTGCGCCAGAAACCCCCTTTTTATACTATTAATGCATTTTGCATAGTATTTTGTATAAGATTCATGTCTAATGATGACTTATAAAATAAGAAATAATACACAAATAGGGAATATTTTATATCTAGTGGTATGCTGAAGCGCACTGAGTTAATGCCTATAAAAATAAAGTAGCACTGAGTATGCCTCCCTTAACGACTCCACATTCTTGCCTAAATGACCAAGAGATAGTCGATCTTATTTTAACTTTAAACGTCCTATTTGTTAACAACAATTTAACAATTTGTTAGTAAGAATTTAATAAATGTTAGTATCTTTCTTCCTACATTCCATTCATTCAATTTGTATAAAATAGTACCTGGCCACAATGTATCAAATGATTTTTGAATATCTAAAGAAACTGCTAATGTTCTTTCTTTTAAGTGAAAAGCATTTAAGATATCATTCCTAATTTGGAGATATGATTCCGGAATTATTGGGCTTAAAACCACATTGAAAATTGGATATTAGTCCATTTTTCTCAATGACCGACATCAATATTTTATTAATAATTCATTCAAATAGTTTACATATACAATTTGTTTGAGATATATGGCGAACATTTACTGGTGTGGGATTTAACTTGTTATGCTTTAAAACGAGTATAGTTAATGATTCTTTCCATGAATAAGGATATTCCCCTGTGTTATTAAATATTTGAAATAATAATAGTAATAATAGAATCAAAGAAGATTTAATCAATTTTATTTATTTCATTGCTAATCCCATCTTCTCCAGTTCAGCTTTTGGTTTTTTATACTCAATGAAATGTTCTTGGGAGGGACAGCAATTAAATTGATGGAAGGATCTCCGCCGACGCCGAATTGCACCACTACATTCTTGAGCCTACCAAGGAACAGACTTTTCCCTGTAATTACTAGGAGATTTTACCATACAGATATCTACCGATTATTTTATCATTAAAGTTAAATAATTAATGGATTGGGCTTGGTTTAAATCTAAGCTGTTACATAAGAAAATTTTAAAATCTTCCCAGTTCGCTTTTTAGCAGATTTCCCTTAAGGGGAATCAGATATTGAGGTCGTATTCATGACGCGATTTTCGAACAATTTCTTCAAATGTCCATCGATCCTACCCAGGAGATGACGAACATGAGGTCCGTTCAAAATTATATATATATATATATATATATATATATATATATATATATATATATATATATATATTTGTCTGTTAACGCTCTAGCGGTCGAAATGTTTGTTTGATCGTTACCAAACTCGATATTTAAACGTTTTATGCAAAAAGAGAGATCAAGTTCGTTAATGGCTCAAATCGGACCAGTAAGAGAGGGGTTTAGAGTGGGGATTTTCGAAAATTTGAAATATCTCCTTTTCCATACGTCGGATTAAAAAAGTTTAAAACCAATCTTATTGCAAATTAAATTTACTATAAATATTGTTATATACATTTATTCTCTATCTTGAATATTAACCGAGATATTTGCATTTTTATTAATTGTGGGCCGATAACGGATGACGGAATTTCCCGCCAAAAGCTAGTTCGGCCATTTGCCGTAACTGTTCGGCTCTCGTATGGAGATTTCTCTATTGTATAACTTCACGTGGGAAATCTGCTTAGTTTACGCAGCCCCTGCGTGACGGTCTTTTTTAACATTATATCGGGGAACCGAGGGAAAATATTTATAGAGAATAATTCAGATAAATGAAAATCGGAAATTTATCACTACTCTTTAAATCTGAGGAAGTTTCCCACGAAAAAGTGTTATAAATAGTGTTAGTTGAATAAGAATGTCATTAGTAGAATATGTTTTATTTTCTGGACAAAGGAATATGCGATTGAGTGTTTAATGGAATCATATCATATTGGTCTAGATTTTGAATCTATCGACCTCTACTATTAATTTATGTTGATCCCCCAGTGTAGTTTTGAGAAGTTACATCACCCACACTATAAAAAGGAGGTAGCCCATACCGGCATGCCTTAGTTACATAAAAGTTATATTTATGTATAGTTCACAAAGGTAGTCTAGGGCACGAATTATAAAAAAAAAATTAAAAAATAGATAAAAGAAAACACAAGGCAATTCCTCTTATAATTCAAAGACTCGAGAACACAGTTTACTTTAGTTTTAGCATAAATAAAAATATAATGTTTTACGAAAAAGCAAAAAAAAAAATAAAAATAAAAACATCCACTCCAACATAACTTTTTCCGTTTCAAAATAAAGAGTACTGATAAATTTATATCGGATGATATTCAAGTGAACACGGAAATATTTTAGGAGTTAGAGTTTGTAGGGGTGTGTGAGTTAGTAGGCTAGAGATGGGAGTGGTTTGGGACGGTTGGAAAAAGTGGCGTGTATTTCAATGAATCAAGCCTATATCAGTAAAGGCCGGCCAGAGCATCAAACTGGGGGAAGTGAAATATACTGGGGGCAGTGCTGAGTGGCGCACTCATCATATACACCATTACTCTCTCTCTTTCTCTCTCTCACACACACACAGAAATAGAAACCTCCCTCCCCCTAGCGTTAATAAACATGTAGCTTTATGTAGGTGTGTGTGTGTGTGCCATGTCTCTCTCTCTCTCTCTCTCTCTCTCTCTATATATATATATATATATATATATATATATATATACATAAGGTACAATGAGTCCACCTCTAGCATGCCAGAATTTTATGAAATTGCCTTACCACCCACAGAGAAAACAGATTTTGGTCTGTAATCACCTGGATTCCGTACTCTATCAAATTTGGGAATCATTGTGACGCTGGCTAGAAGCATCTTAGAAGGAATGCGTCCCTCAAGATGATCCAGAATAAAAGTTCTGACTTGCCAAAGTGCCCCTATACAGGAGGCTGGAGCCATCTTGTCCAGGCCAGGCAATGACCTCGATATACGTGACAGACCAACAACCTCATTCCGGCTCGCAGGCAACTAGAGCTCGTTAATCGCTAGAAAACTGGGTCCCTCGACTCAGCTCCAGACCATGGGAAGGATGGACGCTCAATTCTCTCTATGAGAAACAGAATCATGGACATGCACAGCGCAATTCTCTCCTAAAACCTACTGCGCCACCATTCCTCGGTCCCTTTTCCACAACACCTGAATCCTCCCATATTGGGTTCGCCTGCAGAGCCGACCACATCCCCAGCAATCTCCCAGGCTCCAGCAACTCTGCTGCCAAGAAAGCAGGAGGATATCCATCAATGAAATTAGCCCTAACCCATTCAGCCAGTGAGGACCCCACCATCAAGCCAATGAATGCCACCCCTCCCAAGGCAACTAACCGCAAGATCAATGCAAGCTCAGATGTGGATATCTCCGCTCTCAGTCGTCCAACCTCAGCGATCAAACAAGCCAGAGCATCCGAGGGACCAGATCTCCCCCGCCTCTCATGATATCCTTGATCCCCTCCCAACTCCCTCCGCAAATCCTCTATCAAGGCTCTGTACTCATGGCAACCTCTTCCTCCTCTCACAGAGTCAGCAGACCTCCTAATCATCCTGGTTAATGGACTCCCGGTCTCCTTTAGTATTAAAATCAAGCACAAGTACGCCTGTCTGTCTCTCTCTCTCCCTTCGCTATTTCGAGATTCTGAAAAAGAGTACTGTATAACATTTAAAGGAAAATAAATTTGCAGCATGATTGGTTATATGCAGTTTGTTATATCTAAAACAGTTATATTCAATCTCTCATATTAGAGGATATTTCAACACAGCCAGCCAATATATTCCACAAATACTAACATATCTAAAACACATCAACATTTACAAAAACATATAATACAAAATAGAATAGGTCTACAGCATACCTAAAAAGATTTAAAAGGGCTAATTTATATTATATTCTTTAGACAAAGCACGGATATGAGAAAGAATCAGATATTAAAGAAATATTTTCCATAATATAAAGGTACAAAAAAGTTAAGCACATGAATGAGTAAATATATCATCCTAATAATGCCAATCACCATCGCTGTGGGACACAAAACTAAATAAATAAAATATAATTATATAAATGTACTAGTATATAGGAATAACATATTTTTTTAATTAAAACCCTTTTACATTGTTGTCTTTATTACTAGTCTAATGTTTATTAATTGTCTTTATTACTAATATTTAATGTTTATTTGTTGTATTTAATTTTTTATTTGTTGTTTCAGTTTTTGTTATTTTTCTATAATTTTGTTTTCATTTTACATTGTGAAACTTTGAGCCCAATCGCCCAAGATGCGGGTGCTCCTGTATAAATAAATAAATAAATAAAAAAACGACTACCATAAATCAAAATAATTTGACATTTCAGGAAACAATGATAATGGATAATAATCTAAATATAAAGTATGGCTTATTTCTATTAAATACTACCCAATTATGGAACTGAAAATGTCTCTGAACATAACTCAAAATTTCCAAACTATTTAAAAAAATAAAAGAGGTAGAAACTTGCGGGAGGAAAAAGATGTTTGTGTTGGGTGAGCAAAAGAATGTTGAGGAGTGTGTATATGTGATACAGCAGATTTGTATATGATCTATTACATTTATCATAAAAACAAAAAAAAAAAAAAAAAATCTATAAATTGAGCTCTCTGGCATTTTTTGATTTAGTGCATGCTATTTTTGAAAGAAACAATTTTAAATATGGTGCAGGTAATCATTTTGAATACTTAATTTAATAGGTGTCCTATAATGTGGTGTCCACATCCGATTTTCCGTAGACTAGGTACATGAAAAAATTAAACAGAGTTAACCACATATTAAAGCCGCCCTGACATAAAAGCGCCCAGCTCGTCCCGAGAGTTAGTTACCCGGCACCGCCAGATGCCGGGTAACCTACAACCTTAGTTCTATTTTACCCCCATACCAACTCACAACACCCCCTTAAAATAGAATCAGAGTGTTCAGTAGAAGGGGAACTGTCGGGACAACCATGACAGGTCACTCTGTCTCCCAACCGTCATCTGATTCCCCTCTGGATCTCCGATAAAAAAAAAAAAAAAAAAAAAAAAAAAGAAAAAAAAGAGAGTTAGTTTGTCCTCAGTTCTCTTCAAGTGAATAACAATGCCTTCAGTGCAGCTTTAGTGAACAGTGCTTTTAGTTTCGGTACAGTGTTTATGTAAAAAACAGTGTAGTGCCGTGTTTATTTGAAGAACAGTACAGTGCCGTGTTATTTTTGAAGATCAGTCCAGTACCGTGTTTTTGTGAACTTCAATGATCGTGAGTTATTGCACTATGCAAGTAAGAAGAACAGTGAAGTTATCTGCACACTTTGGGTAATAGTTAAGAATTATTTACCAAGTGTGTAGTGCATTGTCAAATAAATTGTGCAGTGACAAAGCTTGCGTGTTTAATTTTACAATCCAAAAGAACTCTAATAAACAACATTTATTATCTTTGTAATCAATGTAATAATATCTTACTAGAAGCCTTTGTCACCTAATTCTTCAGGAAAGTAATTGTCTCACGGACAGGGTTATGCGAGGCATTAAACCTGCCTTGAAGACCTTTTTGAAATAAATTGATTACTTAGTGCGACGTTTCCAAGTTTACTATCTCTCTCAAACCTTGGAAGCAATACTATTGTAAAACATTTCGATTTTAACATTAAATCAATAAGTGATTAACCGTTAGCGGAGTAAATAGTAATTTTAATCTGTGCGTTAGAAGGCCTTCATCGACTAATCTCTCTGGGACAGAGTCTCCTCAAGGATGGACTAATCATTAAAAAGGCAGTGTAAACAGGATGGAGGAAGAGCATTATTTGCCAACTGATGAAGAAGGATGAAGACAGGGCCGAGATAAATGTTGGATCCAGGATTAATGCTTTACTCTCAATCAATTTTTAATAAGAATCTATCTTGATTCCCGGACGAATTAGGGCGAGGCTGAGGGTTCGCTTCCCAATTAACTCGAGGGATACTGTTCCAATAAGGAGGGATTTAGAGGAACCAACTTGCCGCGGGAAAAACTAATCCCCCAACTAGCCTGCTCAGTTCACCCTCATACTCCATTTACACTTCTATTGTAACTAACAACAGGCTCTTACATTCATATTGAAATTGATAAGACGTCAATAGATAACAACCAGGTATCAGCTAACCTACCTACTAAAAACAAATGTTATATATTAACGTCCACATTGTGGAACTACGGTTAATTGGGACGGACACAGGCTACCAAACTTTTCTAGCAACGGTGGAACTAAGGAATTTATCGTTGAAAAGTAACCTCAATGCAATCTTCGTTGAAGGAGAAATGACCGAAGGTCAATACATGAAAAATATGTCAAATATCTCAACTAATTTATTTTCCTCCTCATGTTTCGCATCATCTATGACACCTCTTCAGGAGTAATACACTATTATAAAAAGGTTCGACCTTATCGCCTTGGTGGTCTACCTTCGACAATTTCTCCTTCAACTAAGAATTTTATATAATGGTTTTGTCAATAAAAAATTCTTACTGCCCTGGCGGGAATCGTCGTCGCCACAATCAAAGTTTACCACATGAGATCAAGACCAACACCTTAGCTCACATGGCTAACTTCAGCCCCTCTTCCCACATAGCGGGAATCTTTCGTCCTAAATAGTTTACATGTATATTTCAATCATTTGAAAGAAAATCCCTAATAGTAATGTACAATTAAAATTGTAAAATCTCATGTATATATGATAAATCGTTATAAGTAATTCTTAATGGGCTAGTAATATGCACTTTGAAAGGGGGGGATTAATCAAAATTGTATCTCCGAATCAATGTACTTTAATGAAATGTTTCATGTGCTGTAATGTATACGGAGTAGGTAATACAATACTATATGATTTACGTAATTTTATGTATACTTATTTGTTTGTTTTATGATTTTTTAATTAGTTTTCTAGTTATTTTAATTAGTATTTTTTTAAATTTATTTTATCCTTCTATATTATTTATTTATTTGTAAATGTTTGTTTACATTTTATCGTTTCATTATTTGTTTTAGTGTTGTTTTTATATGGTTACTTTGATTTTATTATTTTAATTTCCTTGTACGAAGTAAAGGAATTATTGTAATCCCGGACATTTTCGGTTTTCAGATTTCAATAGAATCATCCGCTTTGTCCTTCTCGGAACCCTATTTTAAGTATAACTCAAAAACGGCTAACATTTGAATGTTGGAATTTCACTTTTGGGATTGTAACGTCGGGTCGTGTACCTTCCCTTTTAATGGCAATTGACTAGATATTCTATAAGGAGGAAATCGTCGAGGAGTTTTAGAGGGGTAACATTTTTTTTTCCAAAGTTTGGAGTACATATTGGAGATACAAAAATGTTTTGTACAGAACCTTTTTTTGTTTTTCATGGCCAAGATCTATAAATTATGCTCCATGATATTTTTCAATCCAATTCATCGGTACGGAGATATCTTGCATCAAATCCAAATAAAATAATTTTAAATAACTTATTATATTTTTAGCAGATTTCCCTTAAAGGAAATCAGCTGATTAGGTCGTATTCATGACGCGATTTTTGATAAATTTCCTCAAATGTCGATCGAACTTACCCGGGGACATGCCGAAAATGAGGTCCGTTCAAAATTATATGTATATATATATATATATATATATATATGAGGCGTTTGGTTTCAAATCCAGGTACATCCATTTTCAAAAATTTTTCAGGACTGATCAAAATTGATTTCATTTTTTAAAAAAGTCAGTTTAACACATTTTTTTCATTATCTGCCGGTATTGATTTTGGAAGGATCTAGATGGTTTTGGAACAAACGCGTCCAATACATCATTCCCGGCATTAAAAACTTATGAAAAATTAAAATAAATTTTTTTTTTAAAAAAACGGATGTACCTGGTTTTGAAACCAAACGCCTCATATATCTGTTAACGCTCTAGCGGTCGCAATTTTTTTTATCGTTACCAAAACCCATATTTAATTGTTTTATGTAAAAAGGAAGATCAAGTTCGTTAATGGCTAAAATCTGACCAGTGGGGGGGGGGTTAGAAGGGGGAATTTGGAAAATTCCAAATACCTCCGTTACTATAATTCGGATCGAAAAATTGTATAGAATCAATCTTATTGCAAATTAAATGATCTATAAATATTGTTCTATACATATTTTCTATATCGTGAGTACTAACCGAGATATTTAGATTTCATAGTTTTCAGCCTTCATCAAACCCACTTCTACTCATCATAAATTTCATTGATTGAGATAAAAATTATTCGTATTCAGTATAAATTACAGTACTAGATATAGTAAATAGTTTTCAATCAAGTTAATATGTTGTATTCTGATATATTTCAGTAATTGTTTTTCTTTTCGTTGAGAGTCCGGTGGCAGACCTGTTTGTTTACATTTCAGATGCTTCCCGCCAGGAGGAGAAAGATTTCTTATTAGCTTTTGTATTTATTCACTTAATATTCAAAATGGTGTTGTTTTATCACTATGTTGATTTATCTATTATTAAACTTCACGAGGGAAATCTGCTTAGTTTACGCAGCAACTGCGTGACGTACTTTTGTCTATTTAATTCAATAGGAGTACAAGGAGGTCATGTGGTGCCCACATCAGGAATTTGTCAAATTACGGCTTTTCATTTGAAAAAAGAGCTATTGGGGTTGCTCATAAGGCAAAACTACAGAAATAGCTTCAAATTTTCGTGAAACATGGTAAATTAGTCTAATTAAATGCCTTAAACGTTAGTTATTACCACGGTTGGCTGAAAATTTCAATCATTGTAATATTTGTTGTAATACTCAACCCATTCCAAATTTAAAAAAAAAAAGAACGTTCGTTTTTTTAACGGTTTGGTGCCAATATATGAAGCGATCGTTTTTTCTATATCAATATAAAGGCCTTGATAATATATCAATGGCTGCCTATATCCCGATAAAATGAATTGAGCGGAAGTATCCGCGTCGGATGTGAGCCTGCCTGCACATCCTGTTGCCCCCAATTCACATATACCTCTATGTGGCGATTTTCAATATCCAACATTCCAATCTCGCTGCATCTCTCACAACAAAGCTCCCGTAGAAAATTCTACCTGTGACTATAAAAAAAAAATGCTGTCATGTTAGCCCGCTTTTTGTCATGGCTTTTATAGTTACAATATTGCTTTTAGCCAGACCGACCACTCACTGTCTCCCTCCAAAAACATGTGTCTAAATGGCAGTGAGTTTTTTTTTTCTTTTTCGAAAATTGAACCATTTATCTTATTTCATTCTTGTTTAATGGCTGATGGTGAAAGATGAAAAGTCCGTAACTAAGCAGATTTCTCATGTGAATTTTAATAATAGATAAACCTACATACTGCTAACACAACAGCACCGTTAATATTAAATCAATAAATACAAACGGTAATAAGAGATCTTCCCCCACCCCGGAGGGAAGCGTCTCAAATGTAAACAAACAGGTCTGCCACCCGACACTCACCGAAAAGAAAAACAATTACTGAAATATATCAGAATATAACATATTAATTTTATTGAAAACTATTTACTATATCTTGTAGTGTTATTTATAATGAATCAGAATAAATTTAATCTCAATCAATCAAATTTTACTAGTCCAAGAATTTTAGACGGGGTAGTCACAACAACATTTTTGCATGTAACTCGTATAATAAACGTCTCTTGGTAACAATATTTGCTATTTAAGCTTGGAATAATGTGGTTTATTATATAACAGACTATTGTTTACGTAACACGAGTAGAAGGGGGGGGGGTTACTGAAGGCAGAAAACTGAAAAATGCAAATATCTCGGTTAATATTCAAGATAGTGAATAAATGTATATAACAGTATTTATAGTACACTTAATTTGCAATAAGATTCATTCTATACACTTTTTCGATCGGACTTATAGTAACGGAGATATTTCAAAATATTTTCTTCTAACCCCTACCCCCTCCCCGGCCCAATTTCAGCTATTAACGAACTCGATCTTTTTTTTTTTTTTTTTACATAAAACGACTAAATATCGAGTTTGGTAACGAACAAACGAAAATTGCGACCGCTAGAGCGGTAACACACACACACACACACACACACACACACACACATATATATATACACACACATACAGTTTTGAACGGACCACATTTTCATCCTCTAGTGGGTAGGATCGATGGACATTTGAAGAAAAATTTCGAAAACTGCGCCATGAGTACAACCTCAATAGCTGATTTCCCTTCGGGGATATCTGCTAAAACACTATCTCAGTAAAGGTGTTTATTACTCTAGGTTTCACGACAGCACGGTTCCTCATCAGGAAAAATTTGCCACTAATTAACATTTCTCAGTCTGTACATACTAGAGAGCCATGTCAGTCTCTTGGATAATAACAGGAATCAAAATGACATCCTCCAATCAGCTTATTTATGTCAACCACTGTATATAATATCCAGGAAGAGTACAGCCAAATTGACGTTAGTTATGAAGTTATTAAAAAATCCGTCACGCAAGGGCTGCGTAAACTAAGCAGATTTCCCACGTGAAGATATACAATATATAAATCTCCATACGTAGAGCCGAACAGTTTCAGGCCAAACAAGCTTTCAGCGGAAAAGAATGGAACCGACCTTACCCGATCTTCTCGTCCGTTACCCGCGCACACTTAATAAAAATTCATGAGTAAGACTTCAATAGGTGATTTCCCTCAAGGGAAATCTGTTAACACTTAATTTTATTTTAAATTATTACACAGTATTACCTTTTTAATTTCACAATATTTGTACTTTCATTACACAATAACCATATGCACTCTTAACTAAAATGTCACAATACATAATTCATCAGGTGCCTTATTATATTTTAAAACTACATTATTATATTTTAAGACTACTCTGTAATACTAGTGAATAATAGCATATAATAAAGTCACGGTTTCATAATCTTCTAATATATAAAATTTCCATGTCACAATGTTAGTTACCGTACTCCTCCGAAACGGCTTTACCGATTTTTACCAAATTGTACATGCGTATTCAGTAGGTCTGAGAATCGGCTACTATCTATTTTTCATACCCATAATTGATAAGGGTTGTTCGCCATTAAAATTTTATTTTTAATTTTTGGACGAAATCTTTTGTTTTTATTTTTTTATAATGTGACATTAAAAAATACATACAACTCTAAATTTTTACTTTTTTATCACCAACCCCTATTTTTTTATAGCCATTTTAGTAATTTAATCATTATCATCCCGCTCGATAACTGATCAATTATAGTGGTTTTAACTGTACTTCGACTAAAATTTCCCTTAGCTTATGGCAAATCTAAATTTTTTTTTATGAAAATAAACATTTATTTTTATTATTAAAGTTCAATCCTGATATATGCATAATAGTAAATATCATTATTATTAATAAATAGTCCTGAAGAAATCGATAGTATCATTTCTGGGGAAATTCCAGATCCGTCTACTGACCAAGTGCTGTTTGATATTTTTACAGCAGACATGCTCCATGCGGTACTTTTCATCGTTCATCGCCTTGCATGGCAGATGGAAAATGAACAAAAAATTTCCCTAAAGATTTCACTAATGATACGATTACAAATACCGACGGATATCCTCCAATATATCGTCGAAGAAATCCCGATAATAGCGGACAATCATTTGTTAAAAATATCAGCAACACAGATATTGACATTGTACGTAGAATGCTCTCGAGTGGGTAAACCATCCAGTTTGTTTGTGCTCGCTAAAGATGGGCTAACAAAAAATATTGTTGACACTATAGCATTAAAAGATTGCTGTTGTTTGTTAGTGTTTCTGTCGTAATTAATATGTGATATGTAATTTTAAGAAATAAACTATAATAACTTAAAAATAATATTGTTTGGCGTTTGTTATTTTTATATTCCCTTATCGTTCATAGCGCTCCATGCCTATCCCATGCATATACCACATACTTACACACTTATAATAAGTAAGTTACTTTTTGTCTACACTAGAATTTATCTAGAAACTAGAAATAATTTATAAGGCAAAACAACGTTTGCCGGGTTATCTAGTATACGTATAAAATTCATTTTCATAAATAAATTTTTTTTTGTTGGTAATTTTGATTCCTGTTATTATCAACACAGTTACTGTCATTATAGAACTTGCTCCTAAGAATATGTAGTCAGAAAGAAATTATCTGCTTACAAATGACTCAAATCAAAGTTGGAGGTCAGAAACGTTACTCAGCACAGCAGTGATAAGCTCATTGACAGATGATAATTGGTTTATATATTCATGGTGAATTCTATAAATATAAGTAAAGCTGCAATTTGTGGGGACTATGAACAAGTTTAATTTGTCTTATGTTCTCGTATACTTTCAAGGGAAAGGTCATAATTATGGAGGTGACCAGGAAATGTCCTTTTCGTGGAATTTACTACCAACGTTTTACTAGTCGCGCTGTAAGATCTTCAGGGTATCGTGACTTAAAATGAAGGTCTGCTGCACCATCCGATATATTTATTTTTCTTAGGATCACTAAGAAGGCCAAGTCCTCTACTGTTTTTTAATATTATGCAGAATGCACTTTCGGAGTCAACGCTCCATCGTCAGTGCCTGCTGACAAACACAACCTCGAGTTAATTTAACAATCATAGCATGGTCAAAAACAAATTAAAAAACAGTCACAAAAACAAACACAAAATAAAAAGTAAAAACAATAGAAAATCTAATAACTAGTCAACTAATAATAACTAAAGCCAAAACAATAGAAAATTTAATAACTAGTCAACTAATAAAAATTAAACAACGATAAGCGTATGTCAAAAACTTACAACTATAAATAAAATTAAAAAACTAAAAAACCAACACAATTCACAGATAGGAAAACATATCACAGTGGGTGGGAGCCCCTGAAAAGCACACCAGAGGAACTGTAAGAAACATCTAAAAAATAAACAAAAAACGAAAAACACCCCATACTAATAATAGAGAGGAGATGTTCATTTCTGTTTTCCAGAAATAAACGTTTTGAGCTATGCTATTTAGCTTTTATTGATCTCATAATTAGAGACATATATGCTAATATATTGGTCTTACGGATGTTCTAACTACCCCCACTTAAGTGGGGGGGGAGTGATTCCATAGACTCAGCCGACTGTATATATTGCACTATTTCTCTGAAGTGTTAAAATAAAGTGTTTCATTCAAAACAAATTATACTTGTAGCTATTACGTTGTTATTAAATTCCTTTCAAAATATTGAAGTTCTTAAAGTAGTAAATGCTCTAGGAATTTCTGAAGGAATACACGGGTTTGTTGTGACGGTGTTATTTATCTAATAATTATCTAAACTGTGAGAACGTAACTCCACTTGCCAAACACAACAACAAATATTTGGGGATGTTAACATTCTAGGTCTCTTAAATTGCACCAAACAAAATATAATGAGGAAAATTCGGGGTATTCGAAATAACGCTTCGTTTTGTGGATTACACTTAATCCAAGGTTCATTACGTTCGCAAATGACATGAGTAATTAGAACATATTGACTGAAATGCAAATGAAACGACCATAAATCCCTGGTCTAATAAATAATTATATTTGGATTAACATAATTAACTCTACTTAATATATAGTTACCTATACCTCGATTATCCCTTATTAGCATAATGGTTTACATATGATTAGGATTAAGTAGGGTTGTAAATTCTTCAACTAGTTAATGAACATATTTGTATTTGTTTTATGAAGTTGAAAAAAAGTATAGGAGAAAGAATGCTCATGTTGTGGCATTGTTGCAATGGTTTGAGTTAACCAAACGGTGTCACTAAGTATTTTTAAAGATATAATCTGGTTAAACTCAACACAATACAGTCACTAGCCACGATACAACAACCTTTACAAGCTATACTCACGAGCTTTGACAGATAATGCCAACAGTGAATGAATGGCCATTCAGCTATCACTAGGTAAGGAGAAAAGAGGTGGTTTTAAGCCAATTTTGAATTAACACAGAGAAACATGTTGTCTATATTCGAAGATCCACTGTACGAATGTTGAACTTGCACTTAAACACTTACAGTCTGACTGCAGAAAAGTCCGTCACGCAGGGGCTCCGTAAACTAAGCAGATTTCCCACGTGAAGTTTTACAATGGAGAAATCTGCATTCTGCTAACACTTAACACCACCGTGAGTAAAGACAAACGGTAATGAGAAATCTTTCAGTTAATTTTAATAAGCTCCCAACGGAAATGGCTTCCGAATTGTAAACAAATAGGTCTGCCAACCACTCAGAGCTGAACAGACAGTTGGATATATTCTTCACCGGAAAGAAAAACAATTACTTATATGTATATCTGAATATAACACATTAACTTTATTGCAAACTATTTACTATATCTAGTACTACAATTTATAATGAATCAGAATAATTTATATTTTAATAACTCAAATTTTAGTAGGCAAAGAATTCAAGAAGGGGGAATGAAACGAACGTATTTTCATTTTGCCCACAAAGTAAATGATTGCACGAGTCTAAACCATTTCAAGAGAGCCGGTTACTGAACGGCCGAACTAATCCAGAATCTTAAGTCGAGAACCGACTATAGCCGATCTCATCCCGCCCGTTATCCACACACTTAATAAAAATTGCAAATATCTCGGTTAATATTCAAGACAGATAATAAATGCATGTAGCAATATTTATAGCAAAATGATTGGTTGGTTCTATACACTTTTTCGCTCCGACGTTTAGTATGACGAATTTTCGTTAACCCTCCTTCTAACCCCCCCCCCCCCTCCCACATAGCCAATAACGAACTTGATGTTTCTTTTTACATAATACGATCAAATATCAAGTTTGGTAAAATTGCGACCGCTAGAGCGTAAACAGACAAACATATATAATTTTGAACGGACCTCATTTTCGTCATCTCCTTGGTAGGATAAATGGAAATTTAAGGAAAAGTTTCGAAAATCGCGTCATGAGTACGACCTCCATAGCAGCTTTCCTTAAGGGAACACTTTGAATTAATTGAACTTCTAATAGCATATTAGTAGGATTTCACAGCTGTCAAATTTCAACTTGAACACCAAATTCACTAAATTATTACAGATAGTTAAAACAGTAGCTACTACAGAAGTTAATAACATTTAATAAAAGCCCGTCACGCAGGGGCTGCGTAATAAGCAGATTTCCTACGTGAAGTTTTCCAATAGACAAATCTACATACTGATAAAACAACACTGCCGTGAATATTAAGTTAATAAATACAAACGGTAATGAGAATTCTTTCAGTCAATTTTAATAACCTCACAACGGAAAGCGTCTGTCTAAACAAACAGTTCAGCCAACCTCTCAAAGCTGAATAGATAGATAGAAATATCGTTCACAGGAAAGAAATACAATTACATCAATATATCTGAATATAAGATGTTAAATTTATTGAGAACTATTTAGTACATCTAATAATATCATTTATTATGGATCAGAATAATTTTTATCTCTATCATCCAAATTATATTTATTTATAGTACATTCAATTTGCAATAAGATTGGCTATACAATTTTTCAATCCGACGTATAATAACGGAGATATTTTGAATTTTCGAAATTTCTCCCCTCTATCCCCCCACGCCTTCTAATGGTACCATTTCAGCCGTTAACGAACTAGATCTTTAGTTTTACATAAAATGTTAAAATATCCAGTGTAGTAACGATATTGTATAATTTTGAACAGTCCTCATTTTCAACATCTCCTAGGTAGGATCGATGGACATTTACGACCTCAATAGCTGATTTCCCCAAAGGGAAATCTGCTAAAAAGGTTTCACAGATGACACGTATGATGTATATCGCGACAAGCGGAATACTAGCAAGAAATAAATAATCGAGTCAGAAGAACATTTCACAGGATTACAGATCCGTTCGCACTAATATTGAATACTCGTGCATTTAACACAAAGATATCATCCATATTAGTTACCAATGAGATCATTGAAAACTGGTATTAGCTGCAGCCAGTCTCCAATTGTTAGGGACTCTCTGAATAACCATTGAAGTCTGTGATAACGGTTATCAATAGTTGCAGGCTCTTCTTGCCAACTATAAGCCAAACATTAAATCCTTAGCAGTTGCTATAATGGCTTGAGCCAATCAGTGCTACAAATGGACGCGTATATAATGGAACTTGTGTTTACATCTACTAGAAGAAGTACTACTTAATACATATAGAAGTCCGTCACGCAGGGGCTGCGTAAACTAAGCATATTACATACACAGTGGTACGAAACACTACTGGTCTCATCTCACCATATCTTCTCTATTTCCAAATACAACTCCCATGAGAAGAAGTGGGAGGTATTCTGAAAACAAGAAAGTAAGAATAACTTGCGTAGGAAAATGTATAGACAGAACAAGAATTGTAGAACAACACTGGATCAACAAGATTTGTCTATGAATGTTCGAATTACCCTCTCTATAACCCCCCCCCCCCCTTACCAGGTCCGATTTCTGCCTTTAACGTGTTGAACGAAACGCCGAGCATGATGTAGAACAAATAAACATTTTTGAGTTATGAACGTAAAATTTGAATAGATGCCATGATAAAAGAAGTTATTTGCATTTATCTTATATAGTAAAGATCTGCTGGAAACAATATTTGGTATTCAAGATTCGAACAAAGTGTTTGATATTATAACTGCTTATTGCTAATATGACATGAGTAGGAGGGGGGGGGGAGGTTACGGAAGGATGAAAACTAAAAAATGCAAATTTATGAGTTAATATTCAAGATAGAGAAAAATATATATAAGGATACTTATAGGCAATAAATTGTTCAGTAAGATTGTCTCTATAAAATATTTCGACTCAACCTAAATAATGACGAAGAAATTTCAAATTCTTCCCCTCTAAATTCCCCTATCCCTGCGATTTCAGTCATTTACGAACTTGATTTTAAGTTTTGCATAAAACGTTGAAATATTGGGGTTGTTAACGATGAAACAAAAATTGTGACTGGTTCAGCTTTAACAGACTTGTTTATATATATATAGTTTTGAACGGAAATCATGTTAGTTGTCTCCTGGATAAGGGATGGATGGAAATTTGAAGAACTTTTTCAAAAATAGCGTAAGGAGTAAAACCTAATGGTTAATTTCCCTTAAGGGAAATCTGCTAATACACGTACGCCAAATAAGATATATGTTTGTATATACGTAAATCTATCAGTGGTCCCATTCATGAGTGCAATCCCTTTATACGCAAGGCCATACATCAGTTTCCATATTTCTGTTCTTAACACGAATAGGAGACGCAGTCAACAGGATGAAATGCGTTCTAAGTGGGGAATGTGCGTGCTTTATTGGCAGCACATGGGTTCCTGAGATACGGACCAATAGAAATATGTATTTCCTTTAGTCGAAAGGAATTCTTTTCCGAATATTTTTCTTGCCTTGAAGCTGACCCTAACTCTGAATGAACCCTTGAGGCTTTATTGCTGCAAAAGTACCGATCCACTATTCCCTTCCAATTTCCACTAGGATGGTTTGAGAAGAACTGAAGAATTTTTACTTGCCAAATTGTTTTGGCTAATTCAAAATGTTTATATTTTATGAATAAATGATATCGCCAATAGATGAATTAATCATGTAGCAGCTGGGCCGGCTCAATAACAGCTCTTAACCTACCCCCTACTAGCTGCCACCTGGTCTCAGTGACAGTGTTGCTATAAACTATTTAAACTAAAATATTTGCTCTAATTGTAAATTGGTTACACTGCGAGCAACCTCAGAATTACCTTTTAGTTTAATGTAAAAATTAATGGAGTTCCCTAGCAGTTGTGTTTATTAGTGCTCTGTTGTTTTTGCGTGAACTCTGCTTCAATTCGTTTGTTATTATTTATAATCAATCAATTGTATTGTTAGCCGTTATTATAATAATTCAAAGTAGTAGGTGATAGTTGGGTTTCGGCTAATAAAGTTTTCAAAATTCTTCTTTTAGAGGATTTTTTATTTGCTGACAGTTTCGGGCATATGCTCCGTTTATTTCATTATTGTATAGTTATATTTTTCGTTTTCATTGTTCAGCTCTGAAGAAGGAAACCAACGGTTGCCCGAAACTGTCAGCAAATAAAAAAACCCTCTAAAAGAAGAATTTAGAAAACTTTATTAGCCGAAACCCAACTATCACCTACTACTTTGAATTGTTATTATTTATACAAAGATTTATTATTTTGAGTTCTTCATCTTTTTATTTTTCAAACAGTGTAAATGTTTGGTTATTTTTTATAAATTATTGTCGACTAATTAATTTCAAGCTTTGTTATTGTACGTTATTAAAACCCGTTCAATAATATCATATTTATGAGTCTGTATTTTACAAAAGCAGTCAGTGTGTTTATACGTTGGTGGCCGTTTTTGGAGTAAACAACTATTTTTAAATCCAATGTAACTCCAAAAACAATTAGCTCTAGTAGGAATAATATAATTTTGGATTGATAAAACTATTCACGTTCTTGGATTCTACAATCGCGAGGTGTATATCTGTTAAGAAATTAGAGTACAAAATTAAAACTCCGTTAGGACGGGAGAGAGGAATTTTAGAAATATTTCAAGAATCAGCTCCTAGATTTTGTGTGTCAAAAAAAAATTTAAATATTCTTGATAAAAGTCGCAACCATATATGGGATTTGAGAATAACTTTTTTCTATTATGCAATCGGTTAGCCGTGACGAGATTAAGTAGAACAAAAGTAGGCGAACACTTATGATTTTGCATTGTACCATATATTTCTCGTGGGTGAAGCCGCCTATGTAAACATGATTTGATATATAAGATTGATACAGATTCTTTAAGTGACTGAATAAAATCGTCATTAAATAAATTCCTACTTGCCCAGGTGGGAATGGAACTCGCCACTCTAGGATTGCCGTGTGAGATTACAGCCAACGCTTTAATCACCTGAGCCCCATTTTAGAATATTACGCTTTTCAATCCGTCCTATTTTAAGACAGATATCCAGTTACTTTATTTAAACAATTTTTTAACCACCCTCCATTTTCCCTTTCTGTCCTGATATCGATTAATACCGAACAAAACTTCTAGTCTTACATGAAATGGTTACATATAGAATATGGTATTTATCAAATATAAATTGTGACTTCTAAAGCATAGAATGGTCGTTGATCTTGACACGTCACGAATTTAACCATACAGTAAAGGTTCTATGAAAACAACTACTCTTCCTGGTACTAAATCAGCCATTAACGATATATAATGACGAGATATGTAATGGTGAAATAAAAATTGTTGCTTGCCACTCATGAGTGGTGGCATATGGAAATTCGAACTGACCTCATTTTTGTCTACTCGTAGGTGAGATAGATTGTCATTTTAAGACCTTTTTTTTTTCTTTCAGAAATCGTGTCTTCAGAACAACCTCTGTAGCTTCACTTGAGGGAACTAATAACTGGAGTCATTTAAGTGGTCATGAATTAATTAGTTCTACAACGAGTTTATCGTTTAATAAACGGGAGTCATGCCTGAACTTAAACTTATGGTCAGAAATCTAGTTTTACATTCAAAAACTTGATAAAATATTGTTCCCTCTAAGGCCCCATGTTTCCTTTAATTGGCGAAATTAATTCACGGTTTTATTTTTGTATCTTCTTTTACACTACTTTATACTGATTTCCACTGACAGTAAAACCTCCCCAAGGTTGCTAGGAGTACATCCTCCTCCATACTTCCCTATGAAACTAACTTAATTTAATTGTTGGTAGTGCATATTGTTGTTTTCATCCCTTAACATGGTTGGGATGTTTTTCCTATGGGACATCGCTGATTCCCATATCTCAACTTTACAAGCGGACAATTTATAATTTACTGTATCGTCAGTAGTTCCTAGGAGAACATGAATAGCGTCGTTTTAATCTCTTCTCTCAAAGGTAATAACTTCCTATGAAAATGCCTTGAATACACTTGATATTCACTAATATCACCCGTAGTCTCACATATTTCACTTCCTAAGCTTGAATGTAGGGCTTTAAGTCCTCTATCCACCTCATCCACAAGGAAGACAAAAAAACAACTTGATAAAGCTAAATGGCAGTGAGTTGGGTTCAGTAAATAAAGGGAGATGGGGAAGCGCGGAGGGTTTTTTTTTTCTTTCTATTTTTTTTAAGAGTGGAAAAGGAGGAAGAGAGAATGAAAAAAATGTGTTGGTTAATGTAGACTAATTCCTCTGTAGCAGCATTTCTCAATCCAACCCTTGCTGAGCCATCCCTAACTAGTCCCTTGCCCACACCACCACAACCAATTAATACTCCCAACAAATTACTACCTCAGAGACCTTTCTTCTTGCCTTTTTTACTTAAAAGCTGCCTGAAAAAACGATTTCCTAAGGCTTTTTTTTTATGAACCAATCAGGGGGTATTGAAGGTTTTGTGCAGAGTTTACAACAGTAGCGTTCATTTTAAGACATAAAAAGGTGTAGAAATAAACCAATATCGTCATCTCTTTTGGTAGTTCCTGAAAACCTGTTTAGTTTAAATCTTAGTATTTTCTGTAATGGACTAACTGCGGTATTGGGAGGCACCAAGAACTCAGATGATGACTAAGGGCTCAGATGATTCATGAAGAACAGCTCTGCACTAAAAGAGTTTCATGAAGAACCTTGCTTCGACTGGTCTTAAGGTCCTTGAGGTGAGACCGCGGACAAGGTACATTCTTCCTTGTCCGCATACGTCATTAGAGATACCTGCCTTGACACGATGGTACAGCAGAAGTGACCCACGTTTCTCATAGACTATGGAATGTTAAATCTGTAAGAAACCATCCAATAATATGCTAAGATATGTTTTAGATAGAACATTTGGGGACTTATAGCAAAACCTAAAATTTTAGAAATGGCTGAAATCAAACTATGGATTATTGGAATGATTTTCAGTCTTACATTGGGTGGGACATTATAAGTTAAACTCTATTTAAAAACCTTTTAATTTTATAATGGCCTTCATAAATTGTTTTCTATAGTTCTGCTGTGCCAAATGCCTCTTCAGTGACAACAATACATATATTTTTGCTTCTTCTGATTAGACCTTGTACTTGTTTCTCTGTTTTTGTGTTAAGTTAATTTTTGCAAGGCATTATAATGATTTATTTATAAATCCTAGCGTCAAGTAACCAATAAAGAACTCCTCCCTCACTGAACTGGGAAGCATGACTCTCCATGTTAAAATGGTGTTATTCTCCCCTCCCCCTTTAGTTAACATCGAATAAGTATCATATTATCAGTGCCTGTGAAACATGACCCCCAGGCAAATTTTCTGTGTTACGGGCCAGTGCCAGGTGCCCCCTCCCAGTTTCCTCCAGATATAAATGGATAAATGGAAAGGTAAGCCCTTCTTTTATGCCCATACATACAAAAGAGCCATTTCTTAGAAGAATTTAATGATGATCATACATTACCATAATTCTGAAGTCATATTTTTTCATAAAATATTTTTTTTTTCACTGGAACTTTCGTAGACTAGTGCCGATTTTTGTATAAGTTAAATTATATACGGTCAGGTTTATCATCATATGCAGGACGGAGTTAATCAGATTCATCAGTGTCAAAAAACAAAAAAATGCAAAGATATCTTTATAACTAATACACCACGAAGTCACGCACGCTCCATAGGAGTTGCCCCGAATAGTTGCGTGTTGCTGTTTGATGTTTTCTTAAAGAACAACATACATTGCAGGAACAGTGGACATTCTAATAGGAAACGTACTTTACAATTATATTGAGAGCCTAACGACATGAGTTTGACTAACATGCGTAAAGTAATAAATACAATAACAGTTATATTTTTAGTGTCGTTTTCATTGGAGTCTGCAATATTTTATTAATTGTAAAATGAAGATCTACAAAAATTGCTGTTCAGTTTAATGTGACGCAAATTTTCAAACATTCAACATATTGGACAGAACTCATCTAGTAGATATCAAATATGGGGACAGTTAAATGTAAACTTCTGTATTTTTGAAGACCTTCTAGGGAAATAATTTGATCGTTACCGAACTCTATCTTTGAAAATTTTAAATAAAAACAAAGGTCAAGCTTTTAGCAGATTTCCCTTCTGGGAAATTAGCTATTGAGGTCGTACTCATGACGTGGTTTTCGAAAATGAGCACCGTTCAAAATTATATATATATATATATATATATATATATATATATATATATATATGTATATATATACATATATGTCTGTTAACGCTCTAGCGGTCGGAATTTTTGTTTGATCGTTACGAAACTCGATATTTAACCGTTTTATGTAAAAAGACAGATTAAGTTCGTTAATGGTTGAAATCGGACTAGAGCGCGGATTTAAGAAAAATGGAAATATATCCGATATTATGCATCAGATCGAAAAATTGTATAAAATCAACCTTATTGCAATTTAAATTTACTATAAATATTGTTATATATATATATACTCTATCTTGAATATTAACTGAGAAATTTGCATTTTTATGAAGTCTGTGGTCGGGTATAGTTTCCGTAACTGATCGGCTCAGGTAGAAGCTTCTTCTAACCTTACCTGTCGTTTCTAACCTTACCTGTCGTTTCTAACCTTACCTTACCTTTGTTACTTTGTGAGATTTATGCAAATACGTTCTGTTCATCCGTCGCCCCCCTTCTTTAGTTCTTGGACTACTAAAATTTGAGTTATTAAAATATAAATAATTCTTACAATTCAGAAGCCGTTTCAGTTTTGAATTTATTTTAATTATCTGGAAGATTTCTCATTACCGTTTGTATTTAATCACCGTGGTATTGTGTTACCAGTATGCAGATTTCTCTATTGTAAAACTTCACATGGGAAATCTGCTTAGTTTACGCAGCCCCAGCGTGACGGACTTTTTAGAGTTGGCGAACCTGAATTGGAACTTGGAATGACCATTGTAAGTGTGTAAGGGATCCCTATTATAGAACTTCACATGATGATTTGCTTATTGTACGAAGCACCTGCTTATTTATGCACGCGCCATAATGGACACGTGCTCGACACACGTGACCGGGTGTAGAGAGAAATTGGCAAAATAAGAGAAAGGATTTAAGGCTGACTAATATGAGCAAATCTTGGATGAAGCAGTCTCTTATAAGAAGTGAGGTTAGGGCTGGGAAGGTAATGCAGGTGAAAAACCGCTGGGCTTACCTCAGACACCACCTCCTCTCATGCCACATTACACGGGTGCCATCTCTTTTCTCTCTCTCTCCAACTTCTTTACAACATTCCCAACCAAATAGGTTCGTAGTTTCTACTCAACTACTTCTCGCCTCAAATAACATCTGTCTTCCCTCCTCGTCTTTATAACTCTAAAAGTCAATGGGGTTATATTCTAGCAAGAAAAAAAAAATGGAATTTATATCTAGACCTTTTTTTTTTTCGTAAGGATTTCTCCTGCAGATGTTGGGATAACAAGAAAGTTTGGCAACACATAGGATGTTCCAACCAACTTCACCTTTTAGTACCTTGGGCCATTTTTACGTTGTAACAGCCTTATGTGTCTATTCCTCAAGTAATTCTCAAGACAAGCTGATAAGAGATTTTCGGCTGAATACTATTCTACAATCACCAGATAAAAAGTTTAAGTTTAGTCTAGGTATCCCTAGACCCATACCAGAGAATATGACAATTTTACTCATGAACGTATTAAAAAGAATATACAATAAAATACATTGAAACTTACTTTACATTTTTGCGGAAACTCGAGCAAGGAAATTCACTATTATCATGTACTGTATGGCAAAACATATAGTCTAGAACGTAGTAACATTTTATTTTAATGAGATGAGGTGAAGAGAAAATCATCAATCGTTCGATTTTTATATGTATAATATATATTACCTGCGTGTATTTCTCTCTCTAACGGATTTAATTTTTTAGCAGATTTATCAAATATTGATATTGTTCTCATAACAATATATTTCAAAAATGTCTTCAAATGCTACCTCGGAAATAATGAATAAGAGGTCCGGTCAATTTTATTCACAAACACATGCCAGCTACTGCTATAGTGGAAGCAATTTTAGGAGAGAATATATGATGAGATTAGATCACTAGTGTCTGATACTTGCAAGGTGGGAAATCTGCTAGGTTAACGCAGCCCCTGCGTGGGGAATGTTTTATTTGATTACTACCGAAACCGAATCAATATGTGTCCTATATAAAAGTAAAGTTCGAGTATATTAGTGGTCAAAATTGGATAAGGAAAGCCTTAAGTAAAATCTTAACTCCTGTTTCTTTTCAAAATGTACTACGTAAGTACCTTCTTAATAATAATTAGTTGTATCGAAAAATTAAATCTGAGCATACAGTTGAACACTTTCTTCTGGAAGTATTATTATAACAGTTTAGTTGAAGTATTGTTATATAACAGAGTTATGACTTCTTAAAGTTTAATAATACATTTAACTAGTATCAACGTTTTGTGCAATAACAGGTTCTTGTGCCTTTAGTTATATTAAGACATCAATTTTTGAGAGCCCTTAATTGTTGACAGACTTGTGAGATTACGAACCTTTTATCATCTTGCATCTTTTGGATACAAACAGATCAAACCACCTTACTTAACAAATTATGCTACATTGACAAATATCCTAGTATGAATTGTATATTTATGAGGTGAATGTTGATTTACATTTTTAACGATAAGCAACTTTTAAAGTTTAAAACCCATTATTCAGGGTTTTAAATAAATCTTCTTCGGGGGGGGGGAGGGGAGTTTGTCTCTTGTAATTTTTACTGCGTTGAGATGGCGTCATGCGAACCCGTAGACCCTTCAAAAATTAGAAAGTTTATGGAATAAAAAAAAGAGGAAATTTTTAATCTTCAATATTAAATTGGTACTAGATGCGTACAACATAAATGTGTTGAAATGATGTATCATTTATATATTTTCGGAAATGTTTATATATATTAGGTATGTTAACATTTTGATAGTATATTGGGTACATTTATTTGTAATTTGTTTATGTTGTATGGTACGACCAAGTTTCATCTTTGATAGCATGTAGTACGTTAGTGTTTATACGTCAAGTATTTCTTTCGTTGTGTTAAGCACAATTGGTCCTCCTACAATTTCTTTTGGCTACTTTGGAGGGTCGCATTAATATGTCGGATAAGGATACTATTCTCGCAATTCTTTGACCTATTGCAGCTCTTAGAGGCTAATAATCTTATATTTTGTCGGAGAAAAAAAAAGTGTAACATATCTGAGGCTGTAGTAGTTTTACGAATTAGATTAAAAAACACTAATTGACCATATACTCCCAGGTTTAATGCTCACACGGGTCAAATTTGAAAATATTAAATCTACAAAACATGAATTATTCAATTCTGCAATACGTCAATTGCCTCATCAGAATTCAAATTACCACAGACTTGAATTCAAGACCTTTCACCCCTTCTAGGTCGAACCCAAGTGATACCACCTGCATTGAGAGCAAGTCACGTTCTTGTTCTAGGTCTCCCCTTTCTATTGTAGAGTCTTGCTAGTCATGTGCAACACTAGCTCATTGAAATCCTTAGAAAATAGTTCAACAAATTTTCTATTCCTTTTGACAAAAAAGACTTGAATGTTTAATAGTGTTGGTAATTCAGGGAAATATGGCTTCCAACCATGATCTGATAAAGGACGCGGTCGTCTGGAGCGGAAGGTCGATTTAACTCGCTCTCATTTGACTATCAAGTCACAACATTCATAGAAACCATTTATTGTCTTTGCGGTGCATTTCCTTTTCAGTTTAGTTTGCGCTGGTTTATCATTATTCTGCAAATATTTTTAAACTGGCTATTATTTCGCCGATTAACAATATCGTATAGTTTTGTTTCGATTACATTGAACATTTCTCAAGAAAATGCCCATCAGAAAGCAAACAATGATGTAAACGGTACTATTGTAGGAGCGAGTAGGTAAATCCTTGTGGGATTGACAATAGGAAAGGGCCGCCATTAGCCAGTAGTACCAACCTCGTAGTAGCTGTGTATTGTAGGCCGGAGGTAATATCGCCGGGGGAGTGGCAACACTGTTCCACTCAGTGTAGCCAGTTCCATTCCTAGCCATGCCAATGATTTGCTGGCTGTTTCTTGTCTCGAGTCCAGCCACAAATCAGGTCGCCAGATGGTATTCGCAACCCCTTCCTATCTCACCCCCTCACTGCTTACTCTCTCTCTCTCTCTCTCTCTCTCTCTCTCTCTCTCTCTCTCTCTCTCTCTCTCTCTCTCTCTCTCTCTCTGTCTCTCTGTCTCTGTCTCTGTCTCTGTCTGTCTCTGTCTCTGTCTCTCTCTCTCTCTCTCTCTGTCTCTGTCTCTGTCTCTGTCTCTGTCTCTGTCTCTGTCTCTGTCTCTGTCTCTGTCTCTGTCTCTGTCTCTGTCTCTGTCTCTGTCTCTGTCTCTGTCTCTGTCTCTGTCTCTGTCTCTGTCTCTCTCTCTCTCTCTCTCTCTCTCTCTCTCTCTCTCTCTCTCTCTCTCTCTCTCTCTCTCTTAAGAAATAAGATACTTTTTTTCATGCATTACTTACATTTAAGCACATAAATGTATATATTAATACATAACATATACAATTAATTCAAAAATAAAACTAAAAGCTCCAAGGTTCTTTCCACTTATTTATATGAACCATTATTTTTCACCTTATACTCTTCAATAAAGTTTTCCGTCCTTTAATTATGCGACACTGGACGCCCAAGCTCTGCTTCCCTTTTTACATGAGCGCCTGAGACATTATTACATTTTATATTTTATTGGTATAACCACACAGTTATGAGGGAATACACCTTTAAAAAATAATGGAAAAAATAATATTTACTCTTTTTATGTAAAAAGAAAGATCATGTTCGTTAATGGCTGAAATCTGACCAGGAGGAGGGGGTTTAGAAGAGAGAAATTTTGAAAATTCGAAATATCTCTGTTATGATACGTCGGTTTTTTACATATTTTCCGTATAATGAGTACTAACCGAGATATTTGGATTATATAGTTTTACGCTTTCATTAAACCCCCACTCCTACTAGTGTCTTATCAATAATATGCTGATATATCATGAGCCACTTCATTCAAATGTTAAATGCCAAATATTGTTTTCAACAAACATTTATTATACGAGATACAAATAAACACATGCTGTTGCCCCCCCCCCTTCTTTTGTTCTTAGATACCTAAAATCTGAGTGATTGAGATGGAAATTATTCTGATTCATTTCAAATTACTCCACTAGCTATAGTAAATAGTTTTAAATAAAATTAACATGTTATATTCAGATATATTTCATTAATCATCATTATCTTTCCGTAGACTAATTCTATATTCAGCGCTGCGGCGGTAGCAGCCCTGTTTGTTTACAATTCAGACGCTTTCCGTTGTAGATATTATTTTGTAAATTGACTGAATGATTTCTTATTACCCTTTTTATTTATTCTCTTAACATTCACGATAGAGTTACCAGTATGTTTATTTATCTCTTGTAAACCTTTCCGTGAGAAATCTGTTTAGATTACGCAGCCTCTGCGTGACGGACTTTTTATAGGAAGAAAAGGTTTTGCTAGTATAAGTTGAACATAATATTAGTAGCAAGACCGTTAGTTAATTTTTGGCACATAATTTTTGGACATATTTGTCAGGAAGAGACCTAATCATTTTTACTTCTGATAAAGGTCTCTGATGGAGGCAAGACGAACTCACCTTTAAACTCTGCATAGTAACCGGTTAATAACCTTGTATGAATTTGCTTATTCTTGAAAGGTTAAAGAAACTCCCAACACAAACTTGTACGTGGGTGTCCTAGAGAATATGGAAATAAACATAAAAAAATCCTTATATGATTAAAACAGCTCGTGCAATGAGCGTAATTCATACCATTTCATTTTAGACCACTGCTATTATCACTCAAACACCTGTTCCTTTTCATCAGTCTGACAGGCTTTGAACCTTCCACTATTAATCGTATTTGGAAGCCTTGCTCAAGAGGGGATCCAATTCTCTGATATAAATGTATTGTTACTACTCTCCCCACTGTATGTAACATGAATAAAACAACAGCGATTGAAATCATGTTTCCATCTAGCCTCGTGTAATTTCTGTTGGCTAAAAATCTCGTGTAAGTACAGAAACTCAGTATAATATATATTTAAATACTAGTTGAGAAGTGTATCTATAAACAAACAAATATATTCTAAGTTGGTATTCTGGCAGGTGGAAGTGAATTATATTGCAGGTTGAGTAAAAGCCCGAACTTACACAATAACCATTCATTGAAGCGACATAGCTCTTTCGACGCAGTGCATCTTCTTCAGTTCCCTAATGTCCTCCCATAGGACCAGACTCCTACAAATGATCGGACAAATAAATAAAATCATGAGGCGTACCTTAACCTGAATAAACACGTAAAAAGCATTTATAAGAATGGTTGACTGTTGATGGAAATTTCGCACGACTTACGATTTTATATATATTGTCTGATCAATGCCCTATATTAATGAGGAGAGTGGTGTGATGACTGGTACCTAGTACCTAGGATTATTTTATAGCTTTTAGTACGTTTTATTCAAAATGTATATCTGTATTTTTCGCAATAAAACCGTTTAACTTAAAATTTATTTTATTCTTATTTAAAATTCACAGCGTGACCTCGACATACGTGGTTGAATCCACCCTTCAAAAAAGAATTATTATATATTCAATTTTTCTACAGAATTCAATATTATTATAAAGTACTAAGGCATACATTACATTATTCTTTGAACTAGCCCAAAACGATAGTAAAAATTTCACAATTCATCCTCCTTTTCTTGTATAATTGTATAAATAAATGCTGCCTTAAATAGTTATTTATTATACAAGTGACAAAAGTAGATCATTTTACAACTCGAGTGAAACGTTTACCCGCACGAGCGAAGCGAGTGTGGTTATTTCACGAGAGTTGTAAATTCTACTTCCGTCACGAGTGTAATATTAAATTTTTTCTGTAATCTTGTAATACATGATCAGATCTAACCAGAATATGAACAAAATTAGGATGTTGTGAAGATTATGGTATGTTGTTGGTAGGTTATAAGCATGGTTGTGAAAGGTTATAAGCATAGTTATAAAACAACTAGTGATGATTGTGAAGTAGTGCAGTTATAAACAAGTGCAGGTTATAAACAAGGAAGGTAATTATTATTATATTTAAATTTTAAAATATATTGATTATTTCCACCAATAATTCATTCACATTTCAATTTATTTTGTTAAAATAAATTCTTACAATGTTAAGAAACATTTAAAAGCATTTAATTTCCAACTTCAAATTATTTTTTAATTTATACTTATTACTAATTAAGAAGTCAATTCAAGGCAGTGATTACTTTCTTCACTCTATTGCAAAATGTTTCACTTTCTTCACTCATTTCAGTTTTGTAATGTTACCATTGTTCAACGATTACTGAAAAAAGAAATTTACATATATTTCATATCCCATATCCAATTACAATATCATTCTTTGAGATAGAATACCTATCCAATTTCCCTGAGGTTTACAGCGATATTGATTTTTTTTTACCCTTACTACTGTGCTAAAAACTCCAACTGTTTTTTTGTTTTTTTTTTTAATTCGTAAATATAATTTGCACAAACAAAACTGGAAAAAATGTATATAACATGATTTAATACCATTTATAGAAATTATATTCACAATTTTTTTTTTACATTTCTTATTGCCCATTACTCCAGAAAATTCCACAGCAGGCTATCCAATCATCCTAATCCAGAAGTCCGCTCATCCATATTCCCCTCCACAAGAGACAATGGCCCAGAGATCTCCTATAGAGGTGTAATGTGAAGTGATAGCAGTGACTATTTTCTTCTCAAGTGCCATTCCTCGTTAGCTCTTGACTTCCTTGCCAGGCAGGGAGAGGCTGCTCCTCTCATTGTGGTGAAGGGTGAGATTCTGTCGAGAGTGATGGAGGATGATTGTATTGTACATATCGCACATTACCAAATGCATTTAAATGCAGAATGTAATATTCTTAATAAAATAAAATAATCTAATAACGGCAGTCCCATGCGCCCAGAACATACAATACCATTCTTGTAGAGTGATGCTATGATTTCATTAGGATACTCAAATACTAAAACTTGTTAATGGAATAGGAAACTAAAAATGGAGCAGTGTAATGAGAGTATTGTTTTTAGTAATATGCGATAAAACACACGCATTTATCATTCTGATTCTATTTAAATATTAATTATTATCGTCCATTCTATGCTACTATGGCTTATCGGGACTGCTTATAGTCTCTCTTTTCAAGCCAGGTGGGTTTAGGGACAGTGGGTTCGTCGCTAAATAAATACTTATACTTTAAGTTGGGAATCGAACCCACGACTTATTGTTTAAAGAGTGCATTAAGACCAACGCCTTAACTCAGGTCTCTATCATTTGCCCTCTGGAATTATTTGCTCACCGATATGTAACTGTCCTCTAAAACGGTTGTCTTTCAGAGTTTTTAAAACCATTATCTAGGCTCTTTTGTGTTTTCTGACAAGATGAAATGATTATTAAGTAGATTCTGTGTTTATGTGTATATTATTTCACAACGGAAATGAGACGGAAAAATGTTTTTGTTAGTCTCGAGCGAGATGCACAAACTGGCGAGATGTATGCCATTTAAAAGCTACAAACGTTTTGTTTGGCTGAACACTCGTGTGAATGGAATTAGCTATCTCGTCAAGGGATAGGACAATGCTACGTGTCATCCACACGCCTTTTTAACCCCACGTTGTCCGCAGACTCTACTATTGTCTGTCAAAATCAGCTGATACTTTTCATTTCTATTTTTTTAGCTGCACTCTCCCCATTTATGGTCGTTCAGTAAATAAATTTTGTCGTGAATATACCGCAGAATGTTAGAAAGTTCCAATTCAAGTATATTAGAAGTCAAAGGAGTATTATAAAATTAATAGTAAACAATGGTCGTCGCAATAAAAGGGGAAGAACAGGAAAACAGTATAGCTAGATTGATGAATATCACTTATCAACCAATGAATCTTGTTTGTGACACTTTAGAAAAGATTTGTTGGGGTAATTTTGGTATGTAAACAGGTTCAATACCATATTTTTAATATAAAAAATAGGAATACTCCCTGACAATTGCTGTTGTCAAAACAAAATTGTTTACGTCCCTTAGTATTAGTTGTTAATTATTAGTTATTAGTCTGACTGTACACAACAAAAGTGGTTGTAATTTCTTATATATTATTCACGGAGGATGTACAATATGTAAAGTATTTTCTGCTTTATATTTTATTCCCCTTTTAATCCAACCAGAGAAGACCAATATTTGCGTGAAAATGCTTACCTAAGCCATAACCTGTTCTAGAGGGAATTATAGTACAGTATGTTACCAGAGTAGTTATTAGTCTAAAACTGTTTATAGTAACTCAGATATTTAGGAATATACATTTTACTCCTTCTCGAAACCTCTTTCCACTTCATTTGGGCTGTCATTGGACGATGTCATTTCTTCATGTGTGCTGCAAGTACCAAACAGTTTAATTTGGCTTATTCTATTATATTCTCAAAAATGTTCATTTTCTCCTCAAGAGACGATAACAGTTTAATAATTAATTAGTTTCGTGGAATTCAATGGATTTCATTTTCCAGAGAACTCATTTTTCTTCTTGTATTAAATTTTAAATTGGAGTAACAGTTCAAAATGTAAGCTGTTAGAGAAACTTTCGTCTATTTCAGTTCATAATTAAGCTTTCCACCTGCTCAGAACAACAGTAATTTAGCTAATTCGTTTTTGTTCTAAACTAACTTGGGAAAAACACACATTGAGGTTGTTCGGTCAACTTAGGTGTAGCTTGTCTGTTTATCTTCTCCGTGTCAACTCAAATAGTTTGAAATTAATATGAGGTTGACACTTAATTCTACGGGCTTAGATATAAACCAAAAATAGTTAACAGAAATTATATGGTATGAGTGTTCGTCTAATTTTAATGAAATTAATTATTTCTTAGGTTTTCTGATTTAATGAAAATGTATTCCGTCTAAGGGGCTTTAGAAAGTATGTGGGGTTCACACGGAGTTTAAATATTGGAAAAAAAAATTGCGAAATCACTGAATGGTTAAAGACGCCAGGGAGGACTGCAGTATCTACCAGTAAATTTAGAAAACGTAATTTTAATAGTTTCACAGAGCTTACAACGTAAATTTTGGTAAAGCAAATACTTCTAGAGATAATTACGAATTTGTATTTTCAAACAAGTGTAAAATGTTCATGGTAATAGTGAACAATTTACAACAAATACAACAGGTGATATCACCAACAGTCCTATTTAATTAAAATTAAATTATAATAATAGTTCTTGAGTTAAAGATGAATTTGTAGTTTCAAAAACTGTAAAACGTTCATATTAATCGTTAATAAAATAAAACAGGCGATGTTACCAACAGTCATACTTAATTAAAAATAAATTAAACCAAACACTTCTTGTGTTAACGATGAACTTGTAGTTTTGCCACCACACACTTACATTCTACTACTCACAGACAGTCAAATACTTTTACACAAACTAGACAACATGAAAAACCACGACAAACATATAGAACAAATACGCCAACACAATTAAAAAAACAGACTGACTTTCATTCACTTCAAATGGGTCAAAGCACACGCAGGAATTATGGGCAATGAAATAGTCGATATCCATGCCAAAAGTGCCTCTAAAAGTAGTGAAGAGGTAATTTACAATACAATTACTCCAATTATGTTAAAATCATTACTGAGAGAAAAAAAGTATTAATTTGTGGCAACAGAGATGAAATCAAACAGATAAAGTATTACATCTAAATTTATATATCCCTATTTTAAAAGCCTATCCCAACATACATTCTATCTAACACAAATACTAACTGGACACGGAAATACAAACTCCTATTTATACAGATTCCAACTTACTGACTCAAATACTTGTAAATGCGACAGTTACACTGAACAGACAGTCACCCACCTGATTTATGAATGTAGACTTACTCAAGACATACGAAGACAGTTAAAGACTCATATTCCCGCATGGCCTATCAGTCCTGATATTTTATTTTCAAAACACATAAATTTATTAAAAGAAATAGCCTACAATATCCTTAAGCTGAGAGAGGAAAAGATAATATAAAATTAATATTATGTTTTAAGTAAATTAATTAATAATTAAAAATTAATATTGTACTATTTAATGTTTTTTGTTTATTTTATCAAGTTTAATTTTATAATTTTATTTCCATTCTAATATGTACATACATTATTATATAAAAAATTGTTAACATTTTGACAAAATGCACATATAATGCAAATATGCATGGGATGCACAGAAAAATAAAATTAAGAAAAAAAAAACTTGTAGTTTTAAAAAACTGTAAAACGCTCGTCCAAATAGTGAACAAAATAAAACAGATTACGTCACCAAGGATCCTTTTTAATTAAAATTTAATTCAATAGTTCATTCAGATTTTTGTTACTGATATTGCTATTAATATAGATTTTTTTTAATTCTTCAAACTACTCCTCTCGGAGGAAAGGTCAACACATTATTTTGCTGGCTGTCTGCTGCAGCGATCGTCTCTCCTGCCTCACTGCAATTTTTCAACGACTCTCTGGCCATCTTCCTCAGACGATTTCTCATAGTTTTTTCATAGAACCGAGCTACGTCATTCGTTGGCATTCTTACACATACACATAACAGCAACGTTTAGAAAACCATTGAAATTTGAACTGTTCTTGTGCTCGTTTACGTATTTAAAAAAAATTAATAGCCTGTAGTAGATAAAAAAAACTTTTTGTTTCGTTACATATTTCGGTTTGGGTATAATACGGTTAGGATATAGTGCTCTAAACAATATAGGAAAAACTAAATTTCATTTTCCTTTTTTTTCTCATAGCCAGTAGAAATTATGCCTGGACTAAAGATGGAGCAGAGTTCACAAATATATATATATATATATATATATATATATATATATATATATATATATATATATATATTTGTTATCAAGCATTCGGCGTGAATCATAAACTCATTTATATAAAAAAAGGCACTACGCAAAGCTGGTCTCCATTCCACATCGCCCATCAAAATTTAAGAGTAATATCTTTTTTAAATAATAATAATAATAAAAAAAAAAGATCTTTTTTTTAATATTACCCAGTTAGGCAGATTAGGAGGCTGTCCCTAATGGGAACCCTGCAGAAGGAGGACAGCTTGTTGGTTGTTATATATATATATATCTATATATATATATATATATATATATATAGGTATATATATATATATATATATATATATATATATATATATAGATTATATTTGTGTGTTTTTTTATGTGTTGTATGTGTATGTAAGGCCTACTCATAAATTCAAAAGTTCGATACAGATTTATTGTGTTAGAATCATGCATAACCAAGCTTCCTTTCTCAATAGCCTTTGAATTGGCATTGTGTGCAGAACAGTTTCAAACTTTCTTCTCTCACATTTGTTGCCCCTTTTTTTTTGGGTTGCATAAAACTCATTTGGAAAAATTTGTTACCTGTTCTATATAAAGGTCATCAATAAATTTCATTTTATCTGTTCTAAACAGGGTGTCGAGAAGTGCCCGATTTAGAACTTTCTTTAAGTCCACATTCTTATAGTGCCTTCATTGTTGGCTTACTTTATGCAGAATGCAAAGCGAAATCAATAAGCGTTTTACTTGGTGTTTTTTGTGGAAAATCACACACCCTGTTTACGGGAGAAGGTATATGCTTATATATTCTGTTATTATTATTATTATAACTAACTTTTTAGCAGATTTCAGGGAAATCAGCTATTGAGGTCGTACTCATGACGCGATTTTCGAAAATTTTCTTCAAATGTCCATTGATCCTACCCAGGAGGTGATGAAAATGAGGTCCGTTCAAAACTATATATATATATATATATATATATATATATATATATATATATATTTGTCTGTTATCGCTCTAGCAGTCGCAATTTTTGTTTTTCCGTTACCAAACTGGATATTTAGTCGTTCTATGTATAATGAAAGAGCAAGTTCGTTAACGGCTGAAATCGGACCACAGGGCGGGGGGGTTGCGAGCGGGGAATTTCGAAAATTCAAAATATCTCCGTTACTATAAGTCGGATCGAAAAAGTGTATAGAACCAATCTTATTGCAAAATAAATTTGCTATAAATATTGTTCTATACATTTATTCTGTATCTTGAATATTAACCAAGATCTTTGCATTTGTATTGTGTGTGTGGTCGGCAGGAGTCGTCTATGTTCGGGACTTTCCACCGAGAGCTAGGGCGGCCGTTTCCGTAACTGTTAGTTCCTCATGAATAGGTTTAGAGATTCCTTACTACTACTGTTGTTATTAGGCAGATTTCTCTATTGTAAAACTTCACGTGGGAAATCTGCTTTGTTTACGCAGCCCCTGTGTGACGGACTTTTAATTTTCATTGATTGTGCTGTTGTTTTGAACTTGAATATTTTTATTGTATTTATCAAAAGAAGTACAAAATCCTTGATCCATTTGAATGAGCCATCAATTATTTGATTGTATTGTGTTGTATTGAGCTTAAATCATTAGATCTAGACTGTAGTAGCTTTATGTAGCTTTCCATTATGAATCTTCTGAACTAAACGAGATTCGATAATCTTGTATTTCGGATAATCCTACAAAAGTAAATTAATAAATTTTTGGTGCTCATGTTAATTGAGACGTTGGTCATAATAAACTTGGTAAACCTACAGACATGTTTTCGATTCCCTTGTGGGCAAATACGAATTTATTGTGTAGAACTAAATATAATCCTTAGTCCCATCTTGGCTAGAAAAGGGTAGTAACCCGTAAATGACTAGTCCCGACTAACTTCAATAGCACGCAAATAAATAGCCAATAATAAGTAAATTACTATTATTGAATTCTGGATGAGATTAGCTTGATTTATGGAACGAAAAAAAAACATATTTTACTTAAAGGAAGACTATATCTCAGTGTTTTAGTTGGTTTGTTGATTTCGGACATGTTAAGTTAAGGAAAAGGAAAAAGAGTTCCACTCCCTGAGAGGTCTGAACTTTCCTATGCCACATACAATGTTCAAAGATTCGACGTACGGGATATTTCGGAAATAAGTCAAGGTAAATGAGCTCATTTAATCTGCTGAATGAAAACCCACACGCTTGGGAAAATTCGGATGAAGTACTATTATATGCGGAAGACCCTGTAGTGCCTTGTGGATGCTACTAAATACTGTAGGAAGCCCGCTCTTGCGGGGTATTCTGAAACGAATACACAAGTTGAACGCATTCAGAATTAGTATTCAGAGTTGGAAGTTAGCCGCTCTCTCGATCCAACTTGGAGCATCCAACTTCGGTCCTTGGGCTTCCCAAATCCCCGAGGTGGATTTGACTCCCGTGGCAACCTTGCACAATAAACCCCTCCCTCAGTATCAAATGCAACCCTTTCATTATGAGTCTAGATAGGGAACTAAACTAACTCTATAGGATATGTGAGACAAATGTGCTAGCATAAACCTCATCTGACGTAAACGTGACTTTATTCTGGTCTAGAATGTATCATAGTTTTGTCTCATAACAGATCTATTTTCTTTTCATCCATTGCAACTGCTATCTTATCATGATTGATTTTTAATAATGAAGGAGAACATGCTTCACATGAATAATCCCCATTTAAATATTCATAATTAAAACTATTACTAAAGTGAACGTAACTGTCCCAGTTGTTCAAGCAACAAGTCTGAATTTTAAGTATTTTTAAGTTGTGTCAACATTTATATTTTATTTCATTATTAAAACTAATTTCTCACTTTACACAAACCATTTTAAAGTCAATGTGGGGCATTTGTTTGGTAGGTCTATCACTAAATTAATTCCTTTTTCCCAATACTCAAAGATTTCCTAGTGTAAGGAGATCCAATACCTTAACACACATGGCTCCTTGATTAATACGAAGTAAAGGAACTGTTGGAATCGAGATGAATTTCTGTTTTTTGGGTTTCAAAGGATTATCCGTAATGGCCACCTAGGAACTAATCTTAGCTATTTTTTCTCTTGCGTCTGTACATATTACGCATTAAACAAAAAAAGGCCTTCCAGCTGGTACCGCCTAAACTAAATAGGTGCTAGAATGGCACGTTGATGTGCCCTCTTAAGTAGGGTTGTGGGTCTAATGAGATGGATATGTGGGCACAACTTATGGTTAACTTAGTGGTTAAGGCACAACGTAGTGGTTAAGATTGTGCACAATAAGACGATGGAACCTAGCTGCCAGGCCTCAACCCCTCTCACCCTCTCCGAGTTCCTCGGGACACAATGATATGAAAAACGAATCCTACAGATCCATAAGACACACAATACTCTCGTACTTGCCTCAATAAATGAGACGACAATTGTCATCTGTGACCGAAGGGGTACAAAAGCCAATTCTTCAATCAGTTCTTACACCTCTGTCTGAGAGTTGATTGAAACAGCGACCACCGCTTCGTGACTGGCTACTGCGAACGGATCCAGGACACCACCTATTAGTTCTGGTCTAACTTGGCGAGGGCTTCCTTTACCAACCCCTTGGTATGGTCTATACCTCTCAGCAGCATAGACCGGTTCCATGCTCAGGGACTGTTCCGATGCCGAAGGGGTTGGTCCCGCTGCCATACCCAACTCCTCTATGTACCGACTAGCATTTACTTAGCATTTACTAGGCACTTGCTCTGTACCCAGACCAGATCCCCGCATTCTTTGTCTCTCTATGCCCCCCGGGTAAGGGAACATATTACGGATAACTGCCACACATTATAATTACCCCCCTGTGTCGTGGTTAACAGATGTTGGAAAACAAAATAAATACTAATATTTAAATAATAATATTTTCGGCTTGACTCAAATTAAGATGGTTATTTTATTTTAGCCGCCACTAAACCACCCTTCCTCCAGGTCCGATTATGACCATTAGCAAATATCTTTACCTTTATATGAATTGCTTCAATATAGGCATGGTTAAAATCAAGTAAATATTGAACTCTCTACAAAATATAATCTTTATTGATAACGCCACATTGAACATATTTGCTTGTATCTCATATAGTAAAAGTTCGATGACAAACCGTATGGAATATGTAAGTTAGAAATAAGTTCCTTCATGATATATCAGTTTATTGTAAATATGAGATGAGTAGGAGTTAAGATTTACTGAATGCTGGCAACTAAAAATGCAAATCAATGTTCGCTCAATATTTGAGGTAGAAAAAATCGATATACTACAGCATTTATAGAAAAAAAAATTTAATCGAGATTTGTGGTATACAATTTTTCGATCTGACACATAATAACGAAGATACGTTGAATTTTCAGTCGTTCAGATAAGATCTTTAGTAGGTACGTATAGTAACAGTTTATTTGAGAACTTACAAATCGATACAATTTAAATCTAAACAGATCCTATTGGATTGAAACGGTGTCAATTTTTGTAATTATTCAAATTATATTAAATGTACCTATATATTTAAATGGATTTACAACTACAATTCACTTTAAACAAAGGTTTGAATGGACAATGTTCTAAGATTTAACCAAGGCAATATTTCGATGGTATGAACTTGGATCTTTGGCGAAATTCGGGTGAAGTTCGATAAGAGGTTGTTTGCAGTCACCATTTCAGTTATTTGAGTGGAAAACCTGCTTAGTTTACGCTTCCCAGGGAGGAATAATTACGCTAACGTAGTGGTATGCTCCTGACGAGTTCATTTGAACAGCGAAACAAGTAGAATTGGCAAAGGAAATGAATATGATTAGACGAATGTGAATTTTATTTTATGGGCTACAATTAAATATTTTATTTATTGTACTTTTAAATTTCAATAAGTATTTGGAGCAGGTGAAAAGAAATCCAATTTTTTAAAAAATACATCATCAATTTTCGCCATATAATAAACGTATTAGTGTCTTGTCTCGAAAGTCAATTGTGACGATTACCCATGAAGCTCCAGCGTACTTAAGTTTGCCGTATATGTCATGATTATACGTCAAAAAGTAAATTTTTAAACGCCATTTTATTTTTTATCTTAACTAATTGATTTCAGAAGTTCAACTAAAATCAATAGACAAATGAGAGTTTCCCTTGCTCTTAATGAAAATGGTGATGATTTTCCACTCCAAGAGCCCGGAATAAAAGACTCTGGGTTTCGTCTCTATTAATTCCAGCGTGTTTGATCTTTGAAGCGTTGAATTAGTTATTAGTATTATACAAAGGCTGAAGCCATTAATTCAAATAATTCTTTAAGGCTCTCAAGATTAAGCTAGGAATGAAATGGAAAGAAATTATTAATTTCCCCTTTGAAAAGACTAAAAATTACAAAAATGGTTGGGCTATAATAATTCCCGCTTGGAAGGGTCCAACTCGCAATAATATCAGCTAGGGCATTTTGTTGTACTAGTCACTTTAGAAAAATTAAATCATCTCTACGAATATTTATTAAAAACGAGTGAGTTTGTTTTCACAAGCTTTTTGTACAATAAATGTTTAAAGATAGTTTTTAAATTTCTTTGAGGTAGTGGCTGTAATCCATTTCAATGTGTTTGAATAAAAAGCTCGCTCTTCCAGAAAAATTGTTATTTGGAGAGTACTTTCGTTTCATATCTTCAGCTCTACATGACTAAGTAACAATAAATTATATACAGCGTTCTCTGCAATCCATAAATTAAAATAAAATGAATGAAAAATAAATTTATAGAAACAAAATTAGTATCTTCAGATGTACATTTGGCAGCCTCATGGCGGGTTATAGGGACTTTCGCCGGTACTTTCTCGGAAGGCACACTTAGTCAATTTTCGACAGCATCCAAAGCCCAAATTTTAAAATTGACTAAAAATTCAAAATCTTCCTTTTCTTCATTATAAGTGTCATATTAATATGTGCAGATAGGGACACACACATACATCATTTTCCCACTGTCTATTTATCCTCAATCTCATCAGATCTTGAGATAATATGTCATTTTATTCTTCTTATTCCGTTATTGTTATTATTTAGTGATGTACTTCAAGTAGATACTTTTTCTTGTTCCCAGATCTGGTTGTACATATTTAACCCCGATCAGTACTCTTAAAAATCTTGTAAGGGATTAAATCGACTCTTAAGTATTATTCTCATTAACTGTTTAACTGAAGATTATTAAATGTCAACTTCGTGAACTGACATTCTCAACGGACTATACAAAAGCATTTTAACGTTGGTTATGTTGCACTGAATGGAAGCGTATTGGGAATATATATATGCAGACGCCTCTACTCGTCGTCTCTACGTGAACATTTTGCAAGCAAGATTGAACATTCGACAAACAGGGACTGTCTAAATGGATTCATCTACGGAGAAAATTCATGCATTATTTCTCCATCGATCCTACCTCGGTGTTGATGAAAATGAGGTCCGTTCAAAACTATATATATATATATATATATATATATATATATATATATATATATATATGTCTGATACCGCTCTAGTGGTCGCAATTATTGTTTAATCGCTACCAAAGTTGATATTTAGTCGTTTTATGCAGAAAGAAAGATAAAGTTCGTTAACGGCTGAAATCGGACAAGGGAGAGGGGGAGAATTTTTAAATTTCGAAATATCTCCGTTACTGTAGGTTGGATCGAAAAAATGTATAGAATCCGTCTTATAGCAAATTAAACGTACTATAAATATTGTTATACGCATTTATTCCCCTATCTTGAATACTAACTGCTATATTTGCATTTTTCAGTTTTCAGCCATTAGCAAATCTGCTTAGTTTACGCATCGCCGGCGTACCGGACTTTTATCATTTGAATCCACGATGGCAAAAAACAGTGGTTATATATATTAAAAAAGTCTGTAGTGTTCAATAAGTAAACAAGAAAGAATATTAAAAGGCTGTTAAACCAACGAAAAGAGCAAATCACTTAAATAGACACGAGGGTTAGTTATTAAGAGTAAAGGAGAGACTACAAAAGAAATGGCATCTAAATAGATTCGAAATCTCATTTAGTCTGTGCTTACAACAATGCCATGTGTCAGACCTGTTTATTCTATACATCTCAGTGAGACAAAGGGCTCTTGGCCTCATTAACTTGATAGCAGAAAAAAGTTATATGTAATGGCTAAATTTAAAGCCATTGCCAATCTTTTCAGAATATGTTTTGTAGAGCTTAGTACATCATGTGTATCTAGTTATGGAGCTGCATTTTAACAAGGTCTTGCCTTAGTAAATTGCTAAAAAGGAGTTTAGTTTAGGGAGAACAATATTTCGTTCATTCTGTCCTATATCTATATATATATATATAAAATTGAAACTTCTGTCTGTACATTGATTTTTTTTATCGCGAAATTCCACGATAACTTTTCGTTTCACATGTCATAGACACCATAACTACATTTTTTTTCTTTCGTGTCTGTTTGTTTATTTGTTTGTTTGTTTGTTACCTTTTCACGCATAATCGGCTGAACCGAATTTTATGAAACTTGGTAGGTATATTACTCCTAGCCCAACTTAGACTTTAGGCTATATTAATATTCTCTAAGACGAACAGGAGTGATATTTCGTTTCCTATTGCTTTTTCAGCAAATATGCACATAACAAAAGTTGTTTATTTTGTTATTTAGAGTAACTTTTGTTATATGCACTTTTGCCGTATACGGAAGCATAAATGAGTTATACGCTATAAACTATAGCGGGAGTCCACAATTTTATTTGGCACTAAAGACTCAACCGAATTAAACCAAACTCGGTATGTGAATTAGTACTAACGCCTTCATTATAATAAGCTATACTAGCATTTTTAGGGACGGGCAGGAGTGAAGGTTATAAGGAAGGCCTGAAATTAATAATAATAATTTCCTATTAGGGTTTCGGCAAATATGCACATAACAAAAGTTGTTTATTTTGTTATTTAGAGAAATTTGCTCAACACTTCTTTTCAATATGAACTACCAGGTACCTCACCTGAAAAAATTAATTCAAATGTATGTCAATATTTTCTCCTTAATAATTCAAATCTATGCATAATGCACAGGAGACGGGAAATATGACAATATGGAGGACAGTGAAGTCTTACATGAAATATTAATTTTATTATTAACAAATCCATAGCAACGACAGGTATAATAAACACTGGGACGGGTAAATGTCAAAATATTGTTCAAAGTAAAGCCTTGCCAAAAAAAAAATACCGTCACCATTCAGCGTTAAATGAATTCCCGGGCGAAGCCGGGTATCTGAGCTAGTTATTTATTAATTTTGTTTTCATTCTAGCGTAATGGCAGCTTATATTTAGAAAAAGAAGCTATTTGGTTTTGGTCGTGTGGCAAAATTACTCGTGTTCGAACCTTGGCGAACCGTAGTAAATAAGTGCCCAAAAAACAAGATCAATTAGAATTAAAAAAATCAATCTATGTATCGTTTCTCTATCTGGGAAGAAGGGGAGGATTATAGATGAATAAAACGAATGAAAAAAAAAGAAAAAAAAATCCCGTTATTATAAGTCGGATCATAATTTGTTGTACAAACAATAATATGTTGCAAATTGTCCACAATCCATGATTTATACGTTTTTGCTAACTCGAATATTGAGCTATATATTATAATATTTTATTCTTCATCAAACTCCCAAGCTATAAATTTGTATTTAGGCCACCTGAGCCACTTAACATTTCATGCCCAGCTAACACTTCATGTTCTATGCACATAGGTATCTTATTGCTAGAGAAATGAAGAATCGGTGGTGAGAGATCACCAGCATGCCCCGGTCGTAGAAAATTTGAAGTAAATAATCATTATCAGGAATTAGGAATCAAAATGAAACTAAAATGTATTCCTGAATTTTTAGGAACCTAAGAAAAGCCACCAGTTACACGGTTCTTGTATGGCAGCGTTTTTTTTGCTCATAAAACGTAATATTGCCTAATTATTTTGCGAACTATAACATATTTATGTCTACATACAATACATATTTAAGGAAGTGGTTTCCAGAAAATACAAATAGCATGGCTCTTTTATAAATTAATAATTATAGAAAAAAAATCAATATAACGGTTTCCGTCTTGAGAGGTTGAAATATACATACTTAGGGAAGTAGTTTCAAGCAAAACATAAATATTATGCACCTTTTTTTACGTATTTCCTCTACATAGTACCCCTATGTGGAGGGATTTTATTTTCTGCACATCCGATGCATATTAGCATTATATGTGCATTTCGTCAACACATTTAACAATTTTTTAACTAAAACTAAAGCCATTAAATAAGAACAATTAAGGAATACAATTAAATAACCAATAAAAAATTACATAATATTAATATTATTATATTATGCACTCATATCAGCATGCTTTCTGAAACAACTTATTTGGAATGAATTAAAATGCTTTTCAAAAAAGCAGATATTGTTCAGTTCTTCAATGAATTTGTTCTTCAAGTAGTACCAACTAGGCGATTGTTCAGTGATTTGCGTAACGTTCATTGATATTAATTAGTACGTTGGTTTTGTTTATAATTTGTTTTAGTTTTTGAAATGCATAAAATCAAGAAAATAAGCTGGTTGTTGGGATTTGTAGGAGACGGGATAATACATATATGGCATTTTCCAATATTAAATAATATAGAATAATAATTAAAATTATTGATTAATACTAAATTAAACTAATGAGGCAATAAAAACTAATGATGGAAATAGAGGTTTCCTTCATGGTAGATTAGAATATATAAGGATCGTTTTGAAGCTGATGAATAATGCTTCTGTTTGATAAGTAGCCATTTAATTTTTAGTGTTTCCTCGCTCTGCTTTCCTCCCTTATATGACCTGGTATATAGTGTTTATGTAAATTGAATGGGTATAATATAACCATCTCATAAAGCATAAAGATAAAGCTATATAGTTCTGTATATATTTCTCCTCACATTATACATACAAAGCATATATTTCAGCTCTCCCAGTATGTCATATACTTCAGAGCCGTAATCTTTCTCTCATCTTAAAAGGACCATCAGATAAATGATAAATGTTTATTTATTATTTGTTTCCCGAATCCTTTCATAGGCATTTAGGGTACTTATCAGAAAAGTTTTTGATATTTACTTCATGCCGCTTCTTCGTCATAGACCCATCATTATGTTTTATTCTCCGTTAATCTAATCATTATATTTTGACGGGAATTAATCTTATTTAAATCCGTCATTATCAGGAAGACTAAACATAAGTTTTTAGCTAATCGACCACACTCGTAGTAACAAGTAAATGTTTATTATTATTTACGTCCACTTTATGCTACGATGGCTAATTGGGACGGGTTATCTACAGGTTACCACCCTTTTCTAGCCAGGGTGGGCCCAAGGAGTTTATTTAATGAGTCCGTCACTAAATAAATTTCTACTGCCCAGGGCCGTACGAACCCGCCACTCTAGGTCTACCACGCGAGATTAAGACCAGCGCCTTAACTCGCACGGCCAACCTGAGCTCCAAGTAACAAGTAAATGACAACAGGATGTATCTATGCAGTGTGAGGTTAAATTGAAATATGTTTTGCAAAAAAATATCGAATATTTTACGTGTAACAGGTGGTTTAATAATAAGGGTATCGAGTACAATAATGAAAATGGATTTACAAATTTTTACTGAACTGAAATATAGATGAGGGTCACAGAGACAAGCAGTTGTAATAGGGTGCTTTCTTTATAGAACTCTTCTACGAAAAAGGAAGAAGAAGATTGAAGAAAACTACATATGAGTAATTACGTTTAAGACGGTCATCCCCTAGTAACTTGCAACTACTTAATCTATGAATACTCTGAATGAATATTGAGTCTACAGAATTCATGTAGCTCCAGCACTGCCCACAGATTTAACATCAAACGGCATTTGAACAATGAGGAGCTTTCTGGGAATAAAACATTTTTACTTTCTTTTTTTTTATGATAAAACACTAAAAGATTCACTAAGTTCATTATTAACCCTCCGAGACATTTACACCACTCACCCAATAGCACTAAACATAACAGAAGAAATTCATAAACAACAAACATACCAAAATACAATTAGCCTATATTGGCTGCTAGGACACGAGGACTTGGATTTAGTACGACAGTAGACTACCAGGCTAAACTAATTACTCAACAAACTCAATACACACAAACAAACTTATCATACGAAGACATAGTGAGATAAATCCGACGACATATATGAATCCTAAACAAATGGCAATCAGAATGGATGGAAGTAAAGAACCACCTCCGCAGTATCAAAAGTACTAATAAGGAGTGGCCATCGAGCCATAGGAGTACTAGACGGGAGGAAGTTGTTCTTGCCAGACTCAGGATTGGTCACACATACCTGACACATAGACACTTAATGACAAGGACTGATAGCCCTATATGCAAATACTGCAACAAACACCTTACGATAAAACACACACTGTCAGACTGCATCCAACGAAAAACCTTCACATACCCTGCGATATGACAGAACTATTAACTGACAGCAGCCAATATATTCCACAAATACTAGCATATCTAAAAATCATACACATTTCCAAAATATATAGCACAAAGTAGAATAGGTCTACAGCATACTTAAAAAGATTTAAAAGGGTTAACTTTTATTATATTCTTTAGACAAAATACGGATATGAGAAGGAATCAGATATTAAAGGATTATTTTCCATAATATAAAAATAAAGTACAACAAAGGTAAGTACATGAAGGAGTATATTATACAAATTATGCCAATCACCATCGCTGTGGAGCACAAACCGAATAATAAAATAAATTATGATAAAACAGTTTCGGACATCACATTATTTTTCATAAATAAGTATATTGAATGGTAGGTTTACGTGATGGCTAAAACGGAGAGAATTCTTCAGCAATGCCATTGCCATTCCTCCGAGCAAGGATTGTCCTAGATCTCCATTGTGCGGGAAGATATATCCCCACTTTACTTTTGCCACGTGGCTTATTATTAAAACTTGTACGGACGGGATAAGAGAAGAAGGTCCCTTTCTTTCTTAACTTATCTCTCTCTCTCTCTCTCTCTCTCTCTCTCTCTCTCTCTCTCTCTCTCTCTGTCTCTCATTCACTCTCTCTCTCTCTCTCTCTCTCTCTCTCTTCTCTTCTGTCCCTCTCACTCTCGATCTCTCTCTGTGTATAGCTTTTCATTAGAGCGACAATAAGACGTAAAAGTGCATTCAAAACAGAGCTTTATTAAACCCAAAGAGACAAGAAGCAGGGGTTTTTCCTTTTCACTTCTACACCTATTCAGTCCTACTTCTATTCAACATCTTTATGCGTTCAAATTCAATGTAACTAAAGAAACTTTAATGTGATTAAACCGAGTGGCAATAGAAGTACTTACTCCAATAATGTTCACAGAAAATCTTCATTATTCAGGAAAGACCATTGTCTAGTAAGCGTCTCGTAACTTTATTTAATTTACTTCATGAATTCCTAGTTATTTTGTAATTACTATTAATGTCTAAAGAAAAATATTAGTTATATTGATGAGGTAATGCCGAAATAGGAGTTCAGAGGTTTCTATATGAAATCAGAATCAATAAAGAAGATTCTAATTCATTTCAGAGAAAATACATTTTTACTTGTAGGTATTATTTATTGTTTACTAATATTAATAACATCGGTAATTAGGCGAAGTAAAGAACAAAGCATGGCAGATGACTGGGCTGAACCAGAAAGTGTTCCTGACCATTTCAAGTTAAGTCTAGGCTAAGTCTTCTATTGTAAAACCCAACAATAGCTTGAGTTTACATGGGAAAATTATTACTGTTAACCTATATTTAGATTAATGATCGTGAGTGTTGCTATATACATGCCCAAATTGGTATAGGCATGAATTCTTTGAGGCTCAGTTCACATTTAACTTGATCTTTTTCCATTAAATAAAATCCTTAGCCCCACCCTAGAAAAAGTGGCAACCTGTAGATAGCCTATCTTCCTAACAAAGGACGTTAAGAAATAAAGTTTCATTTAACTAGTTTCTGTTATTATTATTATTTATTAACGTCCACTTTTGGCAACTCAGGCTAATTGGGACGGGTTATCTATAGGTCACCACCCTTTTCTAGCCAGTGTGGGACTTAGGATGTTATTTAATGAATTTCGTCACTAAATAATTTCCTTTGCCCAGACGAGAATCGAACTCACCACTCTAGGTTTACCATGTGAGATTAAGGCCAACGCTTTAACTCACATGGCTAACCTGAGTCCCCTTGTTTCTGTTAGACCTATCGCTTGGGAAATTATTGAATAATAATAACGTTTTATTTATGGACATGTGGTTATAAATGAGCTATATTAGGATTTATAAATTATCTTTCAGTTCAAGTAGAATAAATAGTATACCTTAATAAAGTTACGCGGTTCCGTATCAGGAAAACAATAATTAATGGAACGAATTTTGAAGAATGACCGCTAAGCAAAATTACATTTTCGCATAAGTCCATATCTTCATGTTTCTTGGAAGTGGTATTATTATTATTATTTATTAACTTCCACTTTTTCCTACTATTGCTTATTAGGATGGGTTATCTACAGATTACGGATTTTATGGAAATGGTAGTAGCAAGTACCCCTAAAAAAGAAATACCACATGGCGAGATATGTCAAAACTAAGAATCTTATATAGTGAGTTCGTTGTTTCATAAATTCCTAATGTCCATGCGAGAATCGAACCCACGACTCACCATTACCTTTACTCACATGTCTAACTCCCCTTCACTTAACAAAAGCTCTCTCTCTCTCTCTCTCTCTCCCGCTCTCTCTCTCTCTCTCTCTCTCTCTCCCGCTCTCTCTCTCTCTCTCTCTCTCTCTCTCTCTCTCTCTCTCTCTCTCTCTCTCTCTCTCTCTCTCTCTCTCTATATATATATATATATATATATATATATATATATATATATATATGTATGTATATATATACTCCTAAACGGCTGGACCGATTTGAATGAAATTTTTTGTTTGCTTTTGGGTGACGCCCTGGATGGTTTAGATTTACAAATCAGCCCGGCACAAGGAGCAGGAGTGGGGGTTGTAAGTGAGGCCTAAAATTAAAAATAGCGATATTTCGTTTCCTAATCGTTTTTCGGCAAATATACACAGAATAAAAGTTATTTATTTTGTTATTTAGAGAAACTTTTGTTATGCTCACTTTTGTCGTATAACAAAGTATAAACGAGATATACCTTAAAAAATAAAAAAGTGGGAGCCAACAATTTTATTGGGCACTAACGATTGAACGGAACTTAACAAAACTCTATATGTAAACTAGCATTAATTCTTCCACGTTTATAAGCTATATTAATTTTTTTAGGTTCGAACGGGAGTAGGGGTAATAAGGGAGGCCTGAATAAAAAATTCACGAATTTTATTTTCTACTTATTTTTAGGCAAACGTGCACATAACAAAAGTTATTTTTTTGTGTTATTAAAAGTAGGTTTTGTTTTAAACATAATGTTATAAGTTCTCCATGATGGCTACCACGAAGTAGTATTGGATATATGTAATGGGAGACGAAATGCAATAAGTCTGTTGCTAATTAGAACAGTTTCTAAATGCGCCATATCCTAATTATAAAACCTGCTGACGTCACTGAGTTACTAACTAATTAAGTTACGAGTGTTTTATAATTAGAGTTTAGGGGGGGTTTATATACCATAACTTGGAGTCCACCTGAGATGAGAAATAGGGCCCTTTCAGAAATGTCATTTGCATTTAATTTATTTTGAAACAAGCTCTTTCGCCATAAAGAGGTAAATTATTGTTTCGAATATAGACAGAGACAGCTGACAAAATGGCTAAAAAGAGAGATTATAAGCAGTTATAAATATCCCCCTTTAAAATAGATTAATCGATTATCGGCATTTACTTTACAGAACATTATGGGTTAAAAGCATAATCTGTTGAAGTCTTTCTCATAAGAAACGATATTTCTAATCTTTCTTTAGTTGATCTTCGTAATATTTTCCAAACATACCTTTATGTTTTTCTATTAACCTAATCTAGTGTTTAAAGCATCGACACTTCAAATAGATAACCCTTACAACTAGAGTAACCCGGACCTTGAGAGCAGTTGAGCCTGTTAACTTCATATTTATTATGGGGATTTTGAACATTGTTAATAATAACTTTCGTCCCTTGGCTATAGTTTTCTTCACTTGTTCTTTATTTTAACGTAACGACCCATTTTAATTCTTAATAATTTGTCTTTTATTCATCATTCCTCACATTATCTAATAAAGATTAACCATGTGAACAATCAGTTCTTGAAAGGAACAGACGAGATTCTAGATGGTTTCAACACACATGGACTCTACGCAAAAAAAAAATTAAAATTCATCATCTGAAGACAGCATACATCGTCAAGCTCGAGATGACGAAGATACGAGAAGGTTACGTTCAATAAGTATATTAGCATCAAGTATTCCCTTAAATGAGAGCTATGGAGAAGAAATTGTAGCTAAAATAAATAACGAAGCAAGAGGAAGATATTTAATATTTAATTTGCTCTCCTGTTTGGAAAAGAAAGATATTAATTCATATACAGTAGAGAAAAAATGTTGATACTGGATCACGGTAGTGGGTCTAAGATGAGCAATTGGGCACCTTCCTGATGTTCTGAAAAGGTAATCGGGTGGGGAGCGAGGGGAGGTCTAGCCAAAAAAAAAAAAGTCGGTTCTGATCCGCCGAGGTAGGTGTAAGAAGAGAAATTGGATACCTACGTGTATAATAAAATTTTACATCTGATTATTACCAAACTACATCGTAATGTTACGGGAACATTCTCTGACGACAGTCAGCTTGTGATTATGTCTAACTTTTTTATGTACTTCTTTCTAGATGGAATGATAGGCTTCCAAAGTTTGCTCAATCTAAAGCTATTTTCTCTGTTGATGCTCTTAGGACACTTCACTATCTCTTTTTGCTTCCTATACGATTATTTTATGATATCAATCAACTTATGTCAGCTCTTTGACTTCATCAAATTTGGTCTGGTTTGTCAAAAATGTTCAGCTGTTGTTGAGTATTCAGTTCGAGACTTATCAACACTCTTGACATTTTCTCCGACCCTGGTGCTCATTAACCTGTCTGGTTGACATTCTATTCGGCACTACAAGAGCAAGGTACACTGACTGTATAGTCCTGGCATTTTGGTATAAAGCTGATCCTTTATATATGTTATCAGGTATCATATGTTCCATTTCTGTCAGTGCCAAATGCTGTGTCTACGTATACAATGCTTCTTGAGTATTTTTTTCTTTTGTATTGGTACCCACGGAAGGGGGGTGGGATTAGCGGGGAGGAAAACTGAAAAATCATAGTATCTCATTTATTTGTCTATAAAATTGGGAATTGGTGTATAATCAATCATATTGAAATTTCAATTTCCCATAAATGTAATTTTAGACGTTTTTTCTGTGTCATTAACGTTAAGTGAAATATTTGGTATTTTTTAGTATTCAGTGTCAGTAAACAACCGTTCCTACTTATGCGATTTTCACGTTGAGTAACTGAGCCACTTAATATCTGATATACAGATAGTATTTCGATTCCTGCTTACAATGGCTTCTTATTTTGGTAGAAATAAAAAATAAATGGTGAGGTGAGATCATCAGTGCGTCATATTCAAACTCCTTAATCTGTTTACTTTACGCATCTCCTGCCTGATGAATTTTATGTTTAACACGAGTTGATTTATCATAGAATGCCTTGTGCTTCTTTATTTCTCGGGAGGAAACTGTGAAAAGTAACCGAAATTTATCCTCCAGACGTCACCTATTTTTCATTCCAGTGACGTAGATATTAGCGCTTGGTCTGTCTCTTGCTGCTGTCCGTGTAAGACTAAAGGATACACGATGCCGGAGTGACGTACTCATTCTAAATTTGGGACAAATAGAAAATTAAAGTTAGTTTTAGACTCTGAATGGATTCTTATTCGATGGCGAAGATATATTAGATGCGATTTAGAGGGGAGAGAAAATACAGAGAACCCTGACGGGGAAAATAAATCCGGCAGCCGGTCGGTAGGTAAGGGTTTGTTTGCCAAATCCGTGAAGTGGTAGTCAGTGAAATATTTGAAAGGGTTGAATATTCCAGAGCGTGTTTCCTCTAAGGAGATGCTGATTGCCCCGCTTCTACACCAATCTGTATGCATTGCTACCCACAATAAATAACTGCTACTGCTCTCGGGGAAAAAGGGAAAATAGAAAAATCCTTTTACATTCGGATCCTATATATTTAAAGTGGAAAACGAACGTTTCCAATTGCTTAAAACGCGTAAAATCAGAAACGATTAGCCAACTCAGGCCATTGAAATTGACAAGGGTTGGGACAAATTATACCTGGTTGTGCGTAAGAATAGTTCAGACCCTCAAATAAACAGAAATGGTTTTTCTGCAGTCCAACATATTTTTATTTCTGGGATAAGTCAATATTTTAATAACAGTTTGAGTACATTTGAATCTTATCTCAGAGCTGTATCATTACAACGATCTTCTTACAGCAAAAAAATGTGGTTTCACACGGTAATCGGAGCTTTATTCCACAGGTTTTCCTCAAAACTCTGCAAGAATTATTCTTTCTATTCACAAGGTATATTTACTTCAGAATTTTTTCGAACAGTCTCTCTCTCTTTTATGCAGTAAAAGAATTATTATGGACCCAAAAATATTTGATTTTCAGATGAAGGGGGGAGAAGGTCGAATTAAAATATGTATGGGACCTTTTTTGTTATGAAAAAATTTATAAATTATGTTCTATGTCGGTTTTCCATCCGATGCGTTGGAACGGATATACCGTATATTAGCAGATTTCCCGAAAAATGAACTCAAATATCCAGCGATTCTACCCAGGAGATGACAAAATTAAGGTCCGTTTTAAACTGTATATATACATTTTGTCAGTTACCACTCCAGCGGTGTTGTTTTATCGTTATCAATTTCGCTTAAAAGCGTGGTTTAGTGGGGGAGAATTTCAAATCTTCGATATTTCACCTTTATTATGCGTTGGATTGAAGAAGTGTATGAAACTAATCTTATTGTAAATTTCATTCTCTACAAATGTTGATATATACATATTTTCTCAAAGATTAATATTAACCGAGATATTTGGACTTTTTAGTTTTCTGCCTGCAGTAAACCTCCACGCCTAATTATGCCCTTATAACAATAAGCTGTTATAAAATGGATATTTTTATTCTAAGCTTAACTTCCAAATATTGTTTCCATGGGACCTTCGTTACATACAAATTCGTAGTGCGATGACGTCTTCAATTAAGGTTTTGTGCCCTTATTTCGAATATGTTTATTTATCTATACCATACTCGATATTAAACCGTTTTATCTACCACTAAATATGATATCTGTGATTTGCGAAAATCAGACAAGGACTAGTCCTGGATAGAGACGGGGGTATTTAAAGAATTCATGACATCTCCATTGTTATTTGTCGGATCGTAAAATGTAAGATGAGTCAATCTTGTTGAGCAGAGAGAATCACTTTATTGTACAAAGTTATATACAGTTCGTGGGGCTGCTCAATTACATTGAGATGCTGAAGCACACAGCAACTGAAGTCAATCCCTAGGACAATAACACTACTAAGTAAAACAATACATGTTGTATCTAGTCAGCTAAATAACTAAAATATAAATTAATATAAATATAAATAAATAAATAAAGTTCTACAATTGTTGTTTTTATGATTTTTTTCGTAACTGAAGCGCTAAGCGAGTTATTCGTACATTCTTGTTTTCAGCGTTCAGTAACTCCCCCCCCCTCTACCCATTGGTTTTTTTCATAGAAATAGAGAATATGTGGTAAGGTCACGTGTGTCATTGCAGACATCTGCTTAGTTTACGCAGGTCCTGCGTGACAGACTTTATTTTCTAATGAACTAGATTTATACGAAATTTAAGCAATCATTTTTTTAATTTAATGTAATAGAAGTTCAAGAAAGCTATCTGGTGCTCACATCCTAATTTTTTTTTGCATTGTTTAACCAAAGAACTGTAAAATCTCTACCCTTAAGTACTAAACCCGTAATGCATTAAAGCAGGAATCCTTAAATACCGGAACTCCTAACACTTAAACTCTGGAATCTTAAACTCCTGACTAATCCCTGAACCATTAAACCCAGTGTCCTTGGACCATTAAACTTATTAGATCTTCGAGAATGCACAGTGTCGATTCATCAGCTGATTTTCGTTTTTAAACTTCTTTCCTTCTGATATGTTATTTATTCTTTTTAATTAAAAATGACTAATATTTTCTCGAGAACGTGGGAGAAGGTCTGCGACATATGACGTGTCAAGAATTAGAAAAAGGAGCATACCAAAATTAGTAACATTTTTTTTGTGGTGATTTTCTCTGGAATTACCAATATGAGTTTTTGTGTCCTTCGTTGTCGAAGAAAATGCGTAAATGTGGAGAAGTAACCAACAAGTCATTTTAACATGTTTTCCCCTCATTGACTAACAATGCAATAAATGTATACGTAACAGCAATGTTACAATAGTGAATGCTTATGAAGGATATTCCCAATCATTTATGATATTTTGTAGGTTTACTTAACTACTTTATATCAACGTTAAAATTAATGTTTTCCAAATGTGATTTCATTCTTTTCTATTTTAAAAATAGTTTGGTTCTTCAATGTCACTAGTATAGGCACACAATTTAAATTTTTGAAAGAATTAAACAATGCATACTATTTCACTTTTATATATCTAGTTTATTTATTACTTATTTTATTAGATTATTTCTTTAATACTGGCAATTGCATAATAAACTAATTTCAGTCTCAAGTTACTTTTTATTATTATTTTGACGTTTCTGATCAGCTGATAGAATAATAGTAAAACAATTATACAATGTAATTAGGGATAGAAATTATTTTTCGTAAGTTCCCGATATCTGGTTTTTGTCCACATTTTATTTTATTTTTTGTGTCTTACACTTTTGCTTTTACCTTATTTTGCTCTATCAAAATTGGTAGTGTAGTTTTAATGTTCCATTGCATATATTATTCATTTGGAAAACATTAAAAAGAAATTATTTTTCCCAGTTATACTGTTCAAAAAAGATTCAAACTGAGAGACAATTAGGATTAGTTGCAGGTTTCATGTCTCCAATATATCTGTACAATATTTGTTCGTATTTTTTTAAAAAAATTAATTAAATATTAAAAAATATAATTAAAACTAATCTTGCCTAGAACACTGGCGATCTGTGGCCTTTCCTCGTCTATGAGCTGCTCTGCTTCTGCCATGTACACCTGGAAGAAATCTGCTATGCAGACGACCTTTATTTTGCCCTGGTTGTGTCTCGGTATCTCGTACTCCAGGAGGCCCTGTGTCTCGAACTTAGTCCCAACTCGAGTTTTAGTCACTAAGCTTGAATTCACCTGAAAAAAGTAAATAATATTTCTTGTATAGTTTTCTTTAGGTACCTAGATAGTGCAGTTGAAAGTAATGGTTGGTAAGATGGCATTCAATTAAATTTATTATTTGCTAACTTATATTAAAACCTGCATTGTATTCATTAAAATAATATTTTCTTCAGATGAACTAATTATGCGTTCTTTAAAATCACTGTTTTTTAGAGCTTTCAAATCAAGAGGCGATTTATCGAATCTTGCGACGAAAATGACCAAGGAATGTTACTGCCTTTCCGCTCATGTGTTCTATTATTTTTTTTCTATTAGTTAGTTACAAGATAGTATTTATTCTCAGTTAAGTTTTATCATTAGATGCTTTATAATTAAGAGATGTTTCTATAATTTAGTATTTAAAACTCAGTCTGAAATATTCAACGTACTACGATTGGAACCACATATCAAAGCACATAATAAAAAACAGTTTTTATTTCTGTGGCAATGTGGGAATTCACTCTGTGACAAATAAAACGTTCGTCACGCAGGGGCTGCCTGAACTAAGCAGATTTCCCAAGTGAAATTTTAGAATAGAGAAATTTCACGAGAGCCGAACAGTTACTGAAACGGCCGAACTAGCTAGCCGGAAACTCACAACTACAACCGAAATTAGCCGATCTCCGCTACAATGTCCGCTACGCTCAATAAAATGCAAATTCTCGGTTAATATTCAAGAAAGAGAATAAATGTATATAACAATATTTATAGCGAGTTTAATTTGCAACGAGATTGGTCCTGTGCAATCGGTTCGATCCGACCTATAGTAAAGGAGATATATCGAAAATCCCCCTCCCGTTGGTCAGATTTCAGCCATTAACGAACTATTATTTTTACGTAAAACGTTTAAATATCGAGTTTGATAACGATCAAGCAAAAATTGCGACCACTAGAGCGTTAACAAACAAATATATATATATATATATATATATATATATATATATATATATATATATATATATAATTTTGAACGGACCTCATTTTCGTCATCTCCTGGGTAGGATCGATGGATATTTGAAGAAATTTTTGGAAATCGCGTCATGAGAACGGCCTCAATCGCTGATTTCCATTAGGGGAAATCTGCTAAAAACCATTGAAGCTCACTGAGGTTAAATACATAAGCCTCAGGTTAACCAGAGGCTCAAGTGAATTTTAGCTTAATTAGTGAAAATCTTTTGGCACTCTTGTGTAGATAATTGTTTTCAAGTTAGAGTTAAAGAAATAAATTTATTCTAAGAAGAGAAGGGAGAGTTTTGCGGAGGAAAAGCAGAAGTGAGGGAGAGGATCGTGACACATGGGAGTGATCCCCCCTCCCCCCCTCGAAACCTGTGCCCTTATACAGCCACGAAATGAGATTCCACCAATTCCAGCAGAGAACCAACACCACTATTATTGCCTCCTGTCTTTAATTTACTCAAGCTTCCTCCACAGATACTCTTACACTCATTCCTCCAGAAACACTTCTAGATATTTACTAACCTTGCAACACCAAGAATAAAAGTATACATACGTCGGTGTATTTTATATTGTCTATAGTTTTAAAATTCAAAGCCCTTATAAGAACGTAGTTTATAATCAGGTGGACCCTGCTGTTATCATTTTCTTTATCACCTCTATAATTTAAAGTGAGGTGGGTGGGTTATAATGGAACACAAAACAGCGATTTGATTTTAGCAGATTTCCCTTAAGGGAAATCAGCTATTGAGGTCGTACTCATGACGCGATTTTTGAAAATTTTCTTCAAATGTCCATCGATCCTACCCAGGAGATGACGAAAATGAGGAAAGTTCAAAATTATATATATATATATATATATATATATATATATATATATATTTGTCTGTTATTAAAGCTCTAGCGGTCGCAATTTTTGTGTAATCGTTACCAAACTCGATATTTATCGGATCAAAAACTTGTATAGAACTAATCGTATTGCAAATTAAATTTACTATAAATATTGTTCTATACATTTATTCTCTATATATCACCGAGATATTTGCATTTTTATTCAATTTCGTCCGATAAGGGATGACTGTTTCCCGCCAAAAGCTAGTTCGGCCCTTTGCCGCAACTGTTTTGCTCTCGTATGGAGATTTTCCTATTGTATAACTTCACGTGGGAAATCTGCTTAGTTTACGCAGTCCCTGCGTCACGGACTTTTTACTTCTCAGGAGAGTGATGATACTGTAGCAGCTGGGCCGGCTCAATAACAGCTTTTAACCTACCCCCTACTAGCTGCCGCCTGGTCTCAGTGACAGTGTTGCCATAAACTATTTAATTAATTATTTATTAACGTCCACTTTTTGCAACTAAGGCTAATTGGGACGGGTTTTCTACAGGTTCCCACCCTATCTAGCCAGGGTGGGACTAAGGATTTTGTTTAATGAATTCCGTCAATAAATAAATTCACTTGTCTTGGCGGGAATCAAATTCGCCACTCTAGGATTTCCACGTGAGATTAAAGGCAACGCTTTAACTCACATGGCTAACCTGAACCCCTATAAACTATTTAAACTAAAATAATTTTAATGTGGGTACACTGCGAGCAGCCTGACAGTTACCGTTTAGTTGAGTGTTTCCTATTTTTTATTATATTTGTGTAATTAACTTACTGTTCAGTTTTCTCATTACATTGACACATTGGTTCTATTACAGCTTGCTCTTAAACAAGGTCTTTCTTCAGAATATCCATGAGCCATCTCGAAGCTGTTCCTATGCATTAAGGACTTGTTTATACTCAATTTGTTTACTGACCATTTAAAATTGACATCTAACAAATGATGCATTTTTGCAAATGAAGTAATAAGTTCTCTTTCATTTTTTATGGTCCCTTCATTAGCTGAATCCCAACAGTTCTTTGAATCATTTTAATATTTGTGGCTAACTAAAATAATGTCAATATTTTTATTTTTCTCATTCAACTCACTCTAAAAAACTGTAAAATAATAGGAATTTTAGATGAATTCTTAGATAGAATTTTATTATAATTTGAAACTATTCATTTATTAATTTGTTGGGATGAAATTGAAAACTGCCTAAGAGAATCAAATCATGTTTTATTTCTTACAGGTAGATTGTGTACTATTATTATTGATGAAATCACTAGCAGAGTAGTTGCAACAAGTGATATTCGAGCTGATATTGCAACATCATTAATAAGTGTACTCTCCCTTATAGAAACAGAAGCTCCTCGACTTTTTTCAGTGAGTATCATTCTATGCTTGAGGAAAGAAATTTATAAATTTCTCAAAATCTTTTTATTAATCGAAGGTTGAAGATTTTAAGAAAATATGTTTTCTTCTTACAGGATAATTCAATAACATAAAAAAATATTAATAAGGTTTAATTTGTCGCATATTATATTCAAATTTTTTGTTTAGGATCATGTCGATGCTTATGTTCAGATTAAAAGCTGGGAAAAACTGAAGGAGCTAATTTTAATCCTTGGGGCATCCCTTGCAGAAGTTGGTGAGCGATGGGCTGATGGGAAGGGACCTCTTGCTCTTCAGTTTACAGCAGATCAAGTCAGACAAATGATTAAAGCACTTTTTCAGCTTTCTGATAGAAGAGCAGCAATTCTATCACGCATCAAATGATGAAATAAAAAGGATTTATTGTTTCTGTGATTTTTTAAATTTATAAAATAGTTTTTTATTTTTTTATCCACTTCCTTTAACATTGTAAATGTATTAGTACTCATTTTTGTATTGAACTCATTTTTGTCTATAAAAAATTCAAAAATGTTGATATGATGTACTCCTAGTCTTTATATTTGTACCTAAAGTATTTTCTGTTTTTCTCCATCCTCCAAAATAATTATCACTTGTTTCTGAAAGAGTGAGTAGAATTAATCATTCTGCTATATCTTTCAAAAGAAAATTGAAAAAATTTGGCCACCAAATAGAATTTATTCCTGTACCCAAACATTGAGAATTTTTTTGAATTCATATCAAGGAAATTAATGTATCCAACATGGGTTGTTGTATTATAGATTTTTTATCTTTGTCAGAGGTAGGGGTTTACTTGGAAGTCAATATATAGTTGCCAATATATTCCAATATTTGTTTTATTGAAAACTTGTAAAGAAATAATTGTGTTTGAAATATATTTTTCAGTATTACAAGTTATTTTGTAGCATAAAATTGAAAAATAGCTTTTGGTTACCACGTCGTGTTTCTGTGATATTGCAGCCAAATGTCTGAATAGATTATTATCCAATTTTTCTTCTAGTGCTGATATGTTGCAATTGTTATATTTTCATGGAAAACTATATTTATTCGAAGAAGGATAAACTCATAGAATATTCGTTGAATTGCCATTCTTTCCTTCAGGCATAAAATGTATTATAAGTGAAGAGAAAGAACATCTGCTTTTTATGAAAATTAAGTCATTATTTAGTACTTAAGTTATTTATCTGTTTGTTGGCTTAGCAACTCTGCAACTGAGGCAATCTACTCCCAAGACATTGTCAAAGTAATATAGTATTTAAGTAAAAACAACCTTTATATTTCAATGGGAAATCAACATTTTCATCAGACCTTAGTTATACGCAAACAAAACAAAAACCCGACACTAAATAAATTCTACTTGCCAGATGGGGTTCAAAATTCAGAAAAATGAATTGTACTGCAGATTGGGCAAGGAGGTGTTTTAGGTCCAGGCAAATATGGCTGCATATCCTAAGGGATTATTTCCCAAGATGCTGGTCAGAAATTGGACGGTACTAGTTACTGACGGCATAGTGAATTTTTTTGATAGGTGGTAGTCTTCATCAATTCAAGAGGGGATAGGAAGCACAAATTCCAAACAACTCCGTTGTATATTTAGTAGCCTTTTGAGGAAAGCCGCAACAGCAGAAAGGGAGTTAACCCGTGACTAGCAGTAAGTAATATATTGTTTATTGAGATTTTGATAGATAGTTAAGAACTTTGGGATCAGTTCTTGTAGGCTCTTTGACAGCTCTAAAGCTCTCTTATCTTTCTTCTAAGCACATGGTAGTCCACATTCAACTTCCCTAATTTATTTATTACTATGTAGACCTTATGAAAAATATACAACAGCAAATGTGAGTAGTTTTTGAAAGCAGAGAGATCTCATCAATGTTTAAGTATTAGGTTCTTGAGACCTTTCTGGCTTTTCATTTACTCAGTAATTATGATATTAATTAATTGATAAATTTTACATGAGTTAAAAATGTATAAAAGGTGGAGTTTAACAAAAAAAAAATTAAATCTTCTCATTTGTTGGTAATTGTGACAACCCAGCACTTTTAAAATGGAAAATGAGAGGTAATAAAAATTATGATTCAAATTATGTACTTATTCTGCTGTAATGCCATTAGTAAGGCTAATAAATCGATGAAGCCGAGAAAATGAATAGTAATGGAATCATGGCTGGTTAGTGTGTAGTTTGATTCGCATGAGCAGTCCATATATAATTGTGGGGATTTGTTCTATTCGGTTGATTCCAATTTGAAATTTAGGTTTTCACTAGGTGTGAAAAAATGCGTACTTTCAATTTCGAGATTATATCAGAAAACTATGGTGATTCTATTGATGGGCGTTATCAATCATTTAAGCTGATTGAACCTATTTACGTTTTTATAATTTTGCTATTTTAAATAATTTCCTCTAGTTTATAAGGTCACTTGGTGGTTTACAAATTGGCTATTATTTTTCCCAGGTATCATCCATTTTGTTGTTTTATATAATTGTTTGAGTATATTTGATTTAACAACAGCTAACAACAACCAACAGTCTATATAAGTTATAATTTATTTGTATTTGTAGTAACGGATGCTTTTTTATCGGTTAAATAAATTTATGTAAATATAGATAATAATAATAATGAATCTGTACACCCAGAAAATCAAGTAAAGAAAAGAAGAAAAGAAATCCTCAGTGGTAAAATGTCTCGTAAATGAAATATAATGAAAGAATGCATGAAAATTATTCTCTGGTGAGCTCAGATAACAAAAGAAATGAACAAGGTAAATATATTTATGAAACAAATATAGTTGTATATAAAAAACGTCCATCACGCAGGGGCTGCGTAAACTAAGCAGATTTCCCAGTGTGAAGTTTTACAATAGAGAAATTTTATGACAGCCCAACAGTTACGAAAACGGCCCAACTAGCTTACTCTCGTCCGTTATTTAATAAAAATGTAAATATCTCGGTTAATATTCAAGATAGAGAATAAATGTATATAACAATATTTATAGTACATTTAATGTGCAATAAGATTGGTTCTATAGAATTTTTCGATCCGATTCATAATAACGGAAATATTTCGAATTTTCGAAAATCCCCCCTCTAAACCCCCCTCCCACTGGTCCGATTTCAGCCGTAAACGATCAGCAAGAACTGCATCGGGAAGCATGAAAACACTCAGGTAGCAACGATATGCTAACCTGCCTCGACTAATGCCAATGTTAGAATGAATAATTGGCGAGCGGGCGCGCCCGTGGACAATATGACCGATTTAGGTGGACAAAATTCTGAAACTTGTCCATATTGAACCTTTGGGGTCCCAGATTACGGAAAAAAAAAAAAATTCTAATTAATTTTTTGACAAGATTGGCGAGCGCACAATGGTCAAAAGTCAAATTTAATGCAAAAATCTAAAACTTTCCTACATTTAACCTATGAAGTCCCAGAGTACGGGAAACATAATACAACAAATCTATTTATCGGCTCAGAGTGGCATAAACCTGCTAAGAAATGTATTTTAAATCATTTAGGAATCTCTTCAAATTACAGATTGTAAAACTTTTATTTATTTATTATTTTAATTGTATTTTTTTTAATAATCATTGTACATTAAATAGAATTTAAATCAATTACAGAATTAAAATTAGGCATAATTTATAATAATTGATAACGTAATAACCACAGGTAGATAAATATAAAATAAACTACGAATATTAAACAACTAATTATCTTCTTCACTTATCATCATAATATGATGATCCGGATTGATCTGATAACTCTGACTCTGATATGTCATCATTTGGTTTCTCAAGGTTTAAGTTTTTTGTAGAAGAAGATGGCTGTTGAGAGGTAGATACCTCTTTCACAACTTTGGAAGCACCACGCTTACCAGAAACATAAAGCACGTGCTGTGCAGCTAAAGTCAATTTTTCACTGTCTATCTTCAATAACTCGCTGACTTTTCTTTTTTTTGTTTTCTCACTAGAACATTCGAAACATTTTTCAGGGCGTCCTGAGCGTTGACAAGTAGGTTGGGTAACTGAAATATTAAAATCTAAGTCATCTGAATCAAGCCAACTAGAGTATTTATTGAAAAACTCTTCCAGTTTTCTGTGACATTTGTCCCATCTTTCCGAAATTTTGTCGGAAAGACAGGAAATTCTAATTTTCAAAGGCCCAATCTCCACATCTTCTTTATTATTTATTTGAGCGGAAGTAAGAATAAATTTCAGCAAGTGTTCTTAGCGGTTTTTGGGGGAAACTTAACCCACTCTTCAAAATATTTCCTCCTCGAGATTCGGAGTGTAGTGTCCGAAATAAATGATGTATCAGCCAAAACGCAAAAAATCGTAAAAATTCTTTGCAACATTTAAAGACTAGAAGGATTGATGAATCAAATCCTACAAACAAATCCTTGGGGTAACTTGGGGGTTATATAGTTTTTCGCTATTGAAAAGGGGCATAAATTTACAAATGGCTATATTAACTCTACAGGTATATTGCAATCTATATTCAATAACGAGTGTGGAAAAATAATATCTTACCTGTCTTAGTAATGTCAATTGTTAAATAAAAGCAAAAAGACTTAGGGCTACACACACCTTGAACATAATAAATGACCGTCGAATAAAGATAATCCGACAGCCGGTTATTAGGCACTTGTGAAAACAGGATGATTCACTCATTTACTATTTGTTTATAAACACGGTATGGCGGGAAATATTAGTATTAAGCGTCTTACCAACTAATAATAAAAAGGTCAAGCATTCAGAAATTCAAAACTTTTGACTTGACTTTTGTCCATCTAAATTGGTGATTTTGCCCTGTGTGGAGCGGTAGAGAGTGCCTAGATTATGAAACTGGTGGGAAATTCAAATGTAATGGACCCATCAAAATCGTTTATGTTCAAATTACAAGAAGCCCAACAAATAACCCATTCGATTGCCTCTTACATAAATATTATCCTATTTATGGGATGCAAAATAAAACATATTTTAATTATTAAATATAACAAACAGTAATATTATTTTTCTGTTTATTTGTTTTTTGTATGTCAAAATTGGTTTAATACTTCTACTATGTGTATAATGCTTTCGCATTTAATATTGGGTTTGGTTCTCACATGCGCCACGGGAGTTTATTTAGTGACGAACTGGTTGGAAAAGCAAACCTGTATTTAACCCGTCTCAACCGCAGTATAAACTGGTCGTTAATTAATAACATAAACATGAAAATATTGCAACAGCAGTGGTACTGGCATAATTAAGAGTTTCTAATTTATATTGTCGGCCTCTCCTTCCTACTTACTATTTTGAAATCTCACTTTATTGACTATTCCAAAATATTGTTTATATTTTGTTTTAACATACTACACATTTTTAATTATGACTTTTTCTACTGAAGAACTCATGATTAGATCTCCTTTTTTTTCTATTTCTAGAAGATAATTACTCTTATTTATATAGCCATACGACTTTTCAAGGGAGATTTATACTCTCCGGGAATACCATTTTCATGGTGTCAGTCAGTGAATTTAGCTTTTTTATGTAGTTTTTATTTTATTTATTTTACTTGAATGGCTCAAATTCGTGGCAGTTCTTACTAGTGTTACCCGTCTTTCCTACAATTTCCATTTTCTAAGCATCATTTTCTGAAAGGCAACACCTCATCCTTTGCCTCAAGCTTACCATCATAGACATGATGAACATAACTTACTAGTAAATATTTAAGTAGTAAATAATTCAACCAGGAATGTAAATATATTTAATAAACTACGCTTCCTCAAAAATTGAGAACAGTCTTCGATCTGAAGTGACATCGTTTGTTGGAATACAGGAATTGAATTAAAACCAAACGGCGTAGAACATTAAAACCAATAATGGATTCATTAAATCTTGGGCTATCTTGGGCCCTTCACAAAGCTTGAGAAGAGGCTTGAACGCGGAGATAAACCAGTGAATAAGTTGGATGCAGCGGCTCAGGAACACGACATATTCTACAGAGATCATACAACTGTGAAGGAACGACACAAAGCAGACAAAGTCCTGGAGCATGCAGCTTGGGATAGAGTCAAATCAAAAGATGCCGACTTGGGTGAGAAGGTTGCTGCTTACGTTACTACTAATGTTATGAAGGCCAAGAGGCACCTAGGAATGGGATTGGATTTGGACAATGATTCAATGTTCTTTTAATTTTTTAATGCTTGATGGAAGCATTAAAAAAATATTTATAATTATCTTCGGTCAAAGGCTTGCTTAAACCTCTTCCACATTGTTTCTCACGACGTCGTATACCAAAGACTGCATTGAAACAATCACGATGTAGAGTGTCGTATTTGGAGGAGGCGGAGTGTTAAAGTCAAAGTTAATGATAACGTTATTTCTACTTTGTGATATATTTTTAGGGCCTTTACTAACGTTAAAGACATACATTGGTCTGTTCTGGATAAAATCAGAGGGGTTGTAGTAAACATTTTCAGACTTGGAGTTATATGTCCTTTTAAAGTCCTGATACATTTCATACATTATGGCATAATTACCTCCATCAATGTCCAAATTGAGTAACTCTTCGGGGTAGAAAGTGTCATTGATTTTAACCCTGATGTTTCTGACGTTTGCATGGTCAAATTTTGAAGTATCCTTTAGTTGGTCGTTTGCTCTATTTGTTTGGAATAAGGCAACCACGAATTTGGGTTTGTCGACATTCCTGTAAATATTGGTTATATCAAATGAGAAAGTGGTCCCGCTAAGGCCTCTCTTCTCTATGCACTCCCACTTGCGAAAGTTGAATGGTTGGGATCCAAATTTGGTTAACTCATTCACTAGTTCAATTTTTGTTGTAGCGCTGAACTCGATGATCGGGACTCTGATTATGAAATCTGTAATCGTTATTTTACCTACAGAAACATCACTCTTCATCCTAAATATAGCATCGTTGTCACTTGCCCGCAGAAAGGTTATTAAGAAGCCTCCTTTGTAAATTGGAAGTCGCACGTCTTCGAAGAAACCCAAACCTAATTCGGAGAGGTTGCCTACAGCAAAGAACTTGCCGTGTTTGACGTGAGATTCGAAACCACCATTGGCTTTTCCTAGAGCTTCGTCTTTAGAGTAACTTAAACTCCCTTTTACAGTGCTCAAGATTCCAGGATGGTCAATGTAATCAATCATTTTGTTGTGTTTCTTAACTTCAATCTTTTGGAAAAGGTGAGGGATAAAATTATCCACCAATTTGATATCAGTATTCGGACCGTAAGGGTGAGCTGAGTCAGTTGACGCTAAGGTACCTCCAATAAAATATTGGAATTTTGAAGCAACGAAATTGTCCCCCACATCGATTAAGAACTCTATTTTCTGGTTCTCGCGATTCAGGTTCAGTTCCGTGCTGTTTGAAGGGAAAAAGTGCTTAAATTGCTCCTTTTCAATGTCTCCAAAGTACTTTGTATAATCCATTTTAATAATTGTTATAAAATCCTTTATTATATGAAAATTTTTAAAATAAATGTTATAATAAAGTGATCAGGAATGAACGAACAAAAAATTGGGAACGAAGAGGATTCAAAACCTTCAGCCCCTACTATGCTCGAGGAAGGCGGCCGTAGTATCGAAGACTCGGTCTTTTATAAAACTTTCCAAGAATGTTTATATCCTAAATTGGATATGCCAGACTTTAATGCCAACAACTACAGGATTAACAAGATAATGATGAGTTACAAATACTTGGACGATGAAAGGAAGAACAGAAGTGCTCTGAAGAAGAAGTACCTCAAGCTTAAACATGCAATATTTGGTGTTGAATGCTTCCTAACAATTGGAGAAATAGGTTCAGGAGCAGCAGGAGTAGCCTTTCCGGCGCTGTTACCTATTGGTGTACCTTTATCTTTAGGAATGACAGCTGGTGCGGCCATATTAAGGGGTTCAGGTAACCATATTGTAAACAAGATAAACAAACATGCAGCCATCGAGCTATTGGCTAAGGCTAAACTTGACTCAATTGAAGAAAAATATAGTAAGGCTATTGCTGACGGCTGTGTAAGCGAAGAAGAGTTTTGTAGCATTGAACAAGAAAGGAGTAACTATGACTCCCTGAAAGAAAGGATCTTGAGCGAATTTAGAGTGAAGAAAGGTTCGGCTGACCTCCAGAACAACGTGAGGATGTCGTTAATCGAAGAAGGTAGATCTCAAGCTAAGAAAGAACTCGAGGAGGCTCTCCTTCGTAGTATAAAAGGTTACAAGTAAATACCTAGATCTTTGTGTTTTTTAATGGTTTTTTAACCATTAAAAATTGATAAGAAGAATTAGTTACCAAGGAAAGGAAATAATTTTGGAAATGTAGTCGGATCCCCACAAACTTCATCCAAATCATCTAAAGTCCTACGAAACGCTTCCATAGCTTCGGCTTCCTGTGTGTTTTTAGGCGCAGGTAAAAGGAAGCAGCACTTGTCATTAGGAGCTACCCTAACACTTTCTACAATTTCATCAATAGTTTCAGAACTTAATTGCTCAAAAAGTTTATTTAAATGCTCAGTATTTTTACACTCCATTGCTTTATTTACTGAAATATTTTATTTATTTTTTTTTTCACAATTAATAAATGACAGAGTATCAAACATATAAAATTAAAATTAGTCCCTCACAAGCGGACAAAATTAAAACTGCTTTCAAGAAGAAATCAGAAGTAACCATACAAGTCGAGAAAGGGAGTGAACCTATTAAACTAACCCAGACGCAGATCAACAAGATCGAGAAGAATGGTAAAGATGGTAAAAGTGCAAGAGTTAGGCTGACATATAAGCAGCTGAACGAGAACTTCAAATCTGGAGGCTTCTTACCATTAGTATTTGCAGGGCTGGGAGCATTAGGAGCTTTGCTGGGTGGCGGTGCTGCGGTCGCTACGTCAGTCATCGATGCCAAGGATAAAGCAGCACAACTTGAAGAGACCAAGAGGCACAACTTGGAAGAAGAGAAGATTGCCAAAGCTAAACTGGGCTCTGGCTTAAAGACATCTAAAAAAGGTTCGCGGGGTCCAAACAAAAATACGAAAAAAAAGTAAATTTTTTCAAGCTAGAACCATTGACAAATTTTGACATCTTACCCATCGTGAAACAGTTAAAGATAAAACATTTTAAAGGCGTTTTTATGAGAGATGAGCTACCTTTGAAGCCTAAGGATGTGGAGTGTGGTATCATTAATTTAGACAATGCTCATGGCCTTGGTACTCATTGGACAGCCTACTTTAAGAATGGTAACACCAAGTACTACTTTGACTCATATGGTAATCTGCCACCACCAAAGGAACTTGTTACTTACTTAGGAAAGGAGAACATGTATTATAATTATGACGGAGTACAACGAGCAGAGGACCCTCCGATTTGTGGACATCTTTGTCTAGTTGTTTTGAAGGAACTCTCAGATGGCGGAGGATATGATAAAATTATTCATAAAATAAAGAATGACAGAGAATATTGGAAACGTTATTTTATTTGATGTGGCTGGAGGTTACTTGACTGGATTATCAGGCTCAAAGTCACCTTCAGAAGTAGATAAATCAAAGTTGAAAGACATGGTTTCAGAAATTGTTAATGATAAAATGCTTCAAGATGTTTTAACTAGCGTTAATGATAAAATAGTTGACCAAGTGAAAAATGATATTGCTGCAGACTTATCGAACGAGATGAAGAAATCGTTCTCAACAGGAATAAATTCAATCAATAATTCGATTAATGATTTGAAGAAGGATATGAATGAATTTAAGTCAGCTATCAGGGTAACAAGAAATTACGTAAGCTTCAATAAACGAAGGATAGTCACTGTTTCTGAGGGGAAGGACGAAAATGATGTCGTTACTAAAAAACAACTTGAACATGAAATATCGAAAATTAAAAAATAATTATTTTTTGTATGTAATAAAGAAGGCATGAAATATATTACTTTTGCATTGGGACTACTCTACTTGACTCAGGTGTACGCGTTCGACATTGGACCTACTGTTGCTACGAAATGGTTTATATTTCTCCAAAATGGTCTTGATGACCTTAAAGATATTTTACTAAGTTATGATGACAACGGATGGTCTGAAATAAGCAGACTTAATAACCTCACAGACGCTTTCATTGACGAGTTCTCGGAGAAAGTGGATTGGGAAGTTATAAGTTACCATCAAAATCTTACTGAGTACATTATGAAGAAGTACAAAGAAAAAATTGATTGGTATTGGGTTTATGAACTAGACAAACCTATACCTAATGATTTGAAGACTGAATTGGATACCCATTTCCAACATCATCATTACGACTACCTAAAGGGAAGCTATAAGAAAAATGGTTTGTAAGAAGAAGAATGATTGATTTTTAATGGATAATTATCTATTAAAAGTCGTATAGGAAAGGAATGAGGAAAATGTATACAGCTATTGAGTCATATCCTTATCATTTCGCTTGATAACACAGAGCGGCGGCGGCATGTGACCTTGCAATAGTTCGTACTGCGGGGAGTAGATAGAGCTACTACTGCTTATACATCGCTAAATCATAATTGCTAAAATACTAATTATTTAGGCTCTTCCAAGTACATTAACACAAAACGGGTAGTGGCATGAGATTGATCTAAGTCATGTATTTGATAGTTAGTACAACAACTGATATTACCTTTATAGTGATAGTAATTGGACGAGTAGAAAAATGTAAGTTCTCGTCTAGCGTAGAGTGTGCTAGGTGATGTATATATACAAGGAACAATGAGATCTATGTGAGAATACAGTTCTCAGTACAAGCTTGGTGCGGTGTGTAGTGATGGGCCCTTAACTACATTCCAAGCCTGGCTTCAATGCTGAGTAACTGAGTGACGTCCAAGCATTCTCAAAAATACCTCACGCTCACCTTACTTTGCGTACATAAAGTTATCAATTAAAGCCGGAATTGTTGACCGATGGCTATAGACGCCTGGTTGTCAGTGTCAGGCTAAAAGCGACTCTAAAAAGCTAGAGTTGAACACTCCTAGAAAGATCTCGAATCTACTAGAAGTAGTAAGATAACAAGCAAAGTAAGGTTGAGCCCAAAGAGAGAGTGGGAGTAAGGGGTATTTTTGCACTTTTTTAGTAAGACTTAATAAAATGCTAAGTTATGGTATAAATAAAGCATAAGGCAATAAATAAGGTTATGGTTGATGTTAACCACAAAATATATCTAGACTGATAATTAAGTTAATGGTGCTCTAGGACCATATGATAAATAATTATGTTAAGGTAGACATAGACCATAATGAAATAAAATATTGAAATAATTTTTAAGGTTAGTTTTAAGTATAAGACAATAAAATAAGGTTATGGTCAGTTTTTACCTTACAATTAAAAGGTAGTAGTTTTTTATTTTATGGATAGTTTTTATCCATAAAATACATGGTTGAGTTATAGTCACTTTATACCTTAAAATTGGGGTGCACCAGAAGGAATATCAAGTATGAAAAAGTCACTGAATGAAATAGTGCCGAAATGAAAAAGTCACTAAATGAAAAAGTCACTGAATCAAAAAGTCACTGAATGAAAAAGTCACTAAATGAAAAAGTCGTTCGATCAAAAAGTCACTGAATGAAAAAGTCACGAAATGAAAGAGTCACTAAATGAAAGAGTGTCGAAATGAAAAAGTCACTAAATGAGAAAATGCTGCGGTGCGCCAGGACGAAGATATTGTATCTACTTATATATATATATATATATATATATATATATATATATATATATATCATATTTTATTTGGATTTTCTCCATCTATCTTCAGGATGAAAACTACAATAAATTTACATATAGATACTAGGTTCTCAGAGTAAACGCATAAATGTGGCTTTTTTTTTCAAAACAAAGATTCGTTAACATGAAATTGTAAAAGTGATATTAGCGTGGCGGCCGTTAACTACTATGAATTTATAAAGCCTTTTAGCAGATTTCCCTTAAGGGAAATCAGCTATTGAGGTCGTACTCATGACGCAAGTTTTGAAAAACTTCCTCTAATGTCCATCGATCCTACCCAGGAGATGACGAAAATGAGGTCCGTTCAAAATTATATATATATATATATATATATATATATATATATATATATATATATATATATATATATATATATCTGTTAACGCCCTAGCGGTCTCAATTTTTGTTTGATCTTAACCAAACATCATATTTAAGCGTTTTATGTAAAAAGAAAGATCAAGTTTGTTAATGGCTGAAATCGGACTAGTGGAAGGGGGGGGTTTAGAGGGGGGATTTTTAAAAATTCGAAATATCTCCGTTATTATGCATCGGATCGAAAAAGTGTATAGAATCAATCTTATTGCAAATTAAATTGACTGTAAATATTGTCCTGTACATTTATTCTTTTTCTTGAATATTAACTGAGATATTTGCATTTGTATTGTGAGTGTGGTCGGCACTATCCGCCGAGAGTTCTGGGGGCCGTTTTGGTAACTCTTCCTCCCTCGTGAATAGATCGAGAGATACCTCCCTACTACTGTTATTATTAGGCAGATTTCTCTATTCTAAAACTTCACGTGGGAAATCTGCTTAGTTTACGCAGCCCCTGCGTGACGGACTTTGTATTTATTGATCCTGATTAACTTCAACTATATACTCGTATATCCTTTAGAAAACTATAGTTGAGAATTTAATGCAAAAAAAAAAACCTCCTGGATTTTAGTAATGCTAAAACCATACAGGGTAAATTTGTAATTTTTGTCTCTCATCCATTAAGGCAATCCATAATTTTCTTAGATACTATGAGTACTAACCAACATTTGAAGTTATTTCAGTTATTCCTCTATGTCAGTATAACCATAATTCTCCACAGGAGAGTAAAAAAAATCTCATGTAATAATTAGCCTTAAACAAAGTAGTAATTTTCCAACAGTATCTAATCATTAACGATATAGGTTCTAAAAGTTAAAAATTGATCCTGTATATTTTTAGTATTGTAAATGCCCAGGAGAGCGAAATGTCTGCCACTTCAAAATAATAAAGATGCCTCCGTTGAAACCTTAAAATTCTTTTTTTTTCCTTTTTTTTTGCCTGAAATATTTTTATGTGTCTTATTCTGGACCCAAAATTACTTATATATTCTTCAAACTTTATGGCAAGAGTCTCCAATAAAAAACATTTTTTCGGTGCTAACTTTATTGAAACTGCCCTACATGTTTCGAGGCTTGCTATATAATGTATTAGTTGGCATCTACTAATACAATATATAGCAAAAGAATTATTAAGGGATGTGTTAAATTAATGTTATTAATAATTTTTTATATATTTTTCTTTTAAAAGGGATAGCCCCTGAAAAGATGGCAAATAAGCCACGAAAAATGTAAGGCAGTTTTAATAAAGTTTGCACCAAACAAAATGTTTTTGTAATTGGAGACCCTTCACATAAAATTTGAAGAATACTTTTATTTGTCTATGTAGAGATTGGGTGCAATTATATTTGTGAATTTTCTACTCATAAGTATTTGCTGAGAATACAATAGCGATCTTCAATATGTGGTTCAAAGAAAAATTTATTGTTTTCTGCTTCATGGGCTAAAATTTGATGCCAATTACAATCAGCTGTAAGTGAACGAATGAAGTATGGCAATTAAGAGTCCTTTAACTAGAACTAAAACAAACCACTCTGGGCATTGATATACAAAGCAGATGCAGGCCAAGAGGTTGACAGTAGCTGGAAGTTTGTTGGCTCTGAGGTGTCAGTTTAATCAAGAGGCTAGCCGCTCAACCAAAGCAAAGGTTTGCTTTCTTTGATGCAGGACTTCATTACAGTCCTGGGGCTTTTCAAAGGGACACTTCACCATGACCGCAAAGGGCCCCCATGTTTATACACTCTACACATTCTGTGCGCTATCATCCACTTCAGTACAGGACACACAGCTTGTTATTGGACTGCCGAGTATTATAATTCTTCGATATAACTCTCAGTTACTTCAGGTTTATAAATGACTTTGCTAAGGTACCCGGCGATTCACGGGAAATGATTAGGGCTGAATAATAATAATTTTTATTCAAATCGTTGTTAAAAATATTAAGGCCCTTAACAATCATTATCATGGATAACCTTCTTTTATCCTTATTATAAACTATGTAAGCATAAAAAATTCGTTTCCCACGAGTGGTTACAATGGTGGGTATTTTAGGTATTTAATAGTCATTCTTAAAAATGATCTATTCTATGTCTGAAGAAGAAACTTTGCACATACACATTCCCTGTTATGCGTAACATGTCAACTCGGTAAAGTTAATAGCAGAAATAACTAGGTACACGTCCCCAGCATTATCAATCCCTTTAACATTTTTTTTGTTAAACTGATTTACGAAGTTTAAACCAATTTACATTTTAGCAGATTTCCCTTAAGGGAAATCAGCTATTGAGGTTGTACTCATGACGGAATTTTCGAAATTTTTCTTCAATTCTCCATCGATCCTACCTAATAGATGACGAAAATGAAGTCCGTTCAAAACTGTATATATATATATATATATTTGTCTGTTACCGCTCTAGCGGTCACAATATTTGTTTGATCGTTACCAAACTCGATATTTAGTCGTTTTATGTAAAAAGAAAGATCAAGTTCGTTAACGGCTGAAATCGGACCACGGGGAGGGGGGGGGTTTAGAGGGGAGGATTTTCAAAAATTCAAAATATCTCCGTTACTATTCGTCGGATCGAAAAATTGTCTTAATAATCAATCTTATTACAATTAGTATAATATTAGTAGATTCGAGATCTTTCTAGGAGTGTTCAACTCTAGCTTTTTAGAGTCGCTTTTAGCCAGACACAGACAACCAGGCGTCTATAGCCATCGGTCAACAATTCCGGCTTTAATTGATAACTTTATGTACGCAAAGTAAGGTGAGCGTGAGGTATTTTTGAGAATGCTTGGACGTCACTCAGTTACTCAGCATTGAAGCCAGGCTTGGAATGTAGTTAAGGGCCCATCACTACACACCGCACCAAGCTTGTACTGAGAACTGTATTCTCACATAGATCTCATTGTTCCTTGTATATATACATCACTTAGCACACTCTACGCTAGACGAGAACTTACATTTTTCTACTCGTCCAATTACTATCACTATAAAGGTAATATCAGTTGTTGTACTAACTATCAAATACATGACTTAGATCAATCTCATGCCACTACCCGTTTTGTGTTAATGTACTTGGAAGAGCCTAAATAATTAGTATTTTAGCAATTATGATTTAGCGATGTATAAGCAGTAGTAGCTCTATCTACTCCCCGCAGTACGAACTATTGCAAGGTCACATGCCGCCGCCGCTCTGTGTTATCAAGCGAAATGATAAGGATATGACTCAATAGCTGTATACATTTTCCTCATTCCTTTCCTATACGACTTTTAATAGATAATTATCCATTAAAAATCAATCATTCTTCTTCTTACAAACCATTTTTCTTATAGCTTCCCTTTAGGTAGTCGTAATGATGATGTTGGAAATGGGTATCCAATTCAGTCTTCAAATCATTAGGTATAGGTTTGTCTAGTTCATAAACCCAATACCAATCAATTTTTTCTTTGTACTTCTTCATAATGTACTCAGTAAGATTTTGATGGTAACTTATAACTTCCCAATCCACTTTCTCCGAGAACTCGTCAATGAAAGCGTCTGTGAGGTTATTAAGTCTGCTTATTTCAGACCATCCGTTGTCATCATAACTTAGTAAAATATCTTTAAGGTCATCAAGACCATTTTGGAGAAATATAAACCATTTCGTAGCAACAGTAGGTCCAATGTCGAACGCGTACACCTGAGTCAAGTAGAGTAGTCCCAATGCAAAAGTAATATATTTCATGCCTTCTTTATTACATACAAAAAATAATTATTTTTTAATTTTCGATATTTCATGTTCAAGTTGTTTTTTAGTAACGACATCATTTTCGTCCTTCCCCTCAGAAACAGTGACTATCCTTCGTTTATTGAAGCTTACGTAATTTCTTGTTACCCTGATAGCTGACTTAAATTCATTCATATCCTTCTTCAAATCATTAATCGAATTATTGATTGAATTTATTCCTGTTGAGAACGATTTCTTCATCTCGTTCGATAAGTCTGCAGCAATATCATTTTTCACTTGGTCAACTATTTTATCATTAACGCTAGTTAAAACATCTTGAAGCATTTTATCATTAACAATTTCTGAAACCATGTCTTTCAACTTTGATTTATCTACTTCTGAAGGTGACTTTGAGCCTGATAATCCAGTCAAGTAACCTCCAGCCACATCAAATAAAATAACGTTTCCAATATTCTCTGTCATTCTTTATTTTATGAATAATTTTATCATATCCTCCGCCATCTGAGAGTTCCTTCAAAACAACTAGACAAAGATGTCCACAAATCGGAGGGTCCTCTGCTCGTTGTACTCCGTCATAATTATAATACATGTTCTCCTTTCCTAAGTAAGTAACAAGTTCCTTTGGTGGTGGCAGATTACCATATGAGTCAAAGTAGTACTTGGTGTTACCATTCTTAAAGTAGGCTGTCCAATGAGTACCAAGGCCATGAGCATTGTCTAAATTAATGATACCACACTCCACATCCTTAGGCTTCAAAGGTAGCTCATCTCTCATAAAAACGCCTTTAAAATGTTTTATCTTTAACTGTTTCACGATGGGTAAGATGTCAAAATTTGTCAATGGTTCTAGCTTGAAAAAATTTACTTTTTTTTCGTATTTTTGTTTGGACCCCGCGAACCTTTTTTAGATGTCTTTAAGCCAGAGCCCAGTTTAGCTTTGGCAATCTTCTCTTCTTCCAAGTTGTGCCTCTTGGTCTCTTCAAGTTGTGCTGCTTTATCCTTGGCATCGATGACTGACGTAGCGACCGCAGCACCGCCACCCAGCAAAGCTCCTAATGCTCCCAGCCCTGCAAATACTAATGGTAAGAAGCCTCCAGATTTGAAGTTCTCGTTCAGCTGCTTATATGTCAGCCTAACTCTTGCACTTTTACCATCTTTACCATTCTTCTCGATCTTGTTGATCTGCGTCTGGGTTAGTTTAATAGGTTCACTCCCTTTCTCGACTTGTATGGTTACTTCTGATTTCTTCTTGAAAGCAGTTTTAATTTTGTCCGCTTGTGAGGGACTAATTTTAATTTTATATGTTTGATACTCTGTCATTTATTAATTGTGAAAAAAAAAATAAATAAAATATTTCAGTAAATAAAGCAATGGAGTGTAAAAATACTGAGCATTTAAATAAACTTTTTGAGCAATTAAGTTCTGAAACTATTGATGAAATTGTAGAAAGTGTTAGGGTAGCTCCTAATGACAAGTGCTGCTTCCTTTTACCTGCGCCTAAAAACACACAGGAAGCCGAAGCTATGGAAGCGTTTCGTAGGACTTTAGATGATTTGGATGAAGTTTGTGGGGATCCGACTACATTTCCAAAATTATTTCCTTTCCTTGGTAACTAATTCTTCTTATCAATTTTTAATGGTTAAAAAACCATTAAAAAACACAAAGATCTAGGTATTTACTTGTAACCTTTTATACTACGAAGGAGAGCCTCCTCGAGTTCTTTCTTAGCTTGAGATCTACCTTCTTCGATTAACGACATCCTCACGTTGTTCTGGAGGTCAGCCGAACCTTTCTTCACTCTAAATTCGCTCAAGATCCTTTCTTTCAGGGAGTCATAGTTACTCCTTTCTTGTTCAATGCTACAAAACTCTTCTTCGCTTACACAGCCGTCAGCAATAGCCTTACTATATTTTTCTTCAATTGAGTCAAGTTTAGCCTTAGCCAATAGCTCGATGGCTGCATGTTTGTTTATCTTGTTTACAATATGGTTACCTGAACCCCTTAATATGGCCGCACCAGCTGTCATTCCTAAAGATAAAGGTACACCAATAGGTAACAGCGCCGGAAAGGCTACTCCTGCTGCTCCTGAACCTATTTCTCCAATTGTTAGGAAGCATTCAACACCAAATATTGCATGTTTAAGCTTGAGGTACTTCTTCTTCAGAGCACTTCTGTTCTTCCTTTCATCGTCCAAGTATTTGTAACTCATCATTATCTTGTTAATCCTGTAGTTGTTGGCATTAAAGTCTGGCATATCCAATTTAGGATATAAACATTCTTGGAAAGTTTTATAAAAGACCGAGTCTTCGATACTACGGCCGCCTTCCTCGAGCATAGTAGGGGCTGAAGGTTTTGAATCCTCTTCGTTCCCAATTTTTTGTTCGTTCATTCCTGATCACTTTATTATAACATTTATTTTAAAAATTTTCATATAATAAAGGATTTTATAACAATTATTAAAATGGATTATACAAAGTACTTTGGAGACATTGAAAAGGAGCAATTTAAGCACTTTTTCCCTTCAAACAGCACGGAACTGAACCTGAATCGCGAGAACCAGAAAATAGAGTTCTTAATCGATGTGGGGGACAATTTCGTTGCTTCAAAATTCCAATATTTTATTGGAGGTACCTTAGCGTCAACTGACTCAGCTCACCCTTACGGTCCGAATACTGATATCAAATTGGTGGATAATTTTATCCCTCACCTTTTCCAAAAGATTGAAGTTAAGAAACACAACAAAATGATTGATTACATTGACCATCCTGGAATCTTGAGCACTGTAAAAGGGAGTTTAAGTTACTCTAAAGACGAAGCTCTAGGAAAAGCCAATGGTGGTTTCGAATCTCACGTCAAACACGGCAAGTTCTTTGCTGTAGGCAACCTCTCCGAATTAGGTTTGGGTTTCTTCGAAGACGTGCGACTTCCAATTTACAAAGGAGGCTTCTTAATAACCTTTCTGCGGGCAAGTGACAACGATGCTATATTTAGGATGAAGAGTGATGTTTCTGTAGGTAAAATAACGATTACAGATTTCATAATCAGAGTCCCGATCATCGAGTTCAGCGCTACAACAAAAATTGAACTAGTGAATGAGTTAACCAAATTTGGATCCCAACCATTCAACTTTCGCAAGTGGGAGTGCATAGAGAAGAGAGGCCTTAGCGGGACCACTTTCTCATTTGATATAACCAATATTTACAGGAATGTCGACAAACCCAAATTCGTGGTTGCCTTATTCCAAACAAATAGAGCAAACGACCAACTAAAGGATACTTCAAAATTTGACCATGCAAACGTCAGAAACATCAGGGTTAAAATCAATGACACTTTCTACCCCGAAGAGTTACTCAATTTGGACATTGATGGAGGTAATTATGCCATAATGTATGAAATGTATCAGGACTTTAAAAGGACATATAACTCCAAGTCTGAAAATGTTTACTACAACCCCTCTGATTTTATCCAGAACAGACCAATGTATGTCTTTAACGTTAGTAAAGGCCCTAAAAATATATCACAAAGTAGAAATAACGTTATCATTAACTTTGACTTTAACACTCCGCCTCCTCCAAATACGACACTCTACATCGTGATTGTTTCAATGCAGTCTTTGGTATACGACGTCGTGAGAAACAATGTGGAAGAGGTTTAAGCAAGCCTTTGACCGAAGATAATTATAAATATTTTTTTAATGCTTCCATCAAGCATTAAAAAATTAAAAGAACATTGAATCATTGTCCAAATCCAATCCCATTCCTAGGTGCCTCTTGGCCTTCATAACATTAGTAGTAACGTAAGCAGCAACCTTCTCACCCAAGTCGGCATCTTTTGATTTGACTCTATCCCAAGCTGCATGCTCCAGGACTTTGTCTGCTTTGTGTCGTTCCTTCACAGTTGTATGATCTCTGTAGAATATGTCGTGTTCCTGAGCCGCTGCATCCAACTTATTCACTGGTTTATCTCCGCGTTCAAGCCTCTTCTCAAGCTTTGTGAAGGGCCCAAGATAGTTATATCCCGGCCAATGCATTTCTGGAAGAGGAATGTTGTTTAAGATGTCATTCAGGAGACCGTTCCCTATCTTTTCATCTGTCAACACCGATTTTGGTAAAGACCCGACTATTCGTATGAGGTACTTCGTCCCTTTCTCGTCGTCAAGTTTTTCTTCCAACAAATTCGTTATAAACTTTAGTACTGCTACTTTTTCGTTGTGAAAATTATTATTACCCGCATGCTCAGCAGCCTTGATTAAGCATAACCTGTTTATAAGTTCATTCAAGTTGTTAATGTACATCACCGACTTATTATTGTATTCAATCAGCCCTGAGCCCGAGACTACCCCGCTTTTACTATCCTCATAAATTTTCTTCACTAAACGTTTATACTTTCTGGACTGTGGAGCTTTCGGCTTATTCGTAGATGGGTCGTTCTTCTGGTAAAATGCTGATCCTTTAATTAACATCTCTCTGTAGTTGTTCAAGTCTTCGTCAGTAAATAGCCTATTAATCCCACCTTCAAACAAACCACTTGAGTTCTGGGTTAATAACCTCCAAAGACCCATTGTACCTTTATACTTCTTACCATCCAGTATTAAATCGTCATGTTCAATATCTACTTTTTTGCTTCCCAACCTAAATTGACTTTCTTCTTCATCCCATTTTAGACCATAATGTTTATCAGTTATTTTCGGTAAAAAGGCAGCTCCTATGGGGCCAATAATCTTACTTCTAATGTACTCTATTGGAGGGTCATCGTAAATTGATGAAGCCGTGGTATCTAAGTCATCGCCATCTCCAGAATAGACCGCTTCTTCATCCATAAATTTTACATTCTTTTTCGGAGGAAATGGGGTACTTTTGCCTTTAGGCATGAATGCAGCCGGAGTCTCAAATAACCTTTTCTCGAAAGATGTCTCTGGTTCAGATGGAGGTATCTCCATATCGGCGATGTTTCTAGTGAACGGGACCAGGTCAGTGATTAGGGTCTTATTTTGCTCTAAAACATTTTTGATATTAGTATCAACTTGACCAAGCTTGTCACTTATGGTTTCATCTACCTTCTCTAGAGCCTCGGTGATTGGTCGATATTCTTTAAGCCTGCCTTCTTCCTCCTCCTTCTGTTGCTTAGCAATCTTCTTATACTTCTGTAGTAATTCTTGCTCAATTCTTTTTAGCTCTTTGGCCTTTTGGGCAGTTATCTTTTGATCGTTCATTTATTAATTACAAAATTTTATATAAACTTTATTGGAGTTCAGTTTGACTTCACTTTACTTCGAGTTCACTTTAGTTTGGTAGTAAACTCTTTCCCAACTTGAATTTGTACTTTCCGCAGCTTGGTTTCTTGGTCAGATCAATTGTAACGAAGCCATAATTCTGATTGAAAACTTCACTACAACAGTTCCGAAATAATTTGAAATTTTGAAAGTCACTCCCAACAAAATCGTCGTATATCATGTTCATGTAATGATTGTTTTGTTTAAAGATGCAAAGAAAATTAACATTGTTCCTAATAAACTGGCGGTCAACTTTACTATAGCACTGAGTCAGATATATACATGAAATATTCTTATGCCGACCCATCATAAAGTATCTGTGTATCTCCTTCTGGTTCTCCTTCAGACAGTCGTCAAATATTATTAATGAGTTAGGTTCACAATCATCTACGGTTATCATATCTTCAAAATCATTGTTGAAGTATGCAACAGTCTCCCCAATCTTGTCCTCTACTCCTTCGAAAATATCCTTCATATCCGAGTATATCTTTTGATCAATAGTTTTGCTGAATACATAAAGCTTCTTATAAGGCAACCAATCTCTATAAATAAAATTGCAAAGTAGTGTGGTCTTGCCACACCCTGAAGGGCCTACTATAAGAGCTCTTAAAGGATGGGGGATGACGTCATTACAAGTTTCTGCAACGTCGTGGTAAACAACAATGTCAAACTTCTCTCTGTCTTTTCTTTTGGAATTAGTTTTCCCTTTTAATAAAGAAGTCATTTATTAATTAGAAAATGAAGATTATAAAAATCAGGGGAGATTCGAGTGAGCTTGCTTTGAACCTTTCACACCCAATAATGTTGGACGACTCCGAAAGGTATAAAATAGGACTCGTCGGTTTCTACTCATTTAATAACATTTACAATGTTTGTAAGGATTGTAAGCTATATTTCCATTTCTATGGTAAAGACCGTTCCATAAAAATACACACTGTGGTCATTTCTGAAGGTTACTGGACCCTTAAAGATATGGAAAAGCATGTTCAAGATGAACTGGCCGATGTTGCGGAGAGTGGCCGAGCTGAACGATTTACTCCTTCAAAGTTCACCATGTCATTAGTCAATAATCGTGTTCGTATTTCTTCACCCATACTAGTCGAGTTAGGCGCATCATTGCGGGCGCTTTTGGGAATATCGACTGTAACATTCTTAACAACCACTGGTGAACACACCCCCAAGCTGAGACCATTCGAGGTTCTTGAGGTTCATTGCAACCTTACCGAATCTAGTATATCAAACCACCCAGTGGATCAGTGTGCTCACGAACATTCTCAAATATTATATTCTTTTTTCCCCAATGCACCTTTCGGATACAAAATTGCCGAACGACCTCAAAATATCTTGTATGTTCCCTTGACGGACCACATACGGAAAATAGATTCCATCAAGCTTACTTTAAGGAATGAAAAAGGTGACCTGATAGACAATGGCACCACCGACACAACTGTTTATTTGTGCCTGATTAGAGACTAATACATACATTTTACTTTTAATGGTCTAATTTTAACCATTAAAAATTTATTTCAACTGTTTCATAATTGTGTTTTTAAGAGTTCTTGCCTATAAAAGGAGCCTATAATCTCTTCCCCAGATAAATCCTTTATTTTGTATGTAATGGGGTTTGTTGGTAGCACTTCTGCAACAATAAATATCTCCCTACTCCAGTTATGTTTGTATTTACTAGAGAATTGGTTTTTAACACTACTAATCCTTACTCTATCTCCGACTTTGAAATGTGGTATCACGTCATTTTCAGGTTGCTTATTCCCTACATTTTTTAATAGTCTTATGGACGTCTCGTTATCTTTGTTAACACTGGCTGGAGTCATACCGATTGTTCTATGGACATCTTTGTTATTGTAGTCATCGATCAGCTTTTGTAAAATATCTACCCACCTGAAGCTGCGATTATACTCAAATTCAACCCTCATTTTGTTGTTTAAAGTACGGTTGAAACGCTCCACGATGGCTGACTTTTCAGCGTTTTCAGTGTGATACAACTTTACGCCATATTTAGCCAAGAGCACTTTAAACTCTTTATTTTTAAATTCTAAACCTTTGTCTGTGTGAAGTAGCTTAGGAGGGTTGTGGTTAACAGATAAGGCTTTTTTAATAATTTTCTCAAAAGCAATGGACACCGCCTTCCCATCCTTCTTTTTTAAAGGTTCTGAGAAAGCGAACTTGGAGAATGTATCTATTACGTTTAGGATGTACTTGTAGCCATCATTATCGCTCTCATAGTTGGACATGACAACGAGATCAGCAGCCCACAAATCATCTATTCCTAGGGTTACAATAGACCTCTTTGGGAAGTTCTTCCGAGCAGGCTTGTGTAGTTCAATGCTTTCAATGCGCCTTTCTTCTTCATTTAAGGCAATTTTAGGCTCTGGTTTATACTGGGTTTGAAGCTTAATAAATTTACTCTTGTTTGTCTTACAAACCTTGCACTTGGTTGAAATCCTCCACAGCCCATTACTTGTTTGAACTAATTCAGGGTCCAGATTCATGGTCTTCTTTTTGCACTTGTGACAGTGAATAGGCTCTTTTAGATTTGTATCAGTAGATTCCATATTTATTACTTAAAGAAATTAAAATATATATAATAAAGATCAACAATGAGTTTATCTAGTGATGCAGTGACTCTATGCAATGAGTTTGGTGGATTTTGGAATTTCGTGAAGTCGCCAGAGTTTACGTTCTATAGAAATCACCATGAAGCGTTTGAAGAAATACTTCACGAATACAAAGAATACTCATTCTGTAAAGCTCTACAAAGAGATAAGTTTTTTGAAGTAGATGGAGAGGCCCCTTTGTGGAACATTAAGAAAGTCAAGGAGTTCCTTAAGAAGAAAAAAATCGAATTTACCAGGCGGGATAGTGAGGAGAAATTGAGAGAAATTGCATACCAGGAAGCAAAGAAAGAGCTGCGCAAGAACTTTGAAGATGTTTTCTATAATAAATAGAATGGATATGAAGTCTCAAACATTAACTGAATGTGCATGCGGGAAATTGGTAAGAATCAATCGCCTGGAGAAGCATCAGAAAACGGCGCAACATTACAAATACCTCGAGGAAAAAGGCACCTATAAGGAGCTAAGGCGAATAATAAAATCATATCTAAAGAATGGAAAAGGATCCGAAATCAGGGGGCTAATTGAAAAATTTGAAAATAATTAAAAAAAGAAAAAAATTAAAAAAGAAAGAAAAAGAAGAACCTTAAATTAGATTATAATGGTTTTATAACCATTATCATCTCACTTATTAATCATAATCAGTTTCACTCGACTTTTACATAAAAAATAAAAGCGAACACTAAGAATATATTTTTTGGTAGTTAAAGACAAGAAAATATTAACAAATAAAATATTAATATAAATAAATGGAATCATTTTTAAACAAAGTAAGCTCCGTAACCAGTAGCCTTGGAGCAGCTGCAAGCAAACTGATAAAGTGGAAAGTAACGGAACTCAAGGAACTTGCTAAGGACCTCAAAATCAAAGGACTGTACAAACTAAATAAACTGAATCTCTTTAATGCCATTGAAGAAGCTAAAACATCAGCGAATGATAGCATCGTAGCAAATATTTCAGAAGAGGATATAAACGAAATGACTCTACGGCAACTTAAGAAATTTTCATGCCAAAACAGGATTAAAGGTTATTCAACGACTCATAATAAAGAAGGACTTAGAAAATTAGTGCGCGATGAGAAGAACAGGCTCCAAACAATACTTACAAATCCAGACTGGGCAACAGATATTAAAACTGGTAAGCACAATAGTAGAAAAAGACCACAAACTTTTAAGGAAACAAAATACAGGAAGCTTCATCGCGTATTTAACTTTGACAAAAATATGTTTGATGAACCTAAAGAACCAAGGACAGTGGTTGAAGAAATTGAAACAGCTTTCGAAAGCAGACTGAAAACATATAACATTATGAACTCCAAAGGATATAAGGATGTAAGGTCATTCCTAGAAAGCATAGGACACATCATTATAGGTAGGACTAAAGATCGTTTGAAGAAACAGGAATTAAAGGTTAACCTTTTATTAGAAGCGACATACAAAAAGGGTATAAACAAAGAAAATATGGAGTACATGACTACTCAATTCAAGACTAAAAATGAAGTAATACTAAAATCTACTAACCTAAATGATTTTTATTCTCGGGCTAAAGATAAGATACTGTTAGAAATGGAGGAGTTCCAAGCTAAGGGTTCACAATGGATCCTAGACAGTATTAAGCATTTACAACTAAGGATCAACAAATATATTCCATTGAAAGGTTCGTCATACATAGAATTACCACCCAAGATAGCAGCAAAGAAGGCTGTAATAAATGTTAAAAATGACGACAATAAATGCTTCCTATGGTCCATTCTTGCAGCATTGCACCCTGTTAATAAGGACCCCCAAAGAGTTACAAAATATAAGGATTTTGAAAATGAATTTGAAGATATGTTTGAAGAAATAGAATTTCCAGTTAAATTAGATGACATTACGAAATTTGAAAAGAAGACAGACATTTCGGTTAACGTATACTACTACAACGCCAGTTACACAATACATCCACTAAAGGTGACTGAAGAGGAAAAGGAGAAACACGTCGACTTATTGTACATAAAGAATGAAACCACTGACCACTATTGCTGGATTAAAGATTTGTGGAAACTTGTTGGAAGCCAACTGACGAAAGATCATCAAAGGAGGTATCTTTGCAAGAGGTGTTTGAACCATTTCAGATCAGAAGAAGTACTTCTGGATCATAAAACATTCTGTGGGATGCATAAAGAAGGAAAAGCACATTTACCAAAACCTTGTGATAATATGATAAGTTTTCAGAATCATAACCATTCCCTTGTTATTCCATTTTCGATTTATGCAGATTTTGAAGCTTTACTACGGAAAATTTCTGGTAACCACCCAAATCCAGATAACTCATATACTGTATCAAACCAATCACATGAACCTGTAAGTAATGTTTACTACATAAAGGACCAAAATAAAGATGTTTATAAGCCACCAGTGACATTTTGGGGAAATGAATGTGGCAAACAGTTTTATGAAAGCCTAAAGAATGATGCCATCGAGATAGCAAAAATTTATGACAGTCCTGTACCCATGATTCCACTAGAAGCAAACGAAATGTACAAGTTTTCGATCCCCGACAAATGCCATATATGCGAGAGACGATTCTCAGAATTACCGCCCATGCTCTCAAAGAAAGAAACCGTACTGAAAAAGATTATCACGTACTACCTTAACATGCAAGAAGCTGAAAAGGTTTACAAATATACTCAAGAGTTGGAAACATTTAAAAGTAACTTACCTGGAAATATGAAAAAAGTTATGGATCACGATCACCTTACTGGAGAATTCAGAGGACCAGCACATTCAATCTGTAATCTAAACTACAGAAATCCTAACTTTATCCCTGTATTCTTCCACAACTTGGCTGGTTACGACGCACACCTTTTCATAAAAGAATTTGGTAATGATTCAGGTAGGATTGACCTTATTCCTAACACCGAAGAAAAGTACATCTCTTTCACAAAATATGTGACTTACAAAGGACCATCTGGAGAAGACAAAAGCATAAAATTACGATTTGTGGACTCATACAAGTTTCTGCAAAGTAGCTTAGAAAAATTAGCTGGGAACTTGGAAAAGAGACAATTTGTGGAGATGGCAAAATTTTTTCCAAAAGACACGTTAAGCTTAGTAACTCGAAAATTAGCTTACCCTTATGAATATATGGACTGTGAAGAAAAATACCAAGAAACCTCTTTACCACCGAAAGACATGTTTTACAGCAGTTTGAATCAAGAAGACGTAAATGATGAAGAATATAATAATGCTTTAGAAATCTGGAATAATTTCAAAATAAATAATCTCCAAGAATTTACTGAATTATACAACAAGATTGATGTATTGCTCTTAGCAGATATTATGGAGAATTTCAGGGAAGTGTCTATGAAAAATTATAAACTAGACCCATTATGGTACTTTACGTTACCAGGATTTGCATGGGATGCTATGCTGAAGAAAACAAATGTATCCTTGGAATTACTGACCGATATCAACAAGTACTTGTTTATTGAAAAAGGCATTAGAGGAGGAATAACCCAGTGTAGTAACAGATATGCTAAAGCTAACAATAGACATATGAATGAACAGTATGATCCAAAAAAGCCATCCGTTTATTTGGGATATTTTGATGCGAATAATGAATATGGATATGTAATGGCGAAATACCTACCGTATGGTGGATTTAAATGGGTCGGAGAAGGAACAGACCTAACAAAAAGTTTTGACGTTCGAAAAATCAGTGACGAATCATATCGAGGGTATTTTCTGGAAGTAGACTTGGAATATCCAGAAGAGCTGCACGACGCCCACTCAGACTTTCCGTTGGCACCAGAGAATATCATTGATGGAGAAAAATTGCCCAAACTTATGACGACCCTCTATGACAAGAAGAACTACATTTGCCACTACTCAGCACTCAAGTATTACTTGGAGCATGGATTAATTCTGAAGAAGATACACAGAGTTCTCGAGTTCAAACAGAAGCCATGGTTGAGGACATATATAGAATTCAACACGAAACTTAGAGCTCAATCCAAAAATGATTTTGAGAAGGACTTTTTCAAGTTAATGAACAATGCCGTATATGGAAAAACTATGGAGAACATAAGAAACAGAGTAGATATTAGGTTATGTAGTAATGCCCGACAAATAGAGAAACTTGTGGCGAAACCTAATTTTAAGGACAGGACAATCTTTACTGAGAATCTTGTAGCAATTCATATGGAGAAAACTAGCATAATCTTGAACAAACCAATCTATGTTGGAATGACCATTTTAGAAACCTCCAAGCTCTGTCTATACAGATTCTGGTATGATGTCCTTAAGAAGAAATATGGAAAAAACATTATGCTTTTGTATGAAGACACTGACTCTCTTCTATTTGCTGTGGTAACTGAGGACATGTATGAGGATATGAAAGAAATTATTGACGAACTAGATACATCAGACTATGCAGAAGACAATGTATACGGGCTGCCAAGGGTCAACAAGAAGGTATTGGGGAAGTTTAAAGATGAACTCGCCGGTGAAATACTAGAAGAAGCGGTTGGTCTTAGGTCTAAATGCTATGCTCTTCGTGTATTGAATAACGCAAAACTGAGTAATGATTTCAAAAAAGCCAAAGGAATAAAGAAGCCTGTGGTGAAGCACGAGATCTCTTTTGATGACTACAAAGAATGCCTATTTTCTAAAGAAAAGATATATAGAAAGCAGACGCTATTTAGAAGCAAAAATCATGATATCCTTACAGTAGAAATGAATAAAAAGGCTCTAAGCAGTTTTGACGACAAAAGATTTGTCTTAGAAGACGGGGTTCACACCCTGGCTTGGGGACACCGTGACATAGGGGTGGAAAAGGAAAATTTTATTAAACATCTCGAGCAACTAAATCGTAGAGAGAGAGAGATAAGCAAAAAAAAAATCTGAAAAATGAATAATTTCAATGGTCAAACACCACAATAAACTTTAATGGGAAACTTCCATTAAAGTTTCTTATAAGTTACTCGTTACATTTACACTTGAAAGTGATTACTTGATTTTCACATCTCCAACAACCGAAAGCACAGAAATCACTATTGCAATTACCAGTTCTATATGTTTTAACCGATTTTAGTTCTGCCTTAGAGCGGCACGTTTGGCAGTAATGAAATGATTTATTTCCAAGGTTTTCTGAATCATAAAAAAATGTTCCATCTGATATTAACAATTCTTTTAAGTGAATATATTTTGCATAGTCAAATGTTTCAGGATTTGATATTATATGATTTATTTCATTAACTATCTTATTTACATATTCCTGTTTTTCAGTAATATAACTTAAAGTATTATTGTTCAGAAATGTTATTACCCCACTACACGAAACACCTATTAATTTCCATAAGATATTACGTCCATAACTGCTCTGCGATAATGAATACTTCTCAACTCTTAACTTATCTTTCCCTGTCAAGTTATTTAAACGTTCCTTGTATTCGATAAGATTTCTTGTAGAATAATATTGATTAATATTTGTTATTTCTTGGTTTCCCATTCTTTAATTATTTCAAAAAATATATTTAACTAAAATTAATTTCTGAATGCAGTTTTCTAAAAGAAAAAGTCACTGAATCAATAAGTCACTGAATCAAAAAGTCACTAAATGAAAAAGTCACTAAATGAAAAAGTCACTGAATCAAAAAGTCACTAAATGAAAAAGTCACTGAATGAAAATGTCACGAAATGAAAGAGTCACTAAATGAAAAAAGTGTCGAAATGAAAAAGTCGCTGAATCAAAAAGTCACAGAATCAAAAAGTGACCAAATCAAAAAGTCACTGAATGAAAAAGTTGCTAGATCAAAAAGTCACTGAATGAAAAAGTCACTAAATGAAAAAGTCACTAAATGAAAAAGTCACTAAACAAAAAGTCACTGAATGAAAAAGTCACTAAATGAAAAAGTCACGAAATGAAAGAGTCACTAAATGAAAGAGTGTCGAAATGAAAAAGTCACTAAATGAGAAAATGCTGCGGTGCGCCAGGACGAAGATATTGTATCTACTTATATATATATATATGTATAGTTAGTTATAACCTAGCTATATGTACATGTTACAAACTAAATGCTATTTTAAGTATGGTTGCGTAATTATTTTGTCTTAAATTACGTTTTGTAATTTCTACTCTACTAAGTCGATTTCGATGAAACGGGAAGACTAGACACCTTATCACCAAACTCTTCGCTACACACGCCTAAGAAATTCAAGGCGAAACTCGTCAAAATAAGTTCAGGGAGGGTCAAAACGGGTACTTCCAATACTTTCTCGTACGAAGTAAAGGAAAAAGACACCTTCCTATTACGACTAAGTTTATTATAATCAACTAACAAATATATTTCTGAGCTTAATAAAGAGGTGAAACATTGAACTTACAATGAAACAGAAATATATTTGAGATTGTGGATATTTATAAAACAAAATATTACATGGATTTTTTAAAATAAAATCTGCTAAAGTTAATAATAGCTATAGTGACATATATTAAATTTGACACTACAAAATAAAAAAGACTAACAGATAGGCATCACTCTCCCATCATTTTTTTAGGGAGAGTGAAAGCTTTCTGAAACACAAAATGTAGACGGTTAGCTTAGTTGAACTTTAGGTTCCTTATTAGATTTTAAAAGGAATATTCCGTTGTAGTAAACCAGGATATATTTCTAGCCTGAATATATCTTATAAAATAGTGCCGCAACGAAGAATAAATATGATACTGTATATTTAATTAAAATGAAAACTCTTCCCCACAGAACTTGAGCCTGTGAGTCTGTTTTTTTTTCTTTAACAGAATTAATGAAATAGATTTTTCATTTTGAATATAATGTGTATGCTTAAATACAGCAGTCAGTATTATAAAATTATATTTAAGGAATGAGATACATTAAATATTTAATTAAATACATAGGCAGCCATTGAGAATAATTGCTAAATTACTCAAAAGTAGAGATAAAGGTTGAAATGAGAGGGTTAGAGAGGGAGGGGATTATTGTTTGATAAATATTTGTGTAAATGACGTCATCCAGTTAGTTCTCGGCCACAAACGAGAGTAATCCGCTTAACATTAATGAAAAACAGTCGGTTTCAATCTCGCTTCTTTGGTTGCTTTTCTTTTCTCCAAGCCACCGTCTTAGAAGCTTCTCCTTTTATTAAATATGGCACCGGGTTTATGCTGCGGTCTAATCGGTGGAGGGGGGAAAAAGAGGGAAGCAAAAACTTTCATTTCTGACGATTTAAATCCCAATTTTGTGCCGTAAGGACATTTCCTGCCATTAAGCCTTATTGCCTTGGCAAAATATTTATAGGATTTACGATGGATGATTATAATAGGATCTTTATTTCTCGCTTACTTCTTACACTATAGGCCATTTATAAATGCTACCTATAACCATTAGGATCGTATTAAAAGCATGTTTTCCGAGTATCAGGGAGAAAGAGTAGAATTTAGTATAAATAAATAAATTCAACATTTCTGGGGGAGAAGAGAGAAGGCCAACTCATGAATCACTCATGAAATACTCACCATAGCTCACCAAAACTTGTCAAGGTACTAATACAGAACTGCATTTGTACTTAAGTAAATTTACCGAGGAAAGCTTCCAGCGGCCAAAGGACGCAGTGCTTGCTGTTTAAGACAACCTAGATTCCCAAGACATTTTATGCTGCCAACCCTGGCGTTCCTTACTAGAACCATGCTTAGTTTCAGTACCTAGTCTTATAAGAGAACGTATGTGCCGGTTGAATAAATAAACCTACCACAAGAAGACTGAAAAATGCAAATAACTCGGTTAATATTCCGGATAGAGAATAAATGTATATACCAACATTTGTATTAAATTTAATTTTCAATAAGATTGATTCTATAAACTTTTTCGATCCGACGTATAGTAACGGAGATACTTCGAATTTACAAAATTCAACCCCTTCTTACCCCTCCCTCCCACTGGTCCGATTTAGCCGTTAACGAGCTTGATCTTTTTTTTTACATAAAACGACTAAATATTGAATTTGGTAATGATCAAACAATAATTGCTACCGCTAAAGCGGTAACAGACGAATATATATATATATATATATAATTTTGAACGGACCTCACTTAGGTCATCTAGGTAGGATCGATGGTCATAGAAAATTTGAAGAAAAATTTCAAAAGTCGCTTCATGAGTACGACCTTAATAGCTGCTTTCCTTTAAGGAACTCTGCTAAAAGCTAAGGCAGAATAATGATATGTTAGTAGATTAGTTGAAATCTGAATAAGATTCGACATATCACGAGTACACTGCTGGAGTGTTTCTCATCTATAGAGAATCTTCTCCATCGAATTACCTTAATTCAGAAGGCATTGGCCAAATTCTACATGAATGCTGTTTACGTAAATGAGACCACTGAAGTACGCACACACATGCTTCTTACCTAGTAAGTTTGATGAACACTCTTTCACTCGTGGACAACTCGGAAATAAAGCTTGGTGAAATATTTTTTACTAAAGGTTTCTTTAAATAATTTTTTCGCCACGAAATGGTTAAATTGACCAATGTGGACGGTCGTTCTAACTATGAGCAGTAAACAGTAGATTAATAGAATTAATAGTTGGGCAGAAGGACTAGTGGACACACTTCCTGTCCCAACAAAAGCACAACATTTTTTGATTCCAATCGTGCTTCCGAAGTTTTTGGCGCTTTATCACTAATATCTTCTCAAAATATTGGAATAATAACTCACTTATCACAGTAAACAACCAGTTTAGAAATGGGCCACTCACGTTGCATCTCAGTAGACAATCACAAATTTGGAGTTATGAATGTTTATCCACCATAATATGAGATGAGAAACCATATATCGCTTCAAAAACATTTTGAATTTAAGTCTGTTGATTAATAAGCTATGTTGTGACACATCAGCCTGGATGCTTGAAAGTATTTTGGGAGAATGCTTGAATAAACAGCGCAATTACTTTTGGTGATAAATACCAGTACTCATTAAGTGGGAACTGAATGAAACTCATTGTTAATTTAACTGATGCTATGGCGTTCTGAGCTGCTACTTAACGACGTTTCAAGATGGCAGGGGATGAAAGTTGTTTTGCTGAGCTGACAATAAGAAAGGCAGCAGGTTAGACGTCCCGGGAAAATGAAAGTAAGAGGCTTTGCATAAAAGGAAACCCTTCAACTTCTAAATTCCTTTCCCTGTCTTCTACAGCCTTTCAAAAGTTTTCCAAGATGGCGTGTCTTGATTTCTCTTTTCAATGCTTTGCCTATAAACTTTTTATGCATGTATTTACTTATTAGGATTTTACTTTTAGCAAATATTGTCACTAAAGAGCGGAATTTTACCCCCCCCCTAAGTAAAGGTGATATTTACTAATAATATTTCTTTATACTGTTGACGTTCAGATTTACTATTATGAACCCCAATGGCATGACAACATAATTATTCACATAATTGACAATGGTCTATATTTAGGTTTATGCGTATTGATAATAGAACGGTTAAAAAAGTATTACAAATCCTTTTTGTATAGTATGTTTTCCAGGTAATTCGAAAACTAAAATATTCAAGTAAAACTATATAATAAGTTACGAGATGCTTAATTCCCAAGTTACGAAACAGCATTGCCCCAAATCCTTTTCATTTACATACAGGTTTGTTATTCAAGAAGGTTATATTTCAAAATTTCACGCTATCATTAATAAACAAATATATTTAACAATCGTCAACATAAAACGGCAAGTATACCATCGAGATATAAACAAAAATACGTCATCGGCTGTGCAAACTAACAACATTTCCCACATGAAGTTTTCCAATAGACAATTCTATACACTTTTACTCTTAATACCCCGAGAATGTTAAGTGACCAAATACAAATGACAATGAGAAATCTTTCATTCAATTTAAATTGTAATAACCTTCAGAACTGAAAGTGCCTTACTTGCAAACAAACAGCTCAGAGCTAACAGAAAGTTAGAAATATTCTTGGAAAGAAAACCAATTACCGAAATTTATCTGAATATTATATAATAATTTTATTGAAAACTATTTATTATATCTGCAATTTATAATGAACCAGAATTATATTTATCTCAATCACTCTAATTTTCGTAATCCAAGATTCTATATACTTTTTCGATCCGACTTATAGTAACGGAGATTACCCCCTCCCCCACTCCTACTGGTCCGAATTCTGTCATTAACGAATTTGGTCCATCTATTTACATAAAACGATTAAATATAATTGAATAACGATACGTTTAAAAATCGAATTTGGTAACGACAAATCTATATATATAAAATTGTAACCTCTGTCTGTACATTGATTTTTTTCGCGAAATTTCACGATAACTTTTCGTTTCACATGTCACAGACACCATAACTGCATTTTGTTTCTTTTGTGTATGTTTGTTTGTTTGTTACCTTTTCAAACATAAACGGCTGAACCGAATTTTATGAAACTTGGTATGTATATTACTACTAGCTCAACTTAGACTTTAGGCTATACTCATATTCTCTGAGACGAACAGGAGTGGGGGTTATAAGGAGGCCTGAAATTAAAAATAGCGATATTTCGTTTCCTATTGGTTTTTCGGCAAATATGCACATAACAAAAGTTGTTTATTTTGTTATTTAGAGTAACTTTTGTTATGTAAACTTTCGTCGAATACCGAAGTATAAATGCGTTATACGCTAAAAATTATAGCGGGAGTCAACAATTTTATTTGGCACAAAAGACTCAACCGAATTAAATAAAACTCGGTATGTGTAATAAAACTAACGCCTTCTTTAGAATAAGTCATACCAACATTTCTTGTACCGGGGGGGGGGAGTGGGGGTTGTAAGGGAGGCCTGAAATTAAAAATAGCGGTATTTCGTTTTCCATTAGTTATTCTGCAAATATGTACATGATAAAAATTGGTTATTTTGTTATTTAGAGTAACTTTTGGTATATACACTTTTGCCGAATACGGAAGTATAAATGAGTTATACGCTAAAAACTACTGTGGAAGTCAACAATTTTATTTGGCACAAAAAACTCAATTGAACTAAACCAAACTCGGTATGTTTATTAGCACTAACGCCTTCCTTATAATAAGCCATACTAACATTTCTAGGGACGGGCAGGAGTGGGGGTTATAAGGGAGGCCTGAAATTAAAAATAGTGATATTTCGTTTTCTACTGGGGTTTCGGCAAATATGCACTTAACAAAAGTTGTTTATTTTGTTATTTAGAGAAATTTGCTCAACAATTTTCAATATGAACTACCAGGTACCTCACCTGGAAAAATTAATTCAAATTATAATATATTATTATAATATTTTGTCCTTAATAATTTAAATCTATGCAGAATGCACAGGAAACGGGAAATATGGCAATATGGAGGACAGTGAAGTCTTACATAAAAAATTAATTTTATTATTAACAAATGCAAACAACGGGTATTAACCCTAAACACTGGGACGGGTAAATGTCAAAATATTGCACTAAGTAAAGCCTTGCCAAAAAAATGCCATGACCATTCAGCCTCAAATCAATTCCCGGGCGAAGCCGGGTATCTGAGCTAGTATATATATATATATATATATATATATACATATATATATATATATATATATATATATATATATATATATATATATATATATATATATATAGATATACATATATATATATATATATATATATATATATATATATATATATATATATATATATATTTGTCTGTTACCGTGGTCGCAATTCCTCAACAGCTGATTTCCCTTAAGGGAAATCAGCTAATATTCCACAATATGAAATTATCACCACAGAGCACTCACACTAATATTTAATAAATAGCGCAGCGAAACATTTTGTTTAATTGAATAGTACAAGCATGGAGTGCCTACATTAGTTAGTTACTTATTTCATTTTGTTAGTCATAAGCTAATACTGTACTGAAATAATTACAATTATATTTTATTAACATTACTGGCAATAACTGTTTCCATTGTAGTTTGTTTCTTTCACAATTTGTTATTTAATTTAATTTTTGTTTTTATTTTCATATCTTTATCGGAATTAGGTGTTTTAATTTACATACAGACAGTACATTAATTACCTACATATCAAATCTTACCTATTCCTTCAGTTTTTCTGCTAACCTTAATTCCCCGTCCTAAATCAACTTTTTTAGATCACCTTGGAATATTTAGCTCTAAGACTACATATACTCCCAAACTACCACCAATATACTCTCTTTTTAATTTTTAGGCTCGGCCATTCACGGATAACACACGGACACCTCATGACTAGGACTGAACAACCTTTATGTACACTCTGCAATACACAACTAACTATCAAACACTTACTTACAGACTGCAGACTAATAACCGACAAGAACTTACCCACCAACCTATCAGAACTACTACACGACAACAGCCCATACATTACAAAAATCATGAAACACCTCAAAGACACACACATTTACAACCAGATTTAACATTAAATAATCAAACACTAGACTAGAATAATATCCACTCGAGAAAAAATAAATAACCATACTTTTACCTACCTCTGTAGACTTTTTAACCATTTTTATTGGTTTTTATAAGGTGGCTACCTAAAAACTATTTTAGTATTATAACAAGAGAATGTGTGAATCGCTTAAACTGCGACACACCTAAATAACTAAATCTTTTCAATAGTGATTGAGAGTGGGAGCATATCGCACTGTCTATATAAATTTGAGTTACAAAAGGTTATTAAAGTAATTGGAAAGGGCTCAATTGTATTGCTGCAAATTGAAAGTAAACTGGAGATTATGAGATTTCAAGTGAAGTATAAATAAAGTGTATGTGAAATTTGGAAGAAATGCGAAGCTGGGATGGGGTAAAGACGATGTGCACTGCAGACCAAAGTGCAGCAAAGAGTGAACACCTTATTCTGCACTGCTTTGATGATTTCATGCCTTTCAAAGCCGTCAATAGAATCCTTTTCTTCTTTATGCTCTCTTTTTAACTCCTTTCTTTCTTTTATAATATTTATTGTAGCCCTTATATTCCTTTTCTGAAACAATTTTTTTTTCTTGGCTTTGTTTCGTTTTAATTCGAATAAAAGTGCTTTCCGTGAAAAACAATTTTAAGAGGCTATTTCTGCATTTCTTTTTGTCTTCGATCGTTTCAACCCTTCTTTTCCCTTTCTTTTCAATACCACCTTTCTATTTCATAAAAATAAAATAAAAAATCCTTAAAAATAGTCCTCTATTGCTCATTTAAGCTGTCTTAATTTATTAATTCATTTATTGTACCGATTAAGGAGATGAAATTTCTTTCAATGATCGTCGTCTTATTATTTTAGCTCAAAAACATAATTTTACACTTCATCGGACAAGATGAGACAAAAGAGAATTTATTTATTTGTAGTATTAATTCAGTGTTTCAGTTATTCGTGCCTGAGCTTCACAGCTCCAGCTCCGTAATTTAGTTTTCATACTCAGTCTTCTATTTTCTTCACTTGGTCATCATTTTCCTCCTTCTCTGTATTGTGATTCTTCTTCGGAAAAAAAGAATGTTTTTAGAAAATCAATATATTTAAGCCCATTGTATCAAATGTGAAGTGAGACCACATATTTACTATACTAGTGTTCCATGTTCATCTATACAAACAAGACTGGCTTTGAGTCATTATGAATTTATTTATTCTAAATTGTCGAATAACTTGATTTACAGAATATATATCATCTTGAAATAAACAATTAAAACTGATCGGGTGAGAATTTTTTTTTTATCTGTATTTATTTATTTATTTGGTGAGCTCCGCAACTAGGTGATGTCGCTCAGTATCATTTATTTTCAATTCCTTAAATTAAAATGTCAAAATAAAGAAGTAAGCCATGTGCCGACTCTCTCAGTTCCTTACTCTCCATAGGAAATCTTTACAATTCACACCCACTTAATACACAAATCTACACATACCTACTCGGTCTACACAATTATAACATAATTATGATACAGACATACAGACATAAAACGAAGTGCTGACATCGACAGACAAGCTAAATTAGCAGCCAGAAAATGAACTGTGGACATCGATAGGCTGACTGCACAAGATATGAAACGAGTAATTAAAACAGATGTACTCAATGACTGGACAACCGACTGGCTACAAACTGACAACAAACTCTGAGAAATACTAGACAACCCAAATAAAGGAAAATCTCTGGAAAATCTTATCTGTATTTATAGAAGAGCACTTCAAGATTAATTTCAAGCAAACATAATAAAATTTTACTAAATAACATAAAAAAGTCTGAACAAACTTGGTGACAAATATTATTTTATGCAAACTGGATTTTATTGATTTAGGAATAGAATATATGATAAAATATATAATGATTTACAAAAAACGACTTTTTTTTAAAAAACATGATTTTTCTATATTTTTCCTAAATTAATTCTAAGTCAGCAATTGATTACACAAATGCTAATAAATATCAAACACTTAAACAAAAAAGGCAAAATTTGCTTCACAAAGTAGATGAGATTTAAATTACTGAATTGATCTGAATGTGATTCATCTATCTTTACTCGAATATGGGTCATATTTATGGAGATAATCCAGCTAATACAGACATAATTAAGGGACCTAGTAGGGAAAACTTAGTGAGCAAACTATGTAAACACAATTGAAATTCAAGCTAAATAGTTATAAGATGTTTTAGGTCGGTGTTTTAGAGGAGGAGTAGGAGTTTAATGCAAAATAAATAAAAAACTCAGTCAGTATTCGATTATAAGGAAAATAAGAACAAAAATTGTATCTCATTAGAATGGAATATTTTTTGAGTGTGTTACATCATAATAATCACAGAAGATGACAAGTTTTCATGGGAAGTTGAAAACGTTTTAGGATGGTTCTAGATTCATCATTCAATTTCCTGTATAGTGATTTTTCCAAGTGAGCTACTGATGAATTCCTCAAATACACTGGTTGGTACTCACACTGGAATAAATTTCTTAGGAAGTTTTTTGTAATTACCGAAATTTGCGTAGCGGTTATCTGTTACATTAAATATTTAAAACTCTGTTACATTAAATATTTAAAACTCATTTTCATCTCGAATTACATTTCGTAGGTTTACAAAATATTTTAAAACTTTCCAATGGCCTTCACAGTTAATATTAATATGAATAAATAAATTGTTTCAAAGGGAAAACAGGAGAGAGAGAGAGAATGACTAAAGTGTATCGAAATCTCAAAGGCTAATTTTTCAAAGTGGGGGTTGGGGATTGTTAGCTCATTTGTGTCTACAATATCCGAATATCTTTAATTTCCGCGTCCATTAATTAAAAACTTTTTTAAAGTCTTCAAAGGGAGACGATTTTATTTAATATTCCCTACTAAGTCCCTTACTTAATACTTGCTCAGAAATAAGGAAAATTGTGAGAAAATAATAATACAAGAGATGGCCATTATGGCTTACAGCCATTGATATGTATTCTCATCGTCTATCTTATTTATTTGTTTAAGAAATTTAGAATCAGTGTTGAAGTCCTAGATTGAACCCTAACCTCAATAAAACTATCTTAGCCATCTTTTATTAGGCCTCAACCTGTACAGGTTTTTATGGGTTCTGTCGAGGCTAGCTGACTCCATTGAAATTTGTTTATTTTTTTTTATCTGCGACCCAGCTTCTTGTTTTGATGGTAGTAAGGTAGTGTAAATTTATTATGGGGTATGAATGATAGTTCCCATTCTACTGAACTACAGTTCCATTGAAATTTGTTGAATACACACACACACACACACACACACACACACACACACACACACACATATATATATATATATATATATATATATATAAAATTGTAACCTCTGTCTGTACATTGATTTTTTTCGCGAAATTTCACGATAACTTTTCGTTTCACATGTCATAGACACCATAACTGCATTTTGTTTCTTTCGTGTATGTTTGTTGTTTGTTTGTTTGTTTGTTACCTTTTCACGCATAAACGGCTGAACCGAATTTTTTGAAACTTGGTATGTATATTACTACTAACCCAACTTAGACTTTAGGCTATATTAAAATTCTCTGAGATGAACAGGAGTGGGGGTTATAAGGGAGGCCTGAAATTAAAAATAGCGATATTTCGTTTCCTATTGGTTTTTCGGCTAATATGAATATAACAAAAGTTGTTTATTTTGTTATTTAGAGTAAATTTTGTTATGCACATGTTTTTCGAATACCGATTTATAAACGAGATATACGCTAAAACCTATAGCGGAAGTGAACAGTTTAATTTGACACAAAAGACTCAACCAAAATAAATAAAACTCGGTATGCGTATTAGCACTAATGCCTCCATTACAATAAGCGGTACCAACATTTCTAGGGACGGGCAGGAGTGGGGGTTGTAAGGGAGGCCTGAATTTAAAATTACCGGTATTTCGTTTTCTATTGGTTTTTCTGCTAAAATACATATAACAAAAGTTGTTTATTTTGTTATTTAGAGTAACTTTTGTTATATAATTTTTTTTTCGTATACCGATTTATAAACGAGATATACGCTAAAACCTATAGCGGAAGTGAACAGTTTAATTTGACACAAAAGACTCAACCAAACTAAATAAAACTCGGTATGTGTATTATCATTAACGCTTTCATTATAATAAGCCATACCAACATTTCTAGGGACGGGCAGGAGAGGGGGTTGTAAGGGAGGCTTGAATTTAAAATAGCGGTATTTCGTTTTCTATTGTTTTATCAGCAAATATGAACATAACAAAAATTGTTTATTTTGTTATATAGAGTAACTTTTGTGATATTCCTTTTTGTCTTTTAACAGTTTTTAAACGGGATATACACTATAAACTAAAGCGGGAGTCAACTATTTCATTGTTCGCTAACGTTTGAACCGAACTTAACCAAACTCGGTATGTCAATTAGCATTAATTCTTCCAAGATTATAAGCTATATAAAAATGTTTAGATTAGAACGGGAGTGGGGGTTATAAGGGATGCCTGGAATTTAATTTCACGATATTTCATTGCCTATTTGTTTTTCGACAAACATGCACATAACAAAAGTTGTTTACTTTGATATTTAGATTAACTTTTATTTTATACACATCTCCAGGAACAATGAGTAGAGCAAGTAATTTGCATAGAAGTATTAATATGCTCAACAATTCATTCCAATTTAAACTATGAGGTACCTGGAAAAAGTAATGTAAATCTATGTTAATATTTTGTCCTTAATAACTGAATACTATGTATAATGCACAGGATACAGGAAATATGACAATTTGGAGGACAGTGAAGACTTACATAAGAAATTAATTTTATTATTAACAAATGCCAACAACGGGTATTAACCCTAAACACTGGGATGGGTACATGTCAAAATATTGTGCAAAGTAAAGCCTTGCCAAAAAAATACCATCACCATTCAGCCTCAAATCAATCCCCGGGCGAAGCCGGGTATCTGAGCTAGTATATATATATATATATATATATATATATATATATATATATATATATATATATATATATATATATACCCTTAAGGGCCTATCCCCCCATTGTTACCAATGCGCCTTTGCATGTCACGACCACAATCCAATATTATTTGTCCTTGATTCCATGTATTGATCCATTAGATCTGTTCTACAAATCATTTCCTTCCGTTGTCAGGCTGTGTTCTCATTGCCTTTTTATTGAGTGCACTTCTCATGAGTAACGGCTGCTTTGCTCACTGTTTAAATACATTTGTAGTTTTTCCTGTGTTGGCAAAATCTTTTAAGTGGATGTTACCTGCTTAGTGTAAAAGTTAAGTAAGTTTATTTCCCTGAACATTCTAGAATCGAGATGTTAAAGAACCTTCGAAGACCCTGTACTATCCTAAGAAAATTTCTATAGGTAAATGTTCCTACGAACTCCAAGTCCCTAAGGGAATAGATATGCTGAATCCCCAAATGAGCATTATGCAAGCTGTTTGTACCATTATACTCGACTTTGGATCTGAAACCTGGAAAATTTGAATATAAAACAACAACAATGATTAGGGTTCTCCAAGAGAGTTACATCAGAGATGTTTATCAGGCGAGACTGGATTCGTTATCACACATTTAGAACTTTTCTGACGTTCATAATGGAAATCCTGGAAATATATTTAACACCTTTATAAGTTTTTTTTGTGATTTAAATCTGCCTTTGCGCAACTATTCCGGTGTTCTTGGTGAACTGGTGAGTTGGAGACTAAGCTGAGCGGAAATATGAAGCTAAATTTAGCAAAATAACTTAGAACTACTCTGTGGTGTGAGATCTATGGCTATTGGTTCCGACTTCTTGACTTTCTTCTAGTGAAACAACTGGACGCCATTTCCTTTTGCTGTTAGTATCTGATTTCGGGACACCTTCACTAATGGATTTCTTCCTAGCTCTTAGCTTGAAAGGTATATACTTCTCTATAGAGGCGTTTCTCAAATTTCCGACATTTTAAAGCAACTCCGAATCAATTCCTTCCGCCAAAGGACTTGGCGATTGAGTAAAAGGAACCATTAATTCTCTCCAATATGGTGTACTCCAACCGGATGCTTTTACCAGCCAACTTTAACCTGAAGTTTACACCACGATGTGAGGGAATCAATGAGTTCCATGATAATGGGTGTGATCTAGAACAACTCCAAAAATGGTAGCAAATCCTGGAATCTCACTTGCCGCATATTGGTGATTGAATCCTAAGTGAATGACTCTAGAAATATAGGCAATCTTGCTATTGTTGATGGCTAATTGACATCGATATTTCACATACGGTTGGGGTAAATCTGATTATTTTCCAGTACATTGCTTGTTCAATTATTGAACACAGTTCCAAACCATTCAGACATCCAAGTCTGCTCTTTATGACAGAAGTCGACTTATGTCTCCTGTAGTAAGGACTTTTCTATAATGGAGAGACGATGAGCTGTCATATGTCACAATTTACGAAGCAGATAGCTGTTCTATATACAAATGTATAATAAAAATATTACCTATTATCGTCCACCTTTTGCTATTTAGGCTGATTGGGGCGGGATATCTACAAGGCACTACTCTTTTCTAGCTATGGTGGAACTAAGAATTTTATTTAATAAGTTCTTCATTTGCCCTGTCGGGAATCAGTCTCTCCACTCTCGGTTTACAATGTGATATAAATATAACTCATGTGGCTAATCTGAAACCCTTAAAAAAATTAAAATATTATCTTTTGCAATAACAACATAGAATACATTTACTATAGCTTTTTGTAGTTATTTTGCCTTGTCGTTTCTAGACGATTACTAAGTACTGATTACATTGACAAACAAAAAAAAACTTTCGGCGGATATCTTGGTATCCAACACTTGTTTTAAGACAATTCAGACATGCTGATTAAAAATTTAGGTTTTTCTCCAACTTTGTTCTACTCCATCGACCCTGATAGAGTGACTCCATCACCAAGAAGTCATGATCAAAAAATTGATGTGAGTCGAGGAGATGAATCTTGAGAGACATGTTGCAACCCGTCAAGTTGTACGCACTAATGCACTGCTGCACAATATTCACATAGTCAGGAGATTTATAATTTTCAAGGAAATTGCCTACACCAGACTTGAATGCCAACCATACATCTTTTTCAGTATTGCTGAGTAAGTCTTCGAAGTGACTGTCAGCAACGATGTTCCTTAATTGTGGACCTATACATAACTCAACTCTGGAAACTCGTTGGATAGGTACCGAATAGCATCTGAGTTGTTGTCTAGTGCCTTCACTAAGTTCATCATGAGTCCAAGCTTTTTGGAGCTGAACTTTTGAAAATAATTTAAAAAAAAATTGATTTTGAGTTTTGGAAAACAGTTTGTATTATAACCTAATGTTTGTTACATGTCATATGAAGGTCGTGCTTAACAGAGAAAAGGCCACCGCTCCCGTCTTCCTAGCACAATTAGAACATGGTTAAAGCGATTCAAAGAAAGCCCGTACGGCGTCATTAGAACATTCGGCGTTGTAGTAAAAACAAACCTGACGTGATAAAGCAAAACAGTTTTGAGATTTCTAATCAGCATTAAAAACTGGACTAGAAAAAGTAAACATCATGCTAGATATCTATGGCTTGTATATCAGTGCTATTTACGTTTAGTCATTGAGTTATTTGATTGATTTCACGTTATAAATAATTGTATAGCTCGTCTGCTGCTTTGTGCCTAATGGGTTATCCTTTCGAACAAACTGTATGGTCATCAAATATCCTTAACTTGATTTGTGTTTACATTTAATGGTCTTGATAAAAATACTCTACTCTAAGGCGAACAGTTTATTTCATGCTTTGACCTTAGTTTATCTAACTGTATACTGCCTTTAGGAACAATTTGTAATGGGCTGTGAATATGTTGTCAATCACTTTATCCTCAATTAAGCTCGTAGATATCTCCGTAAATACTGTAGTTCTTGACTCCACCCGTGACGGGAAATGGATTCGTTGTTTATATTCTGGCGGACAGAAATACCGTCGCGGGAATGCCCTTCTAACGGCGCATAACGTTCGTGCTTTGAAGGCTGAGCCTATCCAACAATGTTATATTAAATCTTCCTTCTGTCATCAGATTTTTCTTTGTAAAACCTTTTATTGTACATGTATTTCGATATCTGATAATAATTTTGAATTTTTATTGATATATTTATTGCTTGAAAAGAAACCAACAACACTGATATTCTAACGTAACATGCCTCTAAACCCTCTTGAATCAATTCCTTTAGTCTAGATGACAGAGTTGTAATATTCAACTATTTCAAAACACAATATAGCTTCTTATATACTTTTATGGAAGCTATATGGGTCCATTCCATGTCAGTTCGACATACCCCTTTTACCTCAATATTTTGGAGTTTCTAAAATTTTGTAATCTGGTGGTAGGTGCTGAGCTTTTTAATCTCAAACGGTTTCCCAAAATACGGTTTCATAAAGTTTTGGAAAAAGCGCCCAAAAAAGCCGGTCTGGCTTTTTTGAAATCGCTCTAGAACCTGTTCTAATTCAGCTAGGAAGATGAGAGTGGTGTAATTTTACTCTGTTAGACTGGTCTTTCATGCAATTTGTACCACACCATAGTTAACAATAAACGTTTGATTTCGATTATTTGGAAAAGTGCGTCTTGAAAAATTATCAAAAAATTCCTAGGTGTAGCTTGTATTTATATTTAGCATTTGTCAACGTTTGAAAAAAATCCATACAAATTATTTTTAATCTGGGTCGTTTTACGAAATCGGCAGCCTTTATGCAGTGTTTTATATGATATAATAAGCACTTGATTGAAGTAAAAATGTCACTTGTTGCCTGATATTGTTTTTGTGCTTTTAGTAGTCTCTTCTGACGTAAGAGTGTAAATCCTTCCAGTAGGAGATGTTGGATAAATTTTGTAGTGGACGTCAATTGCTGATATCCCCAGATATGAAAAGTCCGTCACGCAGGGGCTGCGTAAACTAAGCAGATTTTCCTCTTGACGTTTAGTAATAGATAAATCTACATACTGGTAACACAACACCACCGCGAATATTAAGTGAACAAAACAAACGGTAATAAGAAATCTTTCCCCTCGCGACGGGAAGTGTTTGAAATACAAACAAACAGGTCTGTCAGCCTCACACCGGAAAGGAAAACAATTACTGAAATATATCAGAATATAATATATTAATTTAATTGAAAACTAATTACTATATCTAGTACTGTAATTTATTATCAGTCAGAATAGTTCGGCAGTCTGGAGCAGTGCCTTGTAGAAAAACATCTAAATATAGTTTTCGTGCCCGGTTCGATCCATGAACCATTGTGGTCACGAGTGTAATAACCACCATGGCAGCACGACTGCTACCTATATATAGTCAGGACATATACTCGGCTGAGTTTTAACTTTGATGAAAGTATGTCCCGGGCGAGGTTATCCCAGTGAGGTTATCTGGGCGCCATATACTGACACCCGTCTGCACAGAGCTAAGAGTAAAGTGAGAAGAAGTTAATAAATAACTCTTTATCTGGATTACTGTGAAATGATGTACGTCAACAGATGTTACGATTTTCTTAAATATTTATTTATTTAAATGTGTTCCGCAACGCAGGCGATTTACTCATTATTCAAGTGCCATTAAAAAGCGAAATGCAAAAAAAAAACCAAAAAAAAAAACCGACTAACTATGGCAAACGGTGATTTTTGAAACGGGTTACTGGCATGCCAGTCTTAAATGAAGCAAACGATATTGTATATGGAAACATCAGGGTGATGAAAATATATAAATGAAAATGTAACTATAGAAGGTGGGGAAGAAAAATTAAATAAATAAAAAAAATAAGGATGAGGGGTAGCTAAAAAAAAGAATAAATAAAAAAAAGGAAAAGGGGAACCAAAAAAAAAAAAATAAAAAATAAATAAATAAAATTAAAGCGTATACATCCTGCTAATGTAGGAAATAAGTGAAAAGTAGTGGGTAGATATTGTAGATTATAGTGTGTTGTATATATTAATGTCTTTTAGATGTTTAATAATTGAGTCTAGGTAATTACTTTTATCGGTTGAAAGTTCATGTAATTCATGTGGAATGTCTAAATTGTCTCTTAATAACTAACACCTTAATGTCTCTGGAATATGCTGGATGGTAGAGGAACCAGTTGATAGTGATCAATAAAAAGGCCTTGTCTTCTACTATTTTTTTTTAAATTAAAAAGAAAAACGAATAGCAGAGGTCAAGGCCTTTTTATTGATCCTTAACACCTTCCTCTTTCTAATCCGTTGAAAAGGATATGCCCTATTTTAGCTTGAAATGAGACGATTCATAATATATTGGTTTATTGCTTATGTGAGGTTATTACTAATGGCTCAAAATAAAATAAAAATTCAAATATTTCGGAAAAATATTAGAACCAGAATAAAAAGTGCCAAAAATGTTAACTGGAGAAACTTGGCAATAAAATTGATTAAATGGATTTTTTTCAAGCTTTTAAAATCAGCTATAGTTCAATCTATGATTTTGTAATATAATTTCTTAAATGTTTGCAGTTAACATGTTAAATATATAAATAACCTTTGAGAGAAGTCTTGAAGTACGTTAAATATACATAGTGTGAGAAATTGTGTGTGAATAATTAAGCATTCAGAGGACCCATTCCACCGGTTTAAATCGTTTAGTGGTTCAAGAGTGCTGCTTGGTTTCGTGGAAGGAATTAGCCCCAACAACACGAATTCTGAGAATTAGAACCCTGTTGTGATAGCAGATACAAATTGTGTCGGGGCCCCTCGAGAGTTAACGATAACTGTTAAGTGTGATAAAATCGACTTAAGTGTAATTTAATTCTGTAAGAAAAAAGGATCTTTAAAGGGCTCTAAAAGTGAGAAATGAATAAATTGTTGAAAGGTGGAAGAGAAAGAGGGAGGCTGAGAGTAAGGTTGTGAAAATGTGAGAGTGCTTATCAGCGGAGGGAGAGTCGAGGGATATCCCAAGATTAAAGCCGGCCTCTCTCTCTCCCTTTGCAAACCAAATTAACGGACATAGGCTTTAGGTAAACACTTCTACTAGCTTCCTTATCAAACCTACTCTTTCCCTCTCGCTCCCTCTTTCTCTCTCTCTCTCTCTCTCTCTCTCTCTCTCTCTCTCTTTCTCTCTCTCATTCTCTCTCTCTCCCTGACTCCATTGCCTGTTCCCCTCTGAACCCTACTGTCACCCGGCTCCCTTTAGCAGGCTGGCCCTCCCCCTCTCCCTTTATCTCTGCCCTCCACTCCCTCTGTCACCAGATCAAGATTTCACCCTTATTTTACCTCTCACTTATGGCCGCTTGTTTTTAGCGAATTTCCTCTAGGAAATAGCAATCACCAAAGGTCATGACCTAAGCCCAGGGCAAGGATTGCTTTTCAGTTTATTCATTTGTTTTCACATTAAGTTACTATGACCAACTGGAGCAAGTTATGTATTGGATAACACGTTTTCCACTGTAGGTGGAACTAAGGATTCTATTTACAATTAGAGGTAATTTACAATAAAATTACTCCAACTGTGTTAAAATCTTTACTGAGAGAAGAAAGTATTAATTTGTGGCAGCAGAGATGAAATCAAACAGATAAAAGCTTTCATCTAAAATAATATATCCCTATTTTAAACACCAACATCTCACTATCCCAACAAACATTTTATCTCACACAAATACTAACTGGACACGGAAATACAAACTCCTATTTATACATATTCCAACTTACTGACTCAAATACTTGTAAATGCGACAGTTACACTGAGCAGACATTCCCCCACCTGATTTATGAATGTAGACTGACTCAAGACATACGAAGACAGTTAAAGACTCATATTCCCACATGGCCTATCAGTCCCGATATTTTATTTTCAAAACACATAAATTCTCAAAAATAAACAGCCTACGATATCCTTAAGCTGAGAGAGGAAAAGATAATATAAAATTAATATTATGTAATGTTTATTGGTTATTTACTTGTACAATTTAATGTTTTTTTGTTTTATTTTATCAAGTTTAATTTTTATAATCTTATTTACATTTTAATATGTATATATATTATTATATAAACACTGTTAAATGTTTTGACAAAATGAACATATAATGTAAATATGCATGGGATGTGAAAAAAAAAAAAAAAAAAAAAAAAAGATTAATGTATGGGCCTTCCGTCAAAAGTTTGTAGAAGAAGTCCTGGTGTTGTCGTTTTCGGCATTCTGTCAGTATATGTCTTATCGTTAAAGAAAGGGTACAAGTTGGGCAACTAAGTCTGTGTTAATTTAGTGTCGAATAGTGTTCTTAATAGTTCTTAGTTTGTAGTCAGTACTTGTGTTAGTCCAGTCGGTTTGCCATGTACCTAAAGCTATTGAGGTCGTACTCATGACGGAATTTTCGAAATTTTTCTTAAACCACATTATTCGAAGCTTAAATACCAAATATTTTATTCAATAGGCCTTTATTATACAAGATACATGCAAATATGTCCTGTGATCCCCCCCCCCCACGTCTTAAGATTTTGGACTACTAAAATTTGATTGATTGAGATAACAATTATTCTGACTCATTATTAATTACAGTACTAGCTATAGTAAATAGTTTTATAGTAAATTAATATGTTATTCCTGTCGGCAGGTTATTGAAATTGGCTGAAACATTTCTTATTACCGATTGTATTAATACACTTAATATTCACGGAGGTGTAGTGTTACCCGTATGTAGATTTATCTCTTACTATACTTCTCGAGGGAAATCTGCTTAGTTTACGCAGCCCCTGCGTGACGGGCTTTATTTTTGTTAAAGAGAGGCTAAATTTTAATTATTATTTATTTTATTTCTGTAAGTGCATATAAATTGAGAGAAATAGTTATATTTAGAATGAGTGTATTGAAGAGAGAGTGATAGAATGGTATATGCGAGATGAGGTAATAAGTAGGCTGAAGTAGTGGTTGAATATATAAGTCGAAGAGTTGTTGGATTTGAGTATTTGTTGAGAGGAATTGAGGTAGAGGAGGCTCCTCATCAAGTGAGTTAATTATGTTATGTTGAGCAACTTTTAACTATACTTCTCCCTCACAAGGAGAATCAACAGCATATAACTTTAATTATAATTACATCCAGCCCGAGACTCCATTTTTTCTTCTTTTTTTATTATAAAATGTTTCTCTTATTCCAAACTGTTTTTCTTTCCTGAAGTTGAGTCGGAATAATTTCTACTTTTTAACCATTTATTCAATTCGGGCCTGCAACTTTTAATTTAATCAGGAAAGGAGGATCTCCGCCGCCCTTAACAGTTGATTAATTAATTTAATTAAGTAATTATGAATTATTTCGCCTTTTGATATTTTTATTTTGCTATTGATCTTTTCGCTCCTTTAGGGGCACATTTATTATGAAACTAGTACAACTTTATTGGGGAAGGGGGTCTCAAATGTCCCATTTATTGGCTATCAGTGATGTGGGACAATATAAATACCCGCCCTGTTTGATTATAGGTTGAGGCCAATGCCCATTTAAAGCTCTCATACTTCTCATAGATTCTTCATATTTTTCCAGGTAGGGTGCGTATTTGTTACCTATGTAGATGACCAGGTGAGAATATCTCGCGGGATACTGACTACGCTCATGTTTCTCGGATGCTCTTATTAGTTCTAATGTTGTTTTTAGCCCTTTTTCCCTTACGGAAAATCAGATATTCAGGTCCTTCTCATGACGCGATTTTTGAAAAATTTCCTCAAATGTCCATTGATCCTACCCAGGACATGACGAAAATGAGGTCCGTTCAAAATTATATATATATATAAAACGCTCTAGCGGTCGAAATTTATGTTTGATTGTAACCAAACTCTATATTTAATCGTTTTGTGTAAAAAAAAGATGATGAAGTTCGTTAATGGCTGAAATCCGACCAGTTGACGAGGGGTTTTAGAGGGGAGATATTTTGCAATTCGAAATATCTCCGTTAATATACGTCATATCAAGACATTGCATAGAACTAATCTTATTGCAAATTAAATGATCTATAAATATTGTTCTATATATGTTTTCTGTATCATGAATATTAACAGAGGTATTTGGATTTTACAGTTTTCCGATTCAGTAAACCCCCACTCCTACTAATGTTATATTAATAATAACCTGTTATATCATGAACCACTTCATGGTTAAATTCAATGTTAAATAAGGAATATTATTTTCATTTAACTTTGAATTTGTGAGATATATGCAAATACGTTCTGTTGAGCCCCGTCCCCCTTTTGTTCTTGGATTACTAAAATTAAAGTAATTGAGATTAAAATTATTCTGCTTCATTGTAAATTACGGTACTACCTATAGTAAATAGTTTTCAATAAAACTAATATGTTATATTCATTACATTAATGGTTTTTCTTTCCGGTCTAGAATTCAGGTTGGCTGGTCTGTTTGTTTACAGTTCATATACTTTCCGTTGTAGAATTATTAACTTGTAACTGAAAGATTTCCCAATACCCTTTGTATTTATTCACTTAATATTTGCGGTGGTGTTACCAGTATGTATATTTATCTACTGTAAATCTTTGCGTGGGAAATCTGCTTACTTTACGCAGCCCCTGCGTGAGGGACTTCTAATCAGTATTCTAGTTTTAATCTCATTTTTTCCCGAAATGTACATAACTATTTCATGAATAAGTGGCGGGGCAGCGAAATTCCGAATGTTATTTCTCATGGTTCTTGGTGACATTGGAAAATTAAAAAAATAGCTTTACCGACGATGCATTACAACTAATTACCATTCACGTTCAAAATATTATATACAAGTATTAGCAAACATCTGGAAATTTAATAACCAAGGTAATAAAAAATGAGTATTATAATAATACACGGGGCTCAGGTTAGCCATGTGAGTTAAAGCGTTACCTTTAATCTCACATGGTAATCCTAGAGTGGCGAGTTCGATTCTTGCCTGGGCAAAGGAAATTATTTAGTGACGAAATTCATTAAATAACATCCTAAGTCCCACCCTGGCTAGAAAAGGGTGGTAACCTGTAGATAACCCGTCCCAATTAGCCTGAGTTGCAAAAAGTGGACGTTAATAAATAATAAATAATAATAATACAGTTTTCTTTATTTATTTACTGTGGAGCGTTCGCTGCGAGGCGATATTGCTCGCAAAAATAACGGATAGAGATAAAAATAGAAAACAGAAACAGAACAGAAAAACAGTAACAGAAAGAAATTAACCACTACTGTTAGAAAAAGACAAACTAAGAGCGCAAAAAATAGAACGCAACAAAACAGACAAAAAAATCACGAATCAACAAATAAAAAAATAAACAAAAACGAAATTTAGAAAACAATTATATATGCTTAATTGTTAAAATTAAACTAAAAACAAATAAATCAAATGTTTAGATTAAATTTTCTAATATTTTAAACATTCACAATCATATGCTCACATTTTCTCTGTCTCTCGAGCCCACGCGCACAAACACACACACGCGCGCGCGCGCGCGCGCGCACACACACACACACACACACACACACACACACACAAACAAACACCTACGTTTACATACACGGATTTGAAAGTGGAATTAATACTTTTAAATTTGTAAGCATATTTTAATATCATGTAAATGTTGGAGTAAGTCTTCAGTAAGTGAGTCGTGTAAGTCATGTGGGATCTTTAGAGTAATAGCAACGTGCGTATAAGAAGTGGTTAGTGTTTGCAATTTTTCTTTATGAATTTGTTGAAATGTGGTGCATTGTTTAAGAATTTGTTGAGGCATGGTTTATCTAGAGCTTTACATTTTAAAATAAACTTTAAATTAATAACATACCTTCTATATTTTAATGGAGGCTCTCCAGCATCTACACATAGGCTTTCTACAGGGCTTGATCTGAAGGCCCCTGTTGCTATTCTCTGTCCTGTGTAGTGAATAGTGTCCAACATTTTAAGGGCATTTGAGATGGCAGATGAAAATGCTATACACTTGTATTTTTAGTTGAAAAACTTGTTTTACGTACCTAGAATTTTTTTTCTAAGAGTTACATCAATATTTGCCTGGCGGATATTTATATAGGTTCCTTAACGTATTGTTCTTATTATTGTAATCTATCAAAGTAAGACTTATGATAAGCATTTTCTTCGACAACTTCCCCAGTTGTGAGGTAAATTTACACACGATGTTATGAAAAACGAAATATTTCCGTATATTACATTTAGCTGTTTAGACAGTTATAAAAACTGGAAGTTTGTAAAAGTAGTAATAAATAAAATGAAATATCAGTTTTAGAAATGTAAGACAACGATATATTCTATCATCATGAAAAATGAAGGGTCTGATTTATTCCAAATAATACATTTTTAAATTTCTTTAAAGGAATTCTGTAATATAAAATAATTCAATAGACATGGATTAATAATTTATACTTTGGAACTGTATAAACAACAATAAAAGCTTAGTTTATTCCCGAACCTTCTTGAGGTTTTATATCAAAGACGTAAAGTATAGTGTTATATCATTGCTGATTTCTACTGTCCGTGCAAAAGCGTTACGGCCTTCGTTTACTTATTACGTCTCAGTAATGAGTACTTGTTTTCAATTTTTCGCTGGAAATGTCTCTAACTTGTTCAGGGAAGAACCGCGGTAAATTCACGTGAATGGTAATGTAAATATGAGATACTTTTTTTGTGAAAAAGTAAAGATTAGTTTCCTAAGAAGCTAAAAGTAGTAATGCTAGAGTAAATTGTATTTACAACGATAATTAAATCTTTTCCGCATCTTGTCATTGCGCTCATCAACAGACCCCCATACTTTTTCTCTTTGTAATCCTTTTTAATGTTGTGTACTCTGCTAAATTTGTATAAGAAAAACCATTTTTAATTAATTCATTGTTTTATTATTTTTTAAATTACATTTTTTTCAATCCGGAACGCCCATTGCACTTCTCATTATGTTTTTTTTTGGGATTTATACTGCACAAAGAAAATAATTAGAAAAAAAAATCTGGGAACCGCTTTCAATATCAATTAAATTTCGTATGGTGCAGTGAATATCCTATATCCTCTCGAAAAACATTTTCGCCAATGAAACCATCCTTATTGGAAGAAATTCCATGATGAAGCCGTTTGAATTAATTCCAAATCAAATCCAGTTTGATGGGCCAAATCCGAGATAAAATTAATGGCATTCTATTGGACGAATCAATGAACAGCTGATCCCACCCTTCCGACGCCATTACTCGTGCTGTGTAATTCATCACGATTCGTTAGAGACAAAAATTATTATCGGTTGATTGGGAGGAAAGAGGAGCGGCATGGAAATTGTGAAGGAGGGTATTCGATTGTGACGCAAATATCCGTTTTGGCGGGTTGGAGATAAAATTCATCAACCCATGTATGCCCACGTACTAAACACCATATGTGGTTGAGTGCAGTGGCTATTTATGATTATATAAACCTGAAGGTGGCACCACATGACTTCCCTGTACTTCGATTAAATTAAATAAACAAATTGTTTGTTGTTGTATTTTGAATCTGTTTAATAGGCAAGCGATGATCGATATCTCCGTTACTGTTCATCGGAATCAAAGAAAGTCATGATAAATAATTTATAGATCCTTTCATCAGAAACAAAAAAGGTTCTATACATTTTTTTTAAATCTTAGAGACATTTTTTTAGCAGATATCTCTTAAGGGAAATCAGTTATTGACGCGATTTTCAAAACTTTGGTTGATCGTTACCAAACTCGATATATAAACGTTTTATGTAAAAATAAAGATCAATTTCGTTAATGGCTGAAATCGGACTAACGAGGGGGGGGTTAGAGGGGAGGATTTTCGAAAATTCGAAATATCTCCGTTATTATACGTCAGATTGAAAAATATTGAATGAATAATATTGAACATTGAATTTACTATAATTATTGTTATGTACACTTATTCTCTATCTTGAATATTAACTGAGGTATTTTCATTTTTCAGTTTTCAGCACTCAGTAAACCCTCACTCCTACTCGTGTTACATATAAAATACTATTTTATACATTAAACCACATTATTCAAAGCTGAAATATTAAACATTGTTTTCCAGAGACTTTTATTTTACGAGATAGATGCAAATATGTTCTTGTAGCCCTGTCATAAATTCTTGGACTACTAAAATTTGATTGATTGAGATAAAACATATTCTGATTCATTATAAATTAGAGTGCTAGGTATAGTACATAGTTTTCAATAAAGTGAATATGTTATATTCTGATATGTTTCAGTTATTGTTTTTCTTTCCGTTGAGCCGTTCGCAGACCTGTTTGTTTACATTTGAAAGATTTCTTATTACCGTTTGTATTTAATCACTGAATATTCACGGTGGTGTTGTGTTAGCAGTATGTGGGTTTATCTATTACTAATCTTCACGAGGGAAATCTGCTTAGTTTACGCAGCCCCTGTGTGACTGACATTTTTTTATTTATATAATTGACATCCTCTTAGTTTTTTTATTACTTGCTTAGTTTAAGAAGCCCCTGCAAGACGGATTTCTAGGATTAGTTCAGGTCTCGAATAGGTCGCATCAGCAAAGGAATATTATCCTCACTTCAAAATATTTCATTCCTTCACCAGAGGCAATAACAGAAAAATCGCCTAAAAGAAGTTCATAACGTAGGAGTAGCGTAAACTTAGCAGATTTCTCCCCTACTGGACATAGACGCTGTTATATCATACTCTATTTCGTCCGTAGCTAAACAGGCGTAGAGAAGACTTGAGATATTCAGCGATATAATAGCTTAAAGTGAAAATCCCTTAAGTCTGAGTAGGGGGTTAACATACAACTGAAATCTCATATATTGGATAAAATATCGTTTGGATATTTGAGGAACTTCTTAAAAATTTTTCTCACGTGTACAATCTCAATTACAGATTTCCCTGAATGGAAACCTGCAGAAATGTAATATACATAGCTGATCTTGTAAGACCATTATATCCGCTCGTTTATTATTAATTCAATCCCGATTAAGCGGTCTATACCGACGGAAGTACTGACAGAATGTGCATTTCTTAAATATAAAAATCTGATCTTTGTTGATCATAAAAAAAAATAGTCTCGCTTTTACTAACTATCAAGCTGTCACAAACAGTTGTGTAAAATCACAGCAATATTTAAATCATTAAGATACGTTACCAATAATACTATGCCCCAAAATTCCGATTGAAATACGAACTGAAAGCAAAATATCCTCTAAATATTTTGAATAAACTCTTCGAAAGAGAACAATATTTCATAAATTGCAGACTTTCGAATTATAAAGTCAGTTTCAAATATTAAAGACGATCCAATCAAATAGAATCTAGTTTAATAATTACATCTGAAACATTTTAGAGGAAAGATATAATGAAATGTGGTAATTAAGATGGAGATCTACTTGAAAAAGAGTAAATTTGAAATATTTTGCCTGATATAAAAAAAAAAACAAAAACACAAGACTAAGTCATTCTATCTTCCACAATTACTGACGGGACATGACAACAAATTCTTACTTCAACAAAATTAAGGGAGTTGAAACAAACATTTGGCTAATGTGACAACTACAATGGACAAGCTAACATACACCTAGTTCATGTCTGCTTACTCATGGAAAATTACAGGAAAAGAATGATTTCCAAAATTTGAACATATTTGAACAACAAAATCATTTTCTGTAAAATAATACAAATAAAATTTCAAACATCAAATACAACACACAAAAGTCCGCCACGAAGGGGTTGCATTTACTTAGCACATTTCCCACTTGTATCATGTATTTGCATTTATCTCAAAACATAAAAGTTCATTGAGAAAATTATTTAGTATTTAAGCTTCAAATAAAGTATTTCATTATTTAACTGCTTACTATTAATATGGCATGAGTAGGAGTGGGTTTACTTTAGGCCGAAAAATAAAAAATGCACATATCTCCGTTAATACTGAAGATAGAGAATAAATGTATCTAGCAATATTTATAGTACATTTTATTTCCTATAAAATTGGTTGGTAGTTTTTCGTTCGGAAGTATAATACCGGAGATATTTTGAATTTTTGAAATTCTCCACCTCTAAACCCCTCCCCTCTCACTATTTCGATTTCAGCAATTAACGAACTCGACTTTTAGTTGTTACAAAACACTTATACATCGAGTTCGATTACGATTAAATAAGAATTACGACCTCTAGAGCGGTAACAAACAACTATAAAAATATAATTTTGATCGGACCTCATTTTACCTATCTCCTATGTTGGATCGATGGACATTTGAGAAAATGTTTCGAAAATCTCGTAATGAGTACGACCTCAATAGCTGATTTCCCTTAAGGAAAATTTGCTAAAATTTCAAAACACAACTCCACAAAGTAATAACTAGTGCAGCCTTGAGCCTTCGTAGACACTTTTACTAAATTGTTCTCATTCTTTTGGTACTGCTCTGTATGCATCTTATTTTCGATTATACTAATTTTGGAAATCATTCTTTTCCAGTAATTTTCCGTGAGTAAGCAGACTTGAGCTTACAAAATTAAAGATTTTAACACAGCTGGAGTAATTTTATTGTAAATTACCTCTTCGTTACTTTTAGAGGCACTTTTGGCGTGGATATCGACTATTTCATTGTTCAAATGTGTGTTATATAGTGTTTATGTATGGTGCTCACAGAAAATATACTCTCCCTTTATAGAGATTCTATAGATGGAAATTTCATGTTCATGGGATGAATTATTATTAATTGCTTTGTAAATTGTCCGTTGATATCATTGCGCAAAGCGTTATAGAATTTTCATGACTTATGACGTCGAGTTGGAAGTAATTCTTTGCAATAAGTCAGAATGCTGCATTTGAGGATGGCCAAATTCGCTTGTAAGTGGGAATATATTGAGTAAGGCAGTGTGAGATAAGCGGGACACCGGATGGCCTGGTGAACGTGGCCAACTCTGCACCGGGAGAGTTACAGCGGCTACGTGTTCCCAGATAGCTCCACCAGTTCCAGTTTGAAACTCGAGAGAGATTCCGCCAACAGCTATATCTTCCCAACTCGGCACATCTTTACAATATCGACTCTTATCTGCTCTTCTCACCTTCCTCTTTTCATTAAACACTATTTGTGTATAACTGTAGAATTAGTAGAGATATTAATGATTATAGCTAATAGTAAATGGTTTAGCACAAGAAGCAAGGTGCCAAGGGTTCATCTAAAAAAAAAATATATGTTAATAGCGTCCTCTTTTCGGGTGGGGTATCTGCTTGTTCAAGTATATAGGCTGATTTCATTCGAACGGCTGAGACCGTCTTCGGTCCCGACGTATGTCATGTCTTGTCACTTCGACTGAAGACAAGATACGGTCTTGTATAAGGTGGTGTCAGTGGTTTAGTTTCCATGTCATCTCGGAGGATATCATGGCGACTTGTCTTCGAATATTTAGGAACAATTGTAGTCATTATACTAGTTCCATGAACAGCGGGAAGCATCCTTTGTATATGTTTTCTTAATTGTATGAAATCTTCCGTCGGGGCAGAATGTCCTAGGAACTCCCCGAGTAGGCGAACACGTTGCCCAAAAGAGCTTTTCGCCACACTGGATCCAATAACGTCACAAAGGGCTGTCCGTAGGCCAAGGATCACTGTAGGGATTTGCTCTGTGCATTGATCTGATTGCAGACGTGCTATCAGTGACGCTTTTAATGAACGATGCCAACGTGCAATACAACTGTTAGCCTGCAACTCCTAGAATTTGAGTCAGCTGTGTGAATAAGTGAGACTCAAATTGCCTTTTTTGGTCTGTGGTAATTCTGAATGGAACTCCATATCGAGATATCAAAGTCACAAAGTGCTGATCCCACGGATTCTGCGGAGGTATCTCTCATCTGTAAAAGCTTTCTACCATAGCAAGGAGGCGACGGTTTTTATTAGATAGTGGCAAAGGTCCTATAATATCAATATGAATGTGTTCAAACTGATCAGATTTTGGAAATGATCCTGGTGAAACAATAGTATGGCGATTCAATTTGGCACGTTGGCATGAGACGCAACATCGATCCCATCTAATAAATATTAACTTGGAGAACGCAAATTTATTTGGTATAACACAACAGTTTTTTTAGTAAGTATAACCTCTTTTCTCAAATCTCCAAAATAACATGGTTACTACAGTTATAGCCGTTGCTGGTCTACAATATCTATAAGTCATATAAACTCTATTCAATATAAGTCTATTTCCTAACTGTTGTCCAATATCATTTTTCACTTCCAAGTCCTTATTTTAAGACATTTATGAAATTTTAGGGAAGTTTCGTTGTTATATCTAGGGAATACCAATTAAGTACTAACCAAGTTTCCGTTGATAAGCCAGGTGATGTTGGAGGGTGGGTTGGAAGGTGGTGACGTACAGTTACCCTTGAGCACATCTCCTGACGAATAGCGCGACTTCTCCAACCGAAGTATTGGCTTTCCCTCCGGCATGTCTGTAACAAACATTTTCTTGTAATAATAATGTAAGGCATTTGATAATAATCATAATAAAAAATTTGCTCCAATGTATATTGTAAAATTTAACAAAAAATACCCCATGTAAATGCTATATGTCTGACGAGTAAGCTGATGAACTGAGAATAAACAATGAGGATAAACGCACAGGCATCTAACGATTCACTTCTTCAGTAAGTTTTCTAATCGTAATGAACGTTGGGCATGAGACAACCAAAAATTGGGCCTATCAATAGATAGTTATACTAAAGTATTAGTATTATTATTATTTATTTGAGATGCCCCTACAATGACGATTCATTTTTTAACATTTTAGAATATAATTATACAAAATTAAATAAATATTAAATTTTTACAAATGTATAAAATAAATAGAATGGACAAAACTAATTATAAATTGTTAGTATATTTATAACATGAGGAAAAAACAAAATAAAAATTACACAAAAAAAAAAATATAAAAAAGTCCGTAACGCAGGGGCTGCGTAAACTAAGCAGATTTCCCACGTGAAGTTATACAATAGAGAATTCTCCATAAGAGTGCCGATCAGTTACGGAAACGGCCGAACTAGCTTTTGGCGGGAACCATAGCTCGTCCGTTACACTTAATAAAAATGCAAATATCTCGGTTAATATTCAAGATAGAGAATGAATGTATATGACAATATTTATAGTAAATCTAATTTGCAGTAAGATTGGTTATATACAATTTTTCGATCCATCGTATAGTTACGGAGATATTTCGAATTTTCGAAAATCCCCTTCTCTAACCCCCCCCCCCCTCCCACCAGTCCGATTTCAGCCATTAACGCACTCGATCTGTCTTTCTAGATAACGCGTTTAAATATTGTGTTTGGTTCCGATCAAACAAAAATTTCGACCGCTAGAGCGTTATCAGACAAATATATACATATACATATATATATATATATATATATATATATATATATATATATATATATATAAATATATAATTTTGAACGGACCTCATTTTCGTCATCTCCTAAGTAGGATCGATGGACATTTGAAGACATTTTTCGAAAATCGCGTCATGAGTACGACCTCAATAGCTGATTTCCCTGGAGGGAAATCTGCTAAAAATACCACGATGAACGCTTTTTCCCTTCGCAATCGAAATACAAATTTTTCAATATCGTGGATATTATTAATAGGAACGGAAGGGGTATAAAGCAGACCGCGCTTATAGTAACATGGTTCTCGGAAAGAAAGAAATTCATCATTTGTAAAATTCAAAATGTTTGTTTCCGACTCCTAGGAACCACCAATTCCATTTGTTTCCCCAGAGAATGTCTGAACAGAGTTAATCATTCAACATTTAAGTAAATGTAAACTTCAATACTTCGATCCAGCGATCCATTCATTTCAATCTGCCAACCACCGCTACCAGATTAACAATCGTTTTTCAAAAGTACGTCTATGTCAGGTATCATTAATGCCAATCATTAAGAGAATTACTATAACGTAGGTACATATGCTTCAGCTTTTAACCCAATTTACTTGGCTTGCTTAGATTTGAATGAAACTTGGTGTATCAAGTATTTATACACCTTTTATTTTTAAGAGTTATGAATATTAAAACAGCGTATAACTTTTGCTTCCTTTCCAACCCTACTAATGTTTTTTGAGTTATCATATACATAAGTTCCCCTGTAGATAACCCGTCCCAATTAGCTTGAGTTGCAAAAAGTGGACGTTAATAAATAATAATAATAATAATACATAAGTTTCATTATACCCACGTAATAGGTATACCATTTCAAAATTATTGTTGAAACCATAACGTCAGTATCCGCGTAACTAATCTTGAGAAATGTTTTTCCTAAATGACGTCCTGAACTCATCTCTTTATTTATGTCCATACAGTATTAAAAAACATTTTTTTTTTTGTAAGGACGATCTTTATTATTTTTAAGTAGTACTCATAAATTTATTTAGATCATTATATAATACGTTAATCAGTTCATCATGAAAGTGGAACTTCACTTATCTAATTAGTGTATTATGACGCCAAGAAACTCAGGGAAACCTATACGGCAGTACAGGCCTAGTGTAGTTTGCTGACATTATTCGAAAAATATTTAAAAGTGTAAATTAAATATTTTTCGAATAATGTCAGCAAACATTATTCGAAAAATATTTAAAAGTGTAAAGGGGCTCAGGTTAGCCATGCGAGTTAAAGCGTTGACCTTTATCTCACATGGTAAACCTAGAGTGGCGAGTTCGATTCTCGCCTGGGCAAAGGAAATTATTTAGTGACGAAATTCATTAAATAACATCCTAAAATCCCACCCTGGCTAGAAAAGGGTGGTAACCTGTAGATAACCCGTCCCGATTAGCCTGAGTTGCAAAAAGTGGACGATAATAAATAATAATAATAATAAAAGTGTAAAATAATATATAAAATATATTCGAAGTTTCATATTATCATAATAAAAAATATTAAAACAGCAAGATGTAAATTGCTATATTGTACAGTTCTATGTACTAAAAACATTCCAAAAGAAGTATACTCTGTTTTAACACGATCATTTTTTTATTATTTAAAAGCGAACAGAAATTATCAGTGAATGATTTCCCGTTTCTTGTACAATATCGGCCATCCGACATGGGATTTGATTTAAATATAGCGTGATCCATGATAATACTAGTGAACGGAAGTTAAAAACTTTTTGAATTAAACTTTATACTAATAACTATCTAAGGTAAGTTGAAATTAAGGCATTGGTCTTAATCTCACATGGTAATCCTAAAGTGGAGAGTTCGATTCTTGGGCAAATAACAATTTATTTAGCGATAAACTCATTAAATAAAATCCTTAAACCCACCCTGAATAGAAAAGGGTGGTAACCAATAGATAACCCGTCCCGATTAGCCATAGTAGCATTCAGTGGCATAAATTAATAAAAAAAAAAGGGGTTGAAGTCAGGTAAAAGTCGAATATAGATATATGGATAACTGGTTTTATATATATATATATATATATATATATATATATATATATATATATGTGTGTGTGTGTGTGTGTGTGTGTGTGTGTGTGTGTGTGTGTGTGTGTGCGTGTGTGTGTGTGCGCGCGATGTGATTTTCTGAGTCTTTATGTTCTGTTGCCTGTGGTTCTATTTTTACACTATAACTTTCTATCGGAGCATGCGCATTATTATGTTTTTTTCTATTAATTTTTATGGTTTGTGTTCGTAAATCTGTAAAATCATCTTATGGGTGATGGTAATTACTGAGATTGGAAGATAAGCGAAGAACCTTTTTGTTTCATCATAAAAACACGATCAAACTAAGTCTCATAACGTGTTTATCTTAGAAAGAGAAGCATTGGCGATTTCGTTTGAAAACCTTTCAAATATGTCACCCTCTCATCCCCCCCAGCCCCCCCCCATAATATTATGTGATTCTAAATTTTACCCACACTCTATGCTTATTCCTACTTATTAAAAAAGTGTATGTGATAATTTTCATTGGATTAAGTTTAAAATTGTAAGGATTACATTGATCTTCTAGATTGACGCGAAATTCATTTATTATATCTTACTTTTCCAATACATCCAGTTGAAAAAAAACGTTTTACTTGTTGGATGTAGCAATTCTATCTTCTTAATTTTAAGTTTACTCAAGTTTTAACTTGGTTCAAGTACATATACTTCATACGGAATAACGAGTAGGACCATTAATGGTTACCTCATATAGTGTCTAGAAAAATAATAAATTATTGATGACAGTAACAGCAGGCTGTTGAAACTCTAATTTCTTTTAAATATTTAAGTGAGAAATACCTTAAAGTTTCATAATATGGCAAATCTGAGTATTAAAGACAAAGGATCTCTCTCTAAGCATCCTCTTCAAAACACATTCCTTCCCAAGGGGTTGGGGCTTCAAGGAATCCATATGAGAGCAAGAAAGGTTATAATATCCCCTTAATATACTCTAACCTCTCCCTTTGCTCTAATTCACATCCAACCCTTACATAATTAACGCAATGGGGCGTAACCGCTTAGGTTATATGTCACTTTCCTAGGAATTCAGTAAGAATATTATTTGAAGAAGGTTATTAATATTTAGAAAAAAAAAACAAAACCCTTCAGTGAGGCTAAATATGGATAATCTGCTAAAATAAAGTGTGAGAGAAAAAAATAAATGACGATTGGAATTTATTAATTCAGGATCACACTAAATAAAGTCATTAGTTCTACCATATCTAGAAAACAACTGCACATAATACGACTTTTAGCGGTAGATGCATAATGTGGACATTAATTTCCAATTAATATGCAGTGACTGACTCATTAATCAATTACTTTACGACCATAACTCAGTTGATATAGGCTCTTATAGAAAATATATTAATAATGGAATATATTTCAGAAATATTTATCTATCCACTGGAAAAATTGTGGTTATTAACACAAAGAAAATGTTTTTTTTTTGGATATTATTGGAACTAATATTTAAAATAATTAGACAATATACACATGTATTATGACAAAAAATAGAAAGTTATTTACAGTATCAGCATTTCAATTATCTCAATAAGAGGTTTGGAAAAGGTTAAAGAATTAGTTTTTATTTTTTTATTATTATTTTTTAATAACAGATTAAAAATAACGCTTAACTCATAATTAGAATGACATCATCTTGTGTTCTATTCTCTATTTAGAATAGAACACAAGAAGGCGGTCTTGAAGTATTCATTGAGAAAATATCATGGTTTGGAAAGGTGAGTTAACTGGCTGCTGAAAATAACAATATTCAAATAGTCCCCTATTATTCGAATAGGGGCCAAATATTTTGATTATCAACTTTAGAAAATAACATAACTATTTTCTAAAATTGATGACAGATTGGAGAAACGTATGCTCAGGGAAGGCCACATATGGCTTCTAAAGATTGAAAGTGAACTCCTGGCAAAGGAGATCCAGGAAAATTATGGACAATTCGACGTAGAGCAAGTCTGAGTCCTTAATAACAGCAGAAGTGGGCCAAAACCTCGGCAGGACGTCCGAGAAGTGAAAATAACAATTCAAGAACCAGGAGAATCACGAGAGGAATAGAGACCCCAGGTTCCAACAGCCCTACTAGTACAAGCGGGAACACCCCAGGGAACATATCTTCCGTGGTGATCCTGTCAAGCAATAACCTAGGAAAATAAGAGCTCTAGGTTTAGGAGAAAGGATTGAACTTTGCCGTCTAGATACCTACCGGTAGAGGACTGCACTGAGACCACTCTGGAAAAAATCGAAGGCACCACGGCGGCCGATCTGAAGTTAGAAATGGCCCACTTATTGATGAAAGCGAGGACACCAAGAGTTTACTTATCACGGAACCAGCTCAAGACATTCAGAGTACGAGGGCGGATAAAGGCATTGATGTGTCGTCATGGACAAGACCAGGCGAAGATGGAATGTTTACTCGACCCAAGAACCTATGAGAAAGGACTTAAGGACCCGAACCGCTCCATTGGAAATAAAAGAGATTTTGATTAAGTGCAGAATGTGCCCGAACGCCTGAAGAGTCCCTACATCTAAGTTCTGCCAAAATCCATAAGAAGGACGCTCCTCTCCACCAGATTGTTTCTATGATCGGAGCACCCACGTACACGCCATCGAATGTAATTGCCTAGATGCTCTCTTCAAAAGTGGGAACACTTTTTCATATGTCAGAAACTCAACTCATCTGACGGACGTCGTAAAAGGAGTGAAGATGGACACACACGACATTATGGTGAGCTTCCACTTGAAGTCACTTTTCACTAAGGTTCCAGTAGATGATTCCATAGAGCTGGTGAAAGAAAGCAAATGGCTAGAAAACGAGTATATCTCTTACAATATGAGTTAGCAATACTTATATAGAACGACAATTATAGAAGATCAATATTTCAACAAGATAGGTTCAATAACTTGTTTCGGTCCGACTGATAATAAAGGATATATTTTGGATTTTCAAATTCCCTCTGTGTGAATTCTCTCAGGGTGACCCCCCCCCTTTCCTATTCTTGGACAGATTTCAGCCATTAACGAATATGAACATTAGAGTTGAATTAAATGGTTAAATACTAGGTATGGTATTGATGAAATAAAAAAAACCTAAATAAGTATAATTGAAGTTGTAGAAAATTAAAATTACAACATCATTAATTCTATAACATTTTTCGGTCCTACTCAGAATAGCCTAGATAATTCGAATTTCGTATTCGCCTTCTCTTGGTAAGCCCCTGCTCTCTTCGTAAGGTAGATATCAGCCGTTATCTAATGTAATCATTGTTTTCCATGAAAAGGTAAAATATTGAGTGTGATATTGATCAAATAGGTATTTTGTAGTTTAGAACGAAACATTTTAAATGAAGCTCACTTTAAATGGGGTCGCATTTATTTTTTACTTTTAAATTTGTAAATTTAGAGTTCAAATGATAAAAGTTAATGAATGTTTAATCAATGCATTGAAGATGAGGCTGAATCTTGAAAGCTGTGCAAATCAAAAGAAAACTTGAGTGGAAATATTGACCGTTTTAGTTAACACATGGATTCACATACTGACTCTCACAGCTGAGTAAGGTGCTCTAAAAAAGTTTTTAAAGGCTCCCCTCTTTGTGAACGCCCTTCCTTAATTACCAGATGGAATTTTGATGTCCTAACAACTATTTTATAGAGGAGAAAGTTTAAATTTTCCCATGTGCTTTGATGGAGCGTTTAACAGAAAGTAGAGCATCCCTAATGCTGGTTTAGCCGTTCTCTGAAAGGTATTAGGAGGAACATTATTCGAGCTTCCAAGGTGAGCATAGGAACTTGAATGTATTTAAAGATTTCATTTGTATGTTAATGGGGCCGCTATGGGGGGTGTTGAAAGGTGGGTTGGAACTGGCGTTTCAATCAGCCTCTTCATGAATAATATCTGAGAGGGTTGGTGTGCATGTGTTGGATGGATTTTGGAGGGCAGCCCTCCAACCACACGGGGCTCTTTGTTCTCTTCACTTACCTTCGGCTTAGCTTCCAACACCGATTTCCCTCCCAGCATATTATAGTAGGCGGTGTTATTTATATATATAATGTTCGCAGGTCGACTGATAAGCCGTATCAGGCATCCATCATTTTAACTTGTTAATGTCAATGGTTCATTTTAGCATATTTACTACAACGGAAAATGAGCTTTTGAGATTGTACTCATGACTTCAGACTTTAAGTAAGCTTAGGCTCCAATCTAGTTGCATCTCCTACTCACATCACACAGAAAGAAAACATTAATTTTATGTTTAATGCTAAAATTGTTACTGTTTGAACTGCGTCCGTTAATATAAATGCCAATTTTTGAAGTTTTACTGTGTATTAAAGTATAAACGCTTAGGCCGAACTATTTATACAAACGTTTGTTAATCAGCTTTGACTATCTTTCAAAAATGTGCAGCCCAAATATTGTCACCTGGTCAATTAACTTGGTACGAAATTAATAAACAAATGTGCGAAGGCATTTGATACAAAATGAATCATAGCTAACATTTTCCGCCTTGCCTTATTTCATTTCACTTTACTTAACTTGTGACAATATGTTTTATGTTATTTGTTTTAATTTTGGTAACCAGTCTAAAACAGTTCCAAGGAAAATGGCAACATTTTCCTGTTACATCAGGAATATCTAAACCCACTAATTTTAATTGCAACCTTTGGGTCCTTTCGGAAGCTTCTCTTTTCAAAAGACAATCCTACCAAGAGTTTGTTGAAAATGGAGTTGTTACGCCTCACTATTTTATTTTTACATTAGTGAATATAAGCTGCACCCGCCCTTTCTTCGAAGTTTTGGCCATGTTTGGCAGTGATAAGTAGACACTGACAATTAAAAACCGGGAAAGCAATCCTGGTTATGGAAAGCGTTAATTGAAAAAAAATAAAAGACCACCATCCATCACAGCGGATTATAATCCAAGTCAAAGTTATGGGCACGTAAAGAATATAAGACTATATGTAGTAGGATGGGCTTTAACATCCCTTAGGCCATTTTTGATGGTAGACAGTGGTGATTACATGTAAAGATTGGAACCCAGCATGTTGCACAAAAAAAAAAAAAACGTTATTTGACCTAGAATTGGTCAGAGGCATGTTCGTAAAATAAGTTTACTCTGAGACAGAGCGTTTCCTGAGGATTAGACTGATTTTAAGAAAGAGGTTGGAAAGTTAACATATAATATAGTGTCAGGAAGGGATCTGAGTAAGAGGGGATTAAAAGGCAACAAACCGCATATACTAAACGAGAGGTTGACTAAAAATAAGTAGCTCTTAATAAAAGAATATATTACTCAGAAAATCCATTATAAAATTTTATTTCTAAAGGGTCAGAATACCAGAGACAACGCCCGATGAATTCAGATAGAGACTACCTCCTAGCCGTAGGGATTAGGGTGTGTACGAAAAGGCGTGTGTTTGTGAGTGAGAGAGAGAAGGACTGATGGAGTAGGGGATCGAGTGAGAGAGAAAGAGAAGGAGAGAGGAGAGAGCTAGAGAGATAGAGAAAGAGAAAGAGGGGGAGGGAGAGAGGGAAAGAGAGGGTGAGAGAGGGAAAAAGAGAGGGTGAGGGGGAGAGGGAAAGAGAGAGGCTGAGAGAGAGGAAGATAGGAAAGAGAGTGCCAGAGAGAGAGAAAAAGAGTCAGAGAGAGAGAAAGAAAGAGAGAGTGATTCAGTGACGTCCTTGAGCCTAAACCCCATTATTTTCGCTCTGTCAATATTTTGGTCGAGGATGGGGCGGCTCCCAGAAACAGCCCAGGCTTACCTCCCTCCCCTTACACATCTCTAAAGGTGCGTGCGTTTATGTCTATGTGAAATTAGGTAAATTTGTGTAGTATATCGCCAGCCATGGTCGCTGATTGAAGGGAAAGGGCCAATTACCAAAAACATTTCATCTGTTGATTGTCTTCAATTTCAAGTAATATTTTCAGGCTTCATCGTTATTTGAAGTCAACTGGAATGCGCTGTCAGTACGTATTTCTATGTTCCTCGGGCTATTTACATTGAGCTGGAAATTTAGATAGTGTTTCACTGACAAAATTGTATCAATTTATTTAATAATTTGAAATTCTATATTAAATGTTCTGGTTATTATTATTTTTAAACATAGTTTAATTTAATTTTTTGGTGGAAAATATGTCTTTTTTTTTATTTTAACAGCCAAACTTTTGCTGCTTAGCGCTTTCCACAAAGAAATTCAATTTTAGAGTGCGGCCTGCACACAATTTCATTGAATAAGCTAATGAAATATTGTCTTCCTATTGTAATAATCTAAATACATTTAACTATAATAAAAAAAGGCCTTTCCAAAAGTAAGTGCTGTATAAAAATCATTTAAACAAAGAACAATTAAATTGATAGGTCATAACACATTGCAGCCTCAAATGCTATAAAGTCCGTCGCGCAGGGACCGTATAAACTAAGCAGATTTCCCACGTGTTGGTGTGACACACTAGTGATCTCATCTCACCATATATTCTATATTTCTAAATGAATAGAAGCGGGGGATTAATATCTCTAATGAGATACTACGAAAAACTCCTTTAGCATTTCAGTTACGAAATTAATATATAGAACAACAATTTCAGAGTATTAATAGTTAAACAAAATAGGTTTTATCGAATTTTTTCATCGGATTCATATAACGAAAATATTTTGAATTTTCCATTTTATTCCTGTCTAAACCACTCTTTCCTACGTCCTGTTTCAGCGGGTAACCTAAAGGATTTCTAGTTTTACATGGAAAGCGTATATATCGAGTTTGTTAACGATCGACGGAACATTGGGACCGCTAGAGTGGTAACAGAGAAGTATATATATATATATATATATATATATATATATATTGATATATATATAATTCTAAGGTACGTGTGTATGCCACTGAACTCCTAACGGCTGGACCGATTTGAATGAATTTTTTTGTATGCGTTTAGGTGACGCACCGGGTGGTTTAGATTCACCAATGAGCCCGGCAGATGGATCAGGAGTTGTAAGGGAGGCCTAAAATTAAAAATAGCGATATTTCGTTTCGTATTGGTTTTTCGACAAATATGCACAGGATGAAAGTTGTTTATTTTGTTACTTAGAGCAACTTTTGTTATATTCTTTTTTATCGTATAACAAAGTATAAACGTGATACTACACTAAACAATTAATGTGGGAGACAACAAATTTATAGGACACTAGCGATTGAACCGAACATAACAAAACTCTATATACACCCGACAGTGACCGTGAGTACAACCGACGGCGCATCTCAAATGATAGGTGATTTCCTTTAAGCAAAATTTGCTAATATAAAACTGCGCAGAAATGAACAATCATTCGCGCAAACACACACACACACACACACACACACACACACACACACACACACACAAACATATTTACACTTAGCATAGTAACACCGCAGTAAAATAAATTAAATTAATGTTCAGTGGATGAACTACCAATGTACTGAAATAAAGCAAATTAACAAGCAAGAAGGGTTGGGAATTTGCAACAAGGAATGCTATACGTAACTATTGGTGTAATGGTCTTGTTATAAATATGCAATTTTGCCTCAATGGAATGACTTTTAAAGCGAGGAGCATTTTACATGTTATATAATACATTCTGGTACTAGCAAACATTCTAGATTTTATGGCTGCTTCTATTTTTTCATTCTCCATTACTATCACTTCGTGTTGAAAACTGTTATTGAGCTCCATAAATATAAAGAACAGGCACTGCCAGGAGGTGATAAAAATAACACTCATTTTCTTCATTTCTGTCACACTATTGATCTTTATTCTTGACCCGTATTTTATGAAGTGGGATTATTTCATTTTTGGAAATATTGTTGGCAACACGTCAATCATATTATTTGTAATATAATCGCCACACGAATATATCCTTCAGCTCAGTGACGTCAAGAGTCATCGTTCCCAGTCAACTGAGGAGGTTAGCATCATGTCTGAAGATTTAGGAGGAATATTAACTACATATCACTGCTACTCACTTCAATGATTCAATAATGCCCTGATTGGGAGAACGAGAGACCTTTAGGATGTGAAACAAGTATATGGTTTGATCTTTTACACATAAAATTTACTTAAGAGAATTCTATTTCCAATTAAAATGTAAATCTCTTGTAGAATAATCTGAACTTCTTTCAAATGGATGAACATTATTTTCGCCGAATGTTAATGCAGCCATAAGTAAGTTATTCAGGTTCTGAATGAAAAACCGCATTAACGATGAGTCACTATGTGAACCCATGTAGACACGCTAGACCCTAAACTCAAATACATCCAGCTTCAAGAACTAGACACCTTCACTAATGTGCTTAGGTTACACTCAAAGATACGCATTTTCAATCAGGACTCATATCCAAACGAGGTGTACTTACAAAAATAAATAAACACCAACAACAACGAATTCGAGATATACGACGAAATCCAAAGCATGACTTCTAATGGTTCCGAAATGTGTGCTTGTGTAGTGAATATTACATTATTAGGATTTACGAATCCGATCCCAAATGTCCAAAGAGGACTCCTCTATATAATGATTTATAATGGACGCTGCAGGAGAAATTTGAATAAAAAGTATATAATCAAAATTATGAAGGTAATTTGGGACCTTTCTTGAATAAAGAATATTAACTGATTTAAAAAGCAAAAAAACCTGTAGCATTGATCAAATTAAACATCACAACGAAAATTACTCTGTTCAACTATGAAGTGGATATGATGTATGATTAGGTCATGCAAATAAGTATCTAATAATTAAGTTTAAATTAACAGGGATAAGCCTGCAATTTTGACGTTTGCTAGGCAAGGGGACTTATGAATCTGATCGCAGTATATATAACCCTGCACCATTCATCAAAAAGAGAATCACAATGGCGCTATAGTCCGCACCGTTATTCAGGAAAAGGGGCACAACTCGTCCATCTGATCACAGCGAAGTATTATACTGATTAGGTGATTAGAAAGTAATGCACAATTCGTCCGTTGACCAGAGCCGGGTATTAACCAACACCCATGTTCAGAATGAAGTGTACAATCATGTGACGGAAATGAGTACTTCCATCATCAGAAAGACTGGCACAACACGTCTATTTGACATTTGCTGAGTTGTCCCCTGGTCATGAAGAGAAGCACATCAGGTCCATCTGACTACAGCTGAGTATTACCCAACACCCGTGTTCAGAATGAAGTGTACAATCGTGCGACGGGAATGAGTATTTCCATCATCAGAAAGACTGGCACAACACGTCTATTTGACATTTGCTGAGTAGTCCGCTGATCATGAAGAGAAGCACATCAGGTCCATCTGATTGCTGCCGAGTATTAACCAACACCCATGTTCAGAATGAAGTGTACAATCATGTGACGGAAATGAGTACTTCCATCATCAGAAAGACTGGCACAACACGTCTATTTGACATTTGCTGAGTAGTCCGCTGATCATGAAGAGAAGCACATCAGGTCCATCTGATTGCTGCCGAGTATTAACCAACACCCATGTTCAGAATGAAGTGTACAATCATGTGACGGAAATGAGTACTTCCATCATCAGAAAGACTGGCACAACACGTCTATTTGATAGTTGCTGAGTTGTCCCCTGGTCATGAAGAGAAGCACATCAGGTCCATCTGACTACAGCCGAGTATTACCCAACACCCGTGTTCAGAATGAAGTGTACAATCATGTGACGGAAATGAGTACTTCCATCATCAGAAAGACTGGCACAACACGTCTATTTGATAGTTGCTGAGTAGTTCGCTGCCAGGAAGAGAAGCACATCAGGTCCATCTGATTGCTGCCGAGTATTAACCAACACCCGTGTTCAGAATGAAGTGTACAATCATGTGACGGAAATGAGTACTTCCATCATCAGAAAGACTGGCACAACACGTCTATTTGACATTTGCTGAGTAGTTCGCTGCCAGGAAGAGAAGCACATCAGGTCCATCTGATTGCTGCCGAGTATTAACCAACACCCATGTTCAGAATGAAGTGTACAATCATGTGACGGAAACGAGTACTTCCATCATCAGAAAGACTGGCGCAACACGTCTATTTGGCAGCTGCTGATAATTTGCCTGATCCACTGTTCAAGAACAATTCTGACAAATTATAATTGTGTTCCTTCTACAGTGATCAGATCGTTAGAACACGACCCCATGTTTCCTATATTACATCAGCCTGGACGCTTGTTCTTACAAAACTAACCAATGTCTTCATTTCCTTTAACTGACACATATGAAGTCATTACTTAAGTCTGAAATATAAATTGGAAAATCTCTAATATAAGACTAGCTGTTTACTTAAGGCCGTAGTTGCTAGAACACAAAAACTCCGTTAATGTTCGATTAAGAAGGAATGTGTACAGAACATCAATTGTAAGGAGGACTTTATCAAAAAGATTGGTACTCCTCCTCACCTCTTTTCAGGCATTGATCCTTCCCTATTTAGAAGTTTTTTATAAGTTTTACATACAGAGGTTAAATATCAAGTTTAGTCAAGCTGATTGGAGTCAAAATGAATGTAAAAACATGAGGGGGGGGGGCTCGATCATTAACAGAGAATTGTATAAATATATGTGAGAGAAAGAGATATTTAAATGTACCATTTTGTCGGTAGGATGGATGGGAAATGGGGGAACATATTTGAATATCCAGTCATGGTTAAAACTTCATTTTTATTTCCCTTTAGTATATTTTTCTTGATAGAGAATTTCTACAATGAATTAAATTCATTTGACCATCTATGTGTCTTCAAATACTATCCTGGGTATAGTTTAGTTCTGCATACCAAAAGTAAATGGTTATGAAATAATTAAATGAAAGTCATTAATGAATTTGAGCCAGTTAAAGTCTCTATCGAATTGGGGATTAAGTAATGTAGGGTAGACAGGGAAATGGAAGTGGGTAGGTGATAAGAAGTCGGGGTTTGTGGTGTTGGACGGAGGCCGGGGAGTGCTCTGGCTCAGATAAGGGGATTGTTTGGTGAAGCGGGTTCGATTCTCGGCTAGGGTTCGAAATTGGAAGTTAGTACCTACTTACGACTTCAGCCAATGTGCCTTCCCCTTTGGTGTAATAGGATACAGTTTCTTCTTAGGAGCAAACCTTAAGGCAACCCTCCAATATCCAACTAACCTCAACTTTCTGCGCCCATCTTTAGCTATGATAAACATCTTATTTACCTGCATAATCATAATTTACGGCTTGACCCTTTTCCGGTATCTTTGTTTCTACCTTCTTCTTCAAAATTTGATATACTCATTTGTAAAATAATCAAGGAATATGAAATTTGCAGGGAGGTTCTTTAAATGGATTTGACAACTTTTTAATACTTGAAATACCCAACATTGCAGTCATTCTGGTATAAAATCAAAAACTAGTTTTAATTACAGTCGTAAAGGATACGCAAACTGAGCTGATTTCCTTCTACATTTCTTTTTTTAAACTTTTCCTTGTAAGGAAGCCTATATTTAAGGAGGCTATGAGATACAATTGATAAAATGTTAACTAAATAAAAGTCTGTTTAAAGACCAAACGTGAGAAAGATTTGGTCACGGCATTTTGAAAAAAAAAATCCGTCACGCAGGGGCTGCGTAAACTAAGCAGATTTCCCTCGTGATGTTTAACAATAGACAAATCTACATACTGGTAACACAATAGCACCGTCAACATCAAATGAATAAATACACACGATAATAAGAAACCTCTAGTCGGGAAGCACCTGAAACATAAACGAACAGGTGTGCCTTCTCAAAGGAACCAAAAACAATTACGAAAATATATTAGAATATATATATATATATATATATATATACATATATATATATATATACATATATATATATATATATATATATATATATATATATATATATATATATAACATATTAATTTTAGTGAAAACTATTTACTATATCTAGTACTGTAATATATAATGGATCAGAATAATTCTCATCTCAATCAATCAAATTTTAGTAGTCCAAGAACTTAAGACGTGGGGGGGGGTCTCGATAACATATTTGTGTTTATCTCGTATAATAAAGGTCTCTTGAAAACAATTTAAGGTATTTCAACTTTGAATAATGTGGTTTATTACATAACAGAGTATTGTTTATGTAACATGAGTAGAAGTGGGGGTTTGCTGAAGGCTGAAAACTGAAAAATGCAAATATCTCGGTTAATATTCAAGATAGAGAATACATGTATATAACGAAATGTATAGTACATGTAATTTTCAATAAGATTGGTCCTATATAATATTTTGATCCCACGTATGGTAACGGAGATATTTCGTATTTCCGAAAATCGCGTCATGAGTACGACCTCAAATGACTATTTCCTTGAGGGGAAATCTGCTAATATGACGTGACAGTCGATCAGCATTTTTACACCTCTGCCTGTCTTTTTACACATCTACCTATCTACCTATCAATATCTATTTATGTGTCTATCTGGCTATCTACATATCAGTATAATGGTAATAGATACTGACAGAACTTGATTGTCAATTGACGGCACTTAGAATAATTATCCTCTAGTAAGCCATTAGTTAGCAATTATTGTGCCAATCCAAAATATCGATATGGACATCGAATTTGGAGGGTTCGATTTCCAGAGAGTTAGCACACTAGTACTGAATTCCTTCCTATTATTCCCGAATTTAGTATCCGGTGTGCTCAACAAATGTTCCTCAAAATGTAAAATATTTAAACAACATGACAAAATAATTACTTGACTTCCCACCAAAGCCGTTAGGCAAGTCTTGGCCCTTCATGGGTTGGTGAGCTTCTATATATATATATATATATATATATATATATAATATATATATATTATATATAGAGAGAGAGAGAGAGAGAGAGAGAGAGAGATTACCTGCCCCTTAAATTACTTTTTTAACTCAAATATTATCCAATATACATATTTTTTTCCCCCATTTTTCAGGTACTCGATGAAGACAGCTGATCACAGGTAATAGCCAACACACAAATGCCTCGTTTCTTCACAATAATATACTCTTAGCAACAGAGCGCTTTCGGAGCACACTCTCCATCATTAGTGAGTTGCTGGCAAACATGGCCATTAAAATGCTTCATAGAAGCTAAGCGTATAATTAATTTATTTATTCTTATTATAATCGCATTTCACGACGAAGGTGGTTGAGTGACGTATCAGTTATGTCTTATTAAAGTACACATTTACCTGAGTATACTCATTCTTGCCTATAATTTCAGAATTGTCCTACATTATAATTTTTCGAAATTGAGGATTTGTTTTATGTAGTAAAATACGAGATCTATGTATTATATACGGATATGTAGTAATTCTGTCAAAGTGTATGTTAGGTCTATGTGTGTCCTTAGGTAGCAGTCGGTTAGTATATGTTTTATAATGAGAATGAGTGTTTGCCAGTTTCAGGTTGTCAATTACAATTTTCAAGGCTTCAAGCTCAGCTGAATATATGTTACTGGCAGCATTATTTGAAAGTTAGCTGAGCGAACAATTGCAGCTGCCCCTTACTCCTTAGACCAATTTTGTTCCGTCCGTGTATATAAATAGGTCTTGTTTCTTGTCTGTTAGAAAGGAAGTAAAATGTTAGTTGCCCAATTTGTATTACTCAAAATCTTTAAGAGCCGGAAAGCGTTCTGTTGCTTAGAATATAATTAAATAAATAATTGTGAAGGGAAGAGGCCTTTATGCGTTGATTATTTATTAACTGTGATTTTGTTTTTGTTTTCATGATTTAGTAAACCCTAGTCCTTCTCGTTACATATTAACAATGAGCCAATATATCGTGAAATAACTTATGTGACATTTACGTAACAAATATTGTTTCTATCGGGCCTCTACTAATACAATGGAAATACAATATATTCGTTGTGGCTTCATCAATAAACAGCATATATTCTAGAGTCCTCAATTTTTACTCGATTGGTTCTATACTAAACCGATTCATATAAAAGTAATGATTGAATATGTTAATCGCTACTATTTGTCCATAGGGAGGGCGATTCTCCTCGTTTAGTAAACCGAGTATTAACGCATTTACATCAGTATTTTGTATTATCCTTCGCCACATCATTCGCTTACCATTATGACCAAATGACTGGCTTCAGTACCGCGTACAGTTTACACTATGATTATACTGAACGAAAGCATGCAATAAAAAGAAGAGTTTTATTAGTCTCTGCAATGTTTAATTCCAGAGTCAGAACGGAATTTCAGCTAGATGGACCTTGAGGATACCCCTTCTGTAATATGTTTACTAAATTTGGCGATACACAAGTACACAAAGGAAGTAGGCGAACTACAGTGTACAATTGACAGGGCCAGGCCGTTCTAACTAAAGCTATAAAACTCCCATTGCAAGGAGCTATCAGTAGAAGTTGCCCTGTGGAGCAGAGGGAGGTGTAGATATCTACCAGGTTTATGATCCACCAAAGAGGTAGTTTGATGCCTATTCCTGCCGCCGCGAGATAGCGCCCTAGCTACACATTCACTGTGTATAGGTTATCTCTGCCCTGGAACACTGTCGTTAAACCTTCCCACCACAAGTTAGTCACCTCCATATGTCACTATTCTCCTTCTATGCTCAGACTCTTCAAGTAAAACATGAATGTGAACAATGTCTCCAAATTATAGGCCAAAGAATTTACAATACTGAACTCGTAACGGGTAGGTAATCTCTCTCCTCTCTCTATCTCTATATCACTCTCTCTCTCTCTCTCTCTCTCCCTCTCTCTCTATCTCTCTCTCTCTCTCTGTCTCTCTCTCTATCTATATATATATATATATATATATATATATATTACTGGTGTTTATAACATATTAAAACTATAATAAAAAATATTTTTTTTATTTAATCGCATTTCGCAGGTGGGGCGATTTAGCGACGAATCATTTATTTAACATACAACATTATTATATTTACATATCAGCTATTTAACATATAACATTATTATATTTACGTAAGTATGCTCATTTCTGCAAGTACTTCAGTATTGCCCTACACTATAATTTTTTGAAAATGTTGTTATGTTTCAAGTAGTGTAATACGCGGTCTATATACGGGCTACAGTCATGTAATAATTCAGTCAAAGTGTATGGTAGGTCTATGTGTGTCCTTAAATAGCAGTATACTGTTGCGAAAATTAAATACTTGAAAGAATTGAACAGAGATGTTCACGTGTTTGGGGAGTGTGTAGATAAAAGGGTGCCGCTAATGATCTAATTCGTACTAGTCCCTACTAGTCCAGACGTCGAAGGGTCCAACCAATTTCCACTTTGATGTATGCCGACGACCTATATAAAGAACCGGCTAGCGCGAGCGAGTTCAGTTTCTTCTCAAGTGCTCATATGTGCGTTCAGTGATACAGTGCGACTTAGTGCAGTGCGGTAAAGTGTTTTTATGAGAACAGTGTTGTGCCGTGACTGTAAGTAACAGTTTAGTGCCGTGTTTAAGACAGTGCAGTTCGTGAAGTAAAGTTGTAGAATAAGGAACAACATGTGCTGTCTCAACGAGCAACATTTATTAACTGAACTATAAAAGATAAACGAACATCTGTTTAACATAACCTTAACAAACAAACATATGTTTACCACCACAAAAGGACAGTGCAGTGCCGTCTTTTTGTGTACTTCAGTGACCGTGAGTGAATTATTGGACTGTGTAATAACAAGAACAGTGAAGCTATCAGTGCATTCTGTGAGTAGTAATTATGAACAATTAACCAAGTGTGTATTGTGCATTGTTAATAAATTGTGCAGAGATAAAAACTGTGAAACTTGTGTGTGTTTAATTTTGCAATCCAAAAGAACTCTTATTCACAACGTTTATTACTGGGTTTGTAATAAAACGTAACAGTATGTTTCATAGTAAGTCTGCAGTTAGTGTTGGCAGTAGGGTTCGTTTTCTCCAGTAAATAGGTAAGTGTGAGTTAGTCGTGAATGGCCAATTCTTAACCTCGTTAAAACTACTTCTTCTCTTCTAATTAGCCTTTTTGAGGAAGGCCATTCACCAAGTATATGTTTCAGTTCTCGAAGTTTGTTATCAGTTGTTATAATAAAAAATAAGTAAATGTTAACTTTTTTTTTCATTAACGTCCACTTTTTGCAACTAAAGCCAATTGGGGCGGGTTATCTACAGGTCACCACCCTTTTCTAGCCAGGGTGGGATTAAGGATTTTATTTAATGAATTCCGTCACTATATATATTCCTATTACCCAGGCGGGAATTGAACTCGCCACTCTAGGTTTACCATGTGAGACTCTTTAACTCACATGACTAACCCGAGCCCCAAAGAAATATATAAACCTCGTTTATGTATTTATCCAATTTTTTATATAAGTTATATTGGCTGTAAACATTCACTTCATGTGTAAATATTCATTCAAATATCATCTGTAAATATTCATTGGACCTTATTTTTTATATTGTTAATGTTTTTAGTGGTTTATGTTTTCAACGATGTATTTTTATTTATTTATTTACCGCATCTATTATTGTCATTAGCGGTAGATGGATCTGTAGTTCTTGGAACAAAGGAGTTTCTGTTGAAGATGCAAAAAGCCTTTTGATGTCTTTCTCCATTGTCTCCATGGAGTCCTTAAGTTCGGTTAAGGTTCAAAGCTGTTCTTGGAAGATTGTAGTTTTTACAATTACAGTAATCACAGGTTGGTGGGAATACGCCTTTCAATAAACTATGTGTTAATTTTGTGTGTCAAAATCGGACACGGGCTAGAACAAGCTCCTCTTTTCGGATTTTTCTACTTGCAGAATTCAATAACTCAGTAATTTCTTTGATTTGTCGCCGTTTGTTGTCATGTTACTTCGACTTCCACCTTAGAAATATGAGTTTTTGAAACACTCGTTTATATATTTTTCATCTTATCTATACAAATGTTTTTAAATTATAACTTAGGTTGTAGGACGTTTTTTAAAGTTTGCTAGAATGATAATGGAGCTAGCGAAAGAGCTTTGTCGCTTAGAATGAATAATTGTTAATGACCGAGGCCTTTTTGTATTGATTGTTACCTGAAATCAGCTTTCTTCATCATGGTCCTCAATGATGGGGAAAAAAGTTCAAATATATTGGATAATAGTCGAATTAGAGAAGAAATGTTCAGAAAAAATGTTATTGAAAATTAAATTGGAAAGATAATTTGTCAAACATGTTTGATGGAGTCGGAATAACAGAGAGATTTAAAAATAAAGTTATTATTGTCACAATTATACACTGCTTTATATACTTAATATTTTTACTGAATTCCCGCAGTGGCAGTTTGATTATTTTGGGATTACTATTGCTGATCACCTAAGTCGTCTTCAATAGTAGGCTTCATTAGCCTCCGTCAATTTCAGAACTCTATGGAATAATAGATATTACTATTTTGTGTTGAGTGACTTGCCCGAGCTTCGGGTTTGAAAGCAGCAGAGCAAAGCTGCAACATCTCAAAGTACAAACTTAGACTGTCAGAGGTGATGTAGTGGAAGACGCTTCTCACCTTTGTTGCGAATTCCTCATTAACCAGGAGGCACAAAGTCGTTTGTTTTGCAAACCAACCAAGATGGTCGATAATTCAAATAAAGGGTTAGAACCTCCAGTATAAATGATACTGTTGTCTTTCTGTGGCGGTGGAGACCGACGTCACTGGCTGATGGTCGAGTACAGCTGGCATTGTGCTGTAGATGCGATGGCACCATCTTCAAGCCCGTCAAAAGTTGTGCCAAGATGTAAATGTTTTTCTCGAGGAAAGCCAAAAGTTTTAAATATATGTTAAAACCAACACCTATGTTTTCAGTTCAACCTATTCTTTTATTTTTTATTTATTAAAGGACGCATTTGGTCTGTTGGTAATTGTCTGGATATCGTAGATGGGTTTCGAACAATTTTAAGTTAGTTCTGTGATCTGAAAAAGTAGAAAATCTTAGAGGTACATTTTTTATATAAATTGAAACGGGGGACGGAAGGTAGCCTGAATGAACTGAAAAGTATTTCTCTCCAAAAGAAAGCATCTCATATTACGAAAGCATGTAATAACTTAACGTACAAAACGATTATTACTTTTAAAGGACCAATCCCACCTTCCCCGCTTCCATTTTTCTGAAAAAATATAATTTTATGTAAACATTATTTAATATTTATAATTTTTATTATATTTATTAACGTCCACTTTTTCCTACTATGGCTAATTGTGATGGGCTATATACAGGTTACCACCCTTTTCTAACCATAGCGGGACTAAGGATTTTATTTAATGTATCCTTCCCTAAATAAATTAATATTGCCCAGGCGAGAGTCGAACTCGCCACTCTGGGTTTACCATGTGAGATTAAGGTGAACGCTTTAACTTACATTGCCAATCTTTACAATTAGGCACCGATATTTTTATATTTCGAATGACCCTTAAAATTTATGTAAATAAAATAAATTCTGACGGTAAACTAAGCAGAGTCGCGTCTTCTCTATTTCCATTTTTTTGCTCACCTCGCCATCTGTCCTCTATTTCTACCAAACACAACGCCTGTCAAAACAGTTATACCAATATAAATTTGGACATTCAGTGATAGCCACTCTCAGTGAGTATCGTATGAGAATAATGACGGTTTACGGGAGGCTTAAAATAAACGAACAAATACAAATAGCCCGTTCAATATTGCAACTAAAAAAAACTAGTGGAACCAGATTGGTGACATCACATTTTTCGATCATACTAAAATCTCACGAAGATATTTGGAATTTATGATTTTACCCACCCTTTTAAACCCTTCCTCCTTGGCCCAATATCAGCAATTAATGAAACAAAACTTTTTTTTCATGTTTGTTATTTATTAACGTCCATTTTACGCTACTAAAGTTAATTGGGTCGAGTTATCTACAGGTTGAAATCCTTTTTCCTATCCGGGGGTTTTGTATTCGGAGCAAAATTAAATTATTTATTTACGTCCACTTTTTGCAACTACGGCTAATCGAGAAATCTAATCGGCTAGTCTACAGGTTACCACCCTTTTCTAGCTAGGGTGGGACTAAGGATTTTATTTAATGAATTCTGTGAATAAATAAATTCCTATTGCCAGGCGGGAATCGAACTCTGGGTTTACCATGTGATATTAAGGCCAACGCTTAACTCACACGGCTAACCTGAGTCTTTATTCCGAGCAAGATACCTTCATCTACAGCAACACTCAATGGAACCTATGGACTTAATGGGACACATGGAAGCAATCTGATCAGGAATAATCGAAAGATTCAATAAGAATCGCAAACTTTATATAAAAAATAATGTTTGCTTAAGTTGCTCCCTTTCCTCACCCAACACCATAAACAAAAATATAAAAAAAAAATAGAAAAATGAATATTTATTTTAACACAACCTTCTCAGATAGATAAAGTTAGATTTTCGTAATCTCCTAGACACCAATGATAGATGTTAATTTTCTTTCGAAATTCAGGTATTGTGTACGCAATTCTAAAAGCTGATTGCCTAAAGGGAAATTTGCTAGACCTCTAACGACTCTGAGAGTAAATGTGTTGTATTATTTAATTTGAGAAAGTAAACAATGATCAGACTGGGAGGGGCAGGTAATTTGGCAAGACTGGTAATGGGGGAAATTTAATAGGGGCTGTAGCAGATTGGCAACTCTATTCTAATTTAGTCATTTCAAACAGAAGCGCAATTTCATTTGTTAAGCCCCGCTCCTCACATTTCACCTGTGTTGTTCTTTGAACGATCGAAACATTTTTATGAAGTCACCAGCGTGGGTTTTTCTTGCAAAAAATGAGCCATTATTCTTGAAAGTTAATGCTTTGGTAACTGTTAGGGAGTGAATATTATAATGAAAGATTGTTATATTTATATCTCTTTGTAATGGTAAGATATAGGTTAGGTGTAAAACATATGTGTTAGCAGATTGCCCTTAGGGGAAATCAGCTATTGAGGTCGTACTCATGACGCGAGTTTCGAAAAATTTCTTCAAATGTCCATCGATCCTACCCAGGAGATGACGAAAATGAGGTCCGTTCAAAATTATATATATATATATATATATATATATATATATATATATATATATATATTTGTCTGTTAACGCTCTCGCGGTCGCAATTTTTGTTTGATATTTAACAAACTCGGAATTTTATATTTTTATGTAAAAAGGACGATTAAGTTCGTTAATGGCTGAACTCGTACCATTGGGAGCGGGGGTTTAGCTGGGGGCTTTTTGAAAATTGAAAATATCTCTGTTACTGTGCGAAAAATTGTATAGAATCAATATTATCGCAAATTAAATTTACTAAAAATAATGTTCTATACATTTATTCTGAATCATGAATATTATCCGAGATATTTGCATTTGTATTGTGTTTGTGGTCGGCAGGAGTCGGCTATGTTCAGGACTTACCACCGAGAGCTAGCCACCGTTTCCGTAACTGTTCGTCCCTCGTGAATAGGTTTAGAGATTCCTTACTACAGTTGTTATTAGGCAGATTTCTCTATTGTAAAACTTCACGTGGGAAATCTGCTTAGTTTACGGCGGGACGGACTTTTTGTAGATTCAGAAGATAGGCTTTTGTTTTAAAGAGACACATTCTGATTAAACATTCTAAACCTTTTTTTGTGCTTAAGAACAGTAACATTTCAGAAGGCAATTTTAAGCAAAGAACTTTCCTCACTACAATAATTATAATTTCTATTTCTGCTTCAATAGTTTTATTAAATATTTTTTAACAGCTTTCCCTTAATTTAAAGCAGCTATTGATGGAGTACTGAATTAATATAGAGTATTTCATTCGGTTCTTTTTTCAGGCTCATATCCAAGTATGACAATTGTGATTTTACTTGAATGTATTCATGGTGCAAATCATAAACTCACGCAGATTTGAAATTCATCGTATTCTCAAAATTCTCTCCTAATAGAATCTCTAGTCCCACTCTGGTTAGGAAATAGTGGTAGGCAACTCGTCCCGATTAGCTGCAGTGGCATAAAGCTGTCATAAATAAATATCATAACAATGTTGACCTATATCCTCAAAAATAAGTTATACATTGACTTTAGAAGTAAATTCGAACATGTTTTACAGTGTGTTTGCGCCTAAATCAAGTATGAATTAAACTATTATTATTGTTATAACTATTACTATATTAATATATAATTATAATATTTATAACCATGTGGGGTTTTTAGAAATACCGCTTTTAATATCCTATTTAGATTAATAAAGTGGTAGGACATTGAGTGTGTTATAAATCCACTACTCTTGAAGAAGAGGTGAATTCACATATCTATTAGAATGTTTGACTTAGCTATTAGAAGGCCTGTATATTTAGTTGTTGCATTTTCCCAGATACTTCTTTGTACGTAGTAAAGTATGTATTTCAATCGCCAACCTTATTGAAAACGGAATTATCCGTTTTTACCTCCCTGAATCCATTTTCCCGTTTCACATATCTCGCATACCTAACTCAAATAAACCGAGCTTTAGAATGTTGAAATTCCACATTTGTGATTTTGTAAAAATCTAGCTGTTCCCCGCTTTGAGCGACACGGGGAGGTAGGTAATAAAATAATTCAAATATCTCTGTACGTATTAGAGATACGGAAAATATGTACAGGGACTTTATTGTTTATCATCAAAAAGATATATAAGTACTGTTTTATGATATTTTTTGAGCCGAAGCATTGGAACTGAGATATAAATTTCAAATGATATAATTTAAAATGAAATGTGAACAATCACTTCCTTTAATGGTAACTAGTTTTATTTTCTTGGTTTTGAAATTACAGTATTTGTAGTTGTTATTCATAGATTCAACAACTAGTTTAAATAAAAAGTAGTTATAACAATAATTACGATTAGTAGTTGTAATTGTAACTGTAGTTATTGAGTAATAACTACACCAACATACAGATAATTAGCTGCATTTTATTTTACGTATTTAACATATTTTGATAGCCTCTATGTAAATATTTACACTATGACTACAAACACTATTTTCTTTTGCCTCGATGACGAACGCCCCAAAATCAAATAGATTGACAAAAATAGGTTAGGTTGACAAACATTTTGAAATAAGAAATTTTAAAGGCTAATTAGTTTAAGTTTTAGAGTAATATTTTATTTCATTCAATTTGGAAAAATAAAGAGGAATTTGAATTTATTTTCGTAATTTTACTAATTTTTTTCTTCTTCCTTAAGGTTTTATTTATTTGTATTTAAATTATTCTCTGTTAAGCTTAATATAAAAAAGTCCGTCACGCAGGGGCTGCGTAAACTAAGCAGATTTCGAACGTGAAGTTTTACAATAGAGAAATTTCACGAGAGCCGAGAGTTAAGGAAACGACAACTAAATACTCGGCTATCAGAAACTTCAAAAAAAAACTTTATTGGTAACACCAGTACAAATTTAGAATAGTTACATAAATACAAGCAATTCGACTACTGAGACAGGAATGAGGAATGGGAAAGAGGAGGAGAGGTATTTATACTAAATTATTGAAGAATGCTGAGTCGGCTGCTGAGGTGTCGTCTGGAGGTGTGGGAACGGTGGCTTTGGAGCTATAACTCCCCCCTGCCGAAGATTCGAAGTCCGCTGAGAAGTTTTTTATTATGAAGGGAGTCTCCAGGGATCAAAAATTCTTCTGGGTACTGTTGCTGGAGTTGCTTCCAAAGATATGTCATCTGTAGACGGGTTCTGGTGAGGTGGTTGGCGTTCCAGACACATTGATTTACATTGTTTAACTAATATTATGACATTAAAAATAAATAAATACAAAACTATTACATACAGGATTACTTGTGTATAATCTAAACTTATAAATTCTAATGGTTCTATACTAATGTTTTCTATTCTAGGGGTGTCTAAGTGGTCAAATGTGATATTGAATTGTTTTATATGCTGTGGGCTGTGTTCAAAGTACAGTATTTCTGTGTCTATGACTTCTGTTCTAGGTTGGGGACATTCCAGGATAGATTCATTATTTTGCAGTTTAATGAGGGCTGTTGTGGGGAGAAAAATGGGTGTTGTTATGTCTGAAATGTGCATATAACTATTCTTAAAGCTAAGGTACAGATCTACATCAGCTATATATTTAATGAAAGAGTCCGAATGAACGGATGTTGTTACACATTTTTGAGGATTTCCTAGAAGTAGTTGAGAAATACATGAATCACTTATCATTCTAATTTGGCTACAATAATAATTATTTAATATAAAGGTACAATTAGCTAAAAATATGTCAGTGTTGTTGCTTAAGATTGTGGTATAGGGTGTAATTGTAGAGATCTGTTGGTTGTTGTGTATTGTTGGAGCTTGTAGTAAGTAGTATGTAGTGTATCGTCTGCTGTGTAAAGGAAGTGACACAAAGAAGTGAAGAACACCTTGATTGATGGCACAATGTATTTTACTGGTCATCCACAGAAGTTCTAAATTGGTTGAAATAAGCGGAAGTTTTGAAAGAGTTTTTACTTCTATTTGACTTATGAGCGAAGAATGGGCGATTCCCATTTTACACATTTCTATGCTGTTTTCTAATTCATTTATCCGAATATAAATGTAGTTAAGTATTATGTAGAGTTCGGTGAGGTGAATATGGCGTTCGTCATTGTCCATGGAATTGATTAACGTCAATGATCTGTCATTGTTTCTGTTTAGGGCATCTATGTCATGTTTTAATGTATTGATTAAGTTTTTGTTGTACATAGTCTGCCGTTCAATATTGTGTTCTATGTGGTATGAGTTGGTCTGAATCGTGTTGATTACTTTATCATAGTATTGTTTGTCTTGTGCGTCCATATTTCCTGTTAACCATTTAATGGCTGAACCTAAACCATTAATGATACCACGCTTCCTCCTTGGATTAGTATTTATATTAAAAATTGTTTTAAGTTTGTCTTTCGTAAATTGGAGGAGTCGATTTGTGACGTCCTGTGTTTTGAGGTCTTTAAATTTCGGAAGAATTTGTTCTGTATCAAGAAGTTCAGTGTATAGGTGAGTATAATTAATGTAATGTGTCAATGTATAATATTTGTCGAGAGCATATGAGTCGGGCAGTTTGATAGGCAGTATACCAGGAGTCTTTGATATGTCAGTCACATCATATTGGAGTGTCTGAGTCAGTGTCTGGAGGAACCATAGAGCCAGATGCCATATTTGTATCTCCATCTAAAACAGAGGGATTGTCTGAGTTGGTAATTGGCTTTTTTCGTGTTTTATAGACTTTCCTTGGTCTTTGTAAATTGTCTTTGTGTACTATGATCTCTTTGTTTTTGTCGCGTACTTTAATCACTGGTTTATATGGATTTTCCGCTTTAACTCTTGTCCTGATTCGCGCATATGTTTCCGAAGGGATTTCTGGGTCTTCCCTGTTTTTATTGAGTTTGTCCGTTCTAGTTTGTTTCTCTTTTATAATATTTTCCTTTATAATGGATTGAACTAGTTTCAGTCTGTCATGGTATTGTTCCACCAATCTCTCTTTGATATTGGCTTCGGTTAAGGTGGGGGTGCGGTGGTTTGGTCCAAAAGTGATTTCGTTTGGTGTCAATTTTAGTTGTTGGTGTAGAGTGTTGTTATAGGCTAATACGGTCAGTTTGAGTGTCTTTGTCAATGTAATATTTGATTCCTGCAGGGTTATGCTTCTCATAATTTCAATCATTGTGGAGTGTATCCTGTTTAAGAGTCCTAGGGAATTGGGATGGTTTGGTGTAGTATAATAGGGTTCTATCCCTTGGGTTTCTAAAAAATTTTGAATCAGTGAATTTTTAAATTCCTTTCCATTGTCCATTTTTATTCGTGTAGGCGTCGGATATAATTCTAGGTAGTCTGTTAGCACCTGAAGTACATTTGTAGCATTTAGAGTTGACGTAAGTCGGGCAAAAAGTCGTTTAGAAAAAGTATCTACAAGTGTTATTATATACTTTTGTTCATAGTGAAGTGTGTCCATCATCAGTTCTTCGAACGGTCTGTCAGGTGTGGGTGTGACGCAGTATTTGGTCTTAATTGGGTTTCTGTCGTATTTGGTCCGTCTGCAGGTGTCACAGTTGTTAACGTAATCCATGATCATGTCCTTCATTTTAGGGAAGTAATAATACCTTTTCAATTTATTATATGTTTCAAGTCCACCTCTATGAAAAGTTTTGCCTAGATGGTAAGAGTCAATTAATTCCCTTTGTTCGTCTTCTTTTTCTATGTCTATACACTTTTTTTTGTACCTTTTAATTTTTACCGAGGGGTAATGTTCCTGAACAATTGTGGAGATAGCTCTAAAAATACCTTCATACTCTGTTCGAACTGTCTCTACATTGGGTTCGCAGTAAAGTCCGTAAGTCGTGTTGGGTTTCAATATTTCTAGTAATTTGTGTTTCAAGTCTGAGTTCCAGGGGTAGGCTGTTTCAAGGATGTACCGATATTTGTTAAATGGTCGTAGAGTGTGCGTAGGTTCACTTCCTCGTTGAATGAATATTTGATATTTTTGAACATTGATTGGTCTATCGTCATCTGCTATCCATATTTGTTGATTGGAAGATTCTTGTGAATGGACAGTAGCTAAGTCTGTTTCATCTCTACAGTATGTAAGTCAGTGGTCTGTGGGTTCTTAAAGAGAGTGTTCATTACATTCGCCGTATCTGTTTCCGTGTTTTTATGTTCTAAATCGGATTTTATCTTTTTACTTTTGATTTTAACTTTTTTCTTTTTATGTTCACTAATATCTTTTAGAATATTTTCGATTTCTAATAAATTCATATTTTGCTTTATAGTATTTGAGCTTACTCTATTATTATTATTATTATTATTACTGTTAGTAGAACTTATACTATTATTATTATCATTTGATTCATTATTATTATTATCATTATTATTTGATTCATTTATATTTGAATCACTTGAGTTATCATTATTATTATTAACATTATTACTATTTATTAATCTTTCATTTATTATTATTTTCTTTTTATTATTATTATTATTATTATTACTATATTCTTTAATAGCTTTATTAATTATATTCGTTTCAACATTAAACATTTTATTATTTTTGAAACAATCAATATATTCTTTACTAATACTAATTTTCTGTTTAATAATACCTTTATTTTTATTTTCAATAATACTTTTATCTTTAATATTAATATTATTACATTCATCTTTATTATTATTATCTTCCGAAGTTATTTTACTTCCGTCGGGTACGGAAGAGGGAGTTATATAATTTTTCGCCGAGCCGGTGTCGATAAGCCAAGTCTTGTGTTTGTTGTCTGTAAAGTGTGGGAGGCTTTCCGTAAAATTTACTAAATATTCGGGGGCGGTTCGGGACCGTTTTTGTCTAAAAAATGGTCAAATTTGTCCATTAGGGATGCCATCCTTGTCTCTAGTCTTGTAAGTCTGTCATCATCCGTGATGTGGTTAACTCGTTGGGGGTTGGATCTGACAGTCCTCATGGAAACTGTGTTTTGTGAGTCTTGTCGTGGTGGGGAACGCGGCCTATTAAAAAATTGACTTTGTTTCTGTGTGTCCCAGTCCTGATTGTGGGGCATCTGGGGGTAGTGTGGTGTCGGCAGTTGTGCTGGTCTTTCCCAGTGGGGCGGTTTCCAGTCGTAACTTGTTCTGGGCTCATTAGTGAATGGTCCTGTGTCAAATTGCCTGTCATGTCTGAAGGAATCGTATCTGGGCGTAGGCTCGTAACGTCGTTGGTAATGTGGTATGTTGCTTGGAAATGTGGGGGCGTTGTTATGTCGTGGCCTGTGGAAGTCGTCTCGTTTTTGTGGGTATCTTGGTTTATTGTAGCTGTGGCGGCGTTCACCGTAAAGTCTCTCCACTATGTGAGAGGCCTCATTTTGAAGAGCGTTTCTAATGTCATCCAAAGAGTCGAGTTTCATGTGTTTAATGAAGTCGCATAGGTTGGGGTGAAGGTGTGTAGTCACATGATGAACAATTTCGTTGTCTTTATAGCGTCTGTAATTTCGTGTGTCAGGGTTGTCGTCCATTTTAATACGGGAAAAAATGAGTGCTCTTTCTCTAGCGATTGTATGGGATGTTCGTGAAATAGTGGTGTTATGTTAATTAACTCAGTTGATAATTGTTCGATGGTTCTGGAGTCGCGAAAGCTTTTTTTCAAGTAATTTAATAATTCCGGAATTGAGTTGAAGTCGTTAGTCAGTAAGCAGTGTCGCGCGTTTCCAGTAAGTCGTGCCTTTACTTTAGTAAGAGGTCATGCATGATTTTGTGAACCTAAAGTGTTATCAACTGTGCATGTATTTTCGAAAACCGCTTGAATAGCTTTTGAGAAATAAATCAAGTCCTCCGGATTGCATCATAAGGGGGAATGTGATCATAGTCTTCCTTTGTGAGTGCATATGTTATTGTGCGTTTTGGTTCTGAGGGTTGCATGTTTTCGAGGGCTTCTGTGAGTTCGTTAACGGAAATGTGTCTGTTTTGGGTCAGTCTTTCTTGTAAATGAGTCATTTGTGTGTATATATATATATATATATATATATATATATATATATATATATATATATGTTTATATAAAAAAAAATGATAAAAAATATAATGATATGAATTTTACTGATATTAAATTTAGAAATTAAAATTAGTTCTTAACAAAAAATAAGAAAAAAATGAGAGAGAAAAGAAAAAAAATTTGTGAAATTCTAAAATTAAATATCAAATGTGTCTGGTGTTGTACCTCAAGTCCTCTTGAAGTCCTGAAGGCCAAATATTTGTAATGAGGGTGAGAAACGTAATGAGTATTGAAATACTCCAGTTGTGAAGTTCTCCTGGTGAATCTTCTTTCGAAGTGGCGGCAGTCTTCTTCAGCTGGGCTTCTGGCTTCTACTTTCAACGGTACGAGTCCCTGAACTTCGGGCGCCAACTAAATACTCGGCTATCAGAAACTTCAAAAAAAACTTTATTGGTAACACCAGTACAAATTTAGAATAGTTACATAAATACAAGCAATTCGACTACTGAGACAGGAATGAGGAATGGGAAAGAGGAGGAGAGGTATTTATACTAAATTATTGAAGAATGCTGAGTCGGCTGCTGAGGTGTCGTCTGGAGGTGTGGGAACGGTGGCTTTGGAGCTATAACTGACCAAACTAGCTTTTGATGGGTAGCCCAGTTAGCCGCCCAGTTTTAATAAAAATGCAAATATCTCGGTTAATATTCAAGATAGAGAATAAATGTATAGAACAATATTTATAGTAAATTTAATTTGCAATAAGATTGAATTTGTACTATTTTTCGATCCGACGTACAGTAACGGAGATATTTCGAATTTTCGAAAATCCTCCCTTCTAACCCCCCCCCCCCCCTCCTCCCTATGGTCCGATTTCAGCCGTTAACGAACTTAATCTTTCTTTTTACATAAAACGACTAAATATCGAGTTTGGTAACGATCAAACAAAAATTGCGACCGCTAGAGCGTAACAGACAAATATATATATATATACACAGTTTTGAACGGACCTCATTTTCGTCATCTACTAGGTAGGATTGATGGACATTTGAAGAAAAATTTCGAAAATTCCGTCATGAGTACAACCTCAATAGCTGATTTGCCTTAAGGGAAATCTGCTAATATAATGTAGTATATTAAAATTTTGCATATAAAGACTTTACAGACAGTTATTTTTTAGTTATTTTTTTAACTACCCAAGTAACTGCAGTTGTAACTACAACTACTAACTGTAGTTGTTTTAGCATATTTCCCTTAAGTTAAATCAGCTATTGAGGTCGTTCTCATGACGGAATTTTCGAAATTTTTCTTCAAATGTCCATCGATCTTACCTAGTAGATGATGAAAATGAGGTCCGTTCAAAACTGTATATATATATATATATATATATATATATATATATATATATATATATATATATATATATATATATATCTGTCTGTTACCCCTCTAGCGATTGAAATTTTTGTTTGATCGTTACTAAACTGGATATTTAGTCGTTTTATGTAAAAAGAAAGATCAAGTTCGTTAACGGCTGAATTGGACCAGGGGGAGGGGGGTGGTTTAGAGGAGGAGAATTTTGAATTTCGAAATATCTCCGTTACTATAAATTGGACTAAAAAAGTGTATAGAATCAATCTTATTGAAAATTAAATGCACTATAAATAATGTTATATACATTTATTCTCCATATTAAATATTAACCGAGATATTTGAATTGCTCAGTTTTCAGCCTTTAGTAAACCCTAACTTCTACTAGTGTTACGTAAACAATGCTCTGTTATATAATAAACCATATTAATTGAAGCCTAAATACTAAATATTGTTTTCATTGAACTTTTAGTTTGATAAATATATGCAAATACGTTCTGTTGACCCCCCCCCCCCTTCTTTTGTTTTTGGATTACTAAAATTAAAGTGATTGAGATAAAACTGAATCTGATTTATTACAAATTACAACACTAGCTTTAGTAAATTGTTTTCAAAAAAAATAATATGTTATATTTAGATGTATTTCATTGATTGTTTGTCTTTCCGGTCTATCTATACACACTACGAGGCTGCCTTGCCTGTTTGCTTACAATTCAGCCGCTTTCCGTTGTAGAGATTATTAACTTGTTTTGTACATTTACTGAGCATTCACGGTAGTGTTACCTGTATGTATATTTATCTATTATAAACCTTCTTAAACAGGGAAATCTGCTTAGTTTACGCAGCCCCTGCGTGACGGACTTTTTTATTTACATATTTAAGGGTTTAATCAACCTTCAGTTTACAAATAAACACATATTACACTATATAGAATAATTTGCCAACATTTAAAGAAGAATTGACTTCAATATGTTTTATTATTATTATTATTTATTAATGTCTACTTTTCCCAACTATCGTTAATTGGGATGGGCTCTCTAGAGGTTACCACCTTTTCTAGCCAGGGTGGGACTAAGGATTTTATTTAATGAATTCCGTCACTAAATAAATTCCTATTGCCCTTCCTATTCATTATGGTCAACGCTTTAGCTCACCTGGCTAACCTGAGCCCCGAATATAATTTTAGAAAATCATGAAAGATATTGAAAGGAATATATTTTATATGCATATCGTTATATTTTACTATAAAATAAAGGCGGTTGCTTTCAAAAGTATGGTGGTATTGAAGTTGGAAATGTGGGTATAATTTTATATATTACACTCACACACACACACACACACACACACACACACATACACAGAAAATTAAAAAAATAATAGACTATCGTACTAGGCTTTGTAGCGTTTTTTTATTTTTATTTTTCGTTTTTAATTAACACTTTTTTTTATTAAAAATTGCAACTGTTCGAAATATAGAAAAGTAAGAATATAACTTTATATCGCGAAAATGAAATTGTTGCTTGGTTTGAATATGTGATAAAAAACAAAAATAAAAGTAGATTAGGTAGACTAATACAAAAAAACCCCCTAAAATGAGGAAAAAAAAAGTATAAACCGTTTAAATGTTAAACAAAGCGAGAAATTGTTTTCAGCACGTTCTTCTCCATAGTTTCGATAAGCCCAGTGGCTTGGAAGTATTGAATTCTCCCGTAATTGTTTTAAGCTTCCCTTCTTTCCTCTCTCCATCTTCGCTGGCTGTTAAATTCCACTTTGCCTCACTTTCATTAACAGTCGAAATAAAAATAATGCCTTCTACCGTTGTCCTCCAGTACAATGAAACTCGAATTAAAGAGCAAAGCACTGGCGACAATATCATTTGAGATATTTGTAAATAGCTTTTCTTTTAACAAATGTTTGTAAAAGTATAGTAAAAATAGGCCTCAATAAAATGTAATTTCAACCACTTAACAAACGGGTATTATTACTGACTCAAATACTTGTAAATGCGACAGTTACACTGAGCAGACATTCCCCCACCTGATTTATGAATGTAGACTGACTCAAGACATACGAAGACAGTTAAAGACTCATATTCCCGGATGGCCTATCAGTCCCGATATTTTATTTTCAAAACACATAAATTTATTAAAAGAAATAGCCTACAATATCCTTAAGCTAAGAGGAAAAGATAATATAAAATTAATATTATGTAATTTTTATTGGTTATTTAATTGCACTATAAATTTTATTAAGTTTAATTTTATAATCTTATTTACATTTTAATATGTATATATATATATATATATATATATAATTATATAAAAAATTGTTAAAATTTTGACAAAATGCACATATAATGCAAATATGCATGGGATGTGCAGAAAAATAAAATCCCTCCACATAGGGTTACTACATAGAGGAAACGGGTATTAAACAACAGAAGTTAAGCAGTCTCTCATTGAAGAATAAATAAACGTAGACATTAACATAACATGAACCAAATTGAATAATAGAAATACTTTACTTAAAATTGACCGAATACCCTACAAATTAATTTTATCATACAAACCCTTTCTTGTTTCAAGTATAAATGAACGAATCCAAAGCAATGGGCGGCTTGTTGGCTTTAAGTAGCCTCTCATCATCCATATGTTCTGTCCAGTCGAAGCTCTAAATATTATCCCTAACTCTTTTCTCTCCCTGAGAAGAACACAATAAATAAATGAGGAAATAAGTGAAATTAAAAGATTGTGAAAAGTATTTAATGACATTTAACGTGCAAACCTTAATTCTTAAACAAAAATCCAATATATATATAAGGTTGTTATTCTGGAACATAAATTGAATATTAAGCCTCCTAGGTTTTATCGCCGAAAATGTGGCGCTATTTTGTTTTTGCCATTGTGTTTTCAAATAATACATATTTCAGTTGTAACTAGTTTTGTTTGAATATTTTTTGGAGCCTACTTTCGATTAAGACCGTTAAATATTAAGAGATCTAGTATTTTTCGCCAATAATGTGTAGGCATTTTGTTTTTCACGCAATACATACTAAATTTCCCGATAGTTTCATTTAAGGATTTTATGTAGCAATTTTTGTGAAAATCGGATGAAGAATTAGTGCGCAGGGATTTATACACGACTAGCTCAGATACTCGGAATTCATTTGCTGAATGGTGGTGGCATTTTTATGGCAAGGCTTTACTTTGCACAATATTTTGACATTTACCGGTCCCAGTGTTTTGGGTTTATACCCGTCGTTGCTGTGGATTTTTTTAATAATAAAATTAATTTTTTATGTAATTCTTCACTGTCCTCCATTTGTCATTTTTCCTGTCTCCTCTGCATTATGCATAGATTTGAATTAGTAAGGACAAAAAATTAACATAGATTTGAATTTATTTTTCCAGGTGAGGTACCTGGTAGTTCATATTGGAAAGAATTGTTGAGAATATCAATATTTCTTCGCAAATTACTTGCTTCTTACATTCCCGAAGAAATGTATAAAACAAAAGTTACTCTAAATAACAAAGTAAACAACTTTTGTTATGTACACGTTTGTCGAAAAACAAATAGACAATGAAATATTGCGAATTTTTATTTCAGGCCTCCCTTATAACCCCCACTCCCATTCTAACCTAATAATTTTAATATAGCTTATAATCATGAAAGAATTATTGCTAATTGACATACCGAGTTTTGTTAAGTTCGGTTCAATCGTTAGTGCCCAATAGAATTGTTGGCTCTCGCTGAAGTTTTAGTGTATATCTCGTTTATACTTTGTTATAAGACAAAAGTGAATATCACTAAAGTTGCGTCAAATAAAAAAATAAACTATTTTTGTCATGTGCATATTTGCAGGAAAACCAATAGAAAACGAAATACCGCTATTTTTAAATTCAGGCCTCCCTTACAACCTCCACTCCTGCCCATCCCTAGAAATGTTGGTATGGCTTATTATAATGAAGGCGTTAGTGCTAATACACATACAGAGTTTTATTTAGTTCGGTTGAGTCTTTTGTGCCAAATAAAACTGCTTATTTCCGCTATAGGTTTTAGCGTATATTTCGTTTATCTGAATAACAAAATATACAACTTTTGTTATGTTCATATTTTCCGAAAAACCAATAGGAAACGAAATATCGCTATTTTTAATTTCAGGCCTCCCTTATAACCCCCACTTCTGTTGGTCTCAGAGAATATTAACATAGCCTAAAGCCTAAGTTGGGTTTGTAGTAATATACATACCAAGTTTAATGAAATTTGGTTCAGCCGTTTATGCGTGAAAAGGTAACAAACAAACAAACAGACACGAAAGAAACAAAATACAGTTATGGTGTCTATAACATGTAAAAAGAAAAGTTATCGTGAAATTTCGTGAAAAAAAATCAATGAACAAACAGAGGTTACAATTTTATATATATATATATATATATATATATATATATACACACCCGGTGGCCGTGCGGGTTAAGGCGTAGTTATATCTACCACTACCGTCAGCAAGTTGAAGGTAAAAATAGGTGGAGGTTCGATCCCCGCCTAGGGAGAAAATTAGTTGACGAGTTCGCTAAAAGAACACGCTAGTGTCACAGTGCTTATGGACCAACGGGAGTCTAAGGAGCGTATACGTCTGAAAGTCCCTCGGGATGACTAACGATTATTACTCTCTTAGATGCCGTCTATAGGGAGGTTGACATCGTGAAATGCCCACAGACCCTCTGGGTGCAATGGGCCCCAATACTCTATGGGAGACAACATATTTCAGGTCCTCGTTAGATAACAGAGATTATACGTCGAGTTGATCGCTCACGAACGATCGCTACGTCGAAAACTCTGATCATGAATCCCTAGAGTCTCGCTCGGGGGTGGCTAAGGATCTTGAAGGTGTATAATGCCAACCAAAAAAATAAAAGATATATTCTTGTGGATTAGAACAATATATTTATCAACAATTTTTTTACTGGACGTTTAAAGCTACAATGGGAAATCGAACTGTTTTCATTGCTCATATATGAGGGGAGTCTTCACATGAAGATAAAAAACAAAAAGTTGAATACACTTGCCAATAAATATCCAGTTCATGCTTTTATTGGGGGAAAGTTGGAGGGAAAAAAACATCATTCACAACTTCCAGGGTAACAAACTTTTACCTACAAATCAAAACCTAGTGTCATACATACATGTGATATGTGATAGAAAATATGTATTCAAGTCATTGAATAAGATAAACGTTTTTTAAAGAACTTTATTTATTAGTAAATTGAGTAATAATAAGTTAGTAATATTTTTGTAGTTTATAATAATAATATTTTTTATGATTAAGTTATGTTTTCTATATTACAGGAACATTATTTTAAACTTCTTGGGCTCGAAAACGGAGTGCCTGGCTATTCAGATTGTTGTAATTTTAAATGAATTTCTTGTTACTGCCATATGCCTGAAAGATGAAGGTATTTGTATTGCCATGCACAATATTTTTATTTCCAAACTAATATTTTTATATTTCTTCAGCTCAGTGTTTAGAGTTTACACCAGAACTTCTGGTAACTAAAGCGAAAGTTTTAGTCTTGAAGAATAAAAATAAAAGATGTCATGATGAATCCCTCAGAATGTTAATCATAATCATGAATAGCCTTCATCATTATTAAGTACCGTTACTGAAGTAGCTTTGTTTGGGAAATATTGAGACTGAATAATATGTATGAATTTTATTCATTTCATGGATACTATTTGGTTTTCTATTTACAATTCCTGTTTGGGATTTTAGTTTTATTAAAATTTAAAACTACCGGAGAACATGGACAATGGACGTACAATAAGCTCTATATCATGAACCACTTTATTTGAATCTTAAATTTCAAATATTGTTTTCATTGAACATAGGAGGTCCGTATGCCGATTATTTTGTTATGAGCCCATCATTTAAGATTTTAAATTTTAATCTATATCATTTTTTTGTGATCTACACTACACTCTAATGTTAACCGTTTCATGGAAAACTAAAGATTGCAATAAATGGCTGAAATCGGCGTTGATGGAGGGGGAGGGGGTGGATTAAAAATTCGAAATATCTTCGAAAATTTGGGGTTAAATTTCCTACAACTATTGTTTATTTTATACATGTTTCTCTGAGTCGAATATTAACGGTGTTATTTATATTTTTTGGTTTCAGTGTTTTGTAAATCCCCCATTCTACTCTCTACTTTATGTACCTCAATAAAAAACAAACCTACAACTGAACATTTCTATTTATTTTCTTGCTGAATTTCTTTTTATTTTCTTGTTTTCATGAGATCACCTGTGTCTCATTCCTTCGTGTGGGAAATCTGCTAAGTTTAAGCAGCCCCTGCGTGGCGGATTTCATTTCAATATTATGGTTCGCGCAGAGTGGAGTGATTATTTGAAAACAGGGTAGAGAGGGTCAAGAATACAGTTGGGTTGGCCAATGCTTAGCCTAGAAAGGATCATGTCTTCTCTTGTTGAGCTTCATCTGCTCGTGCTCCACTCTTTAGAAGTACTTTCTACTTCCCTGAAATCAGAGGTTCTTTCTTTCCATTAAGTAATCCAACTTCTTTCAAACCTGCCTTCCTGGAAGTTCTTCAGTTGAATAGAATGAGAAGCGGTTTAACAAGATGCTCACATGTAAAATCGTCTCTACATTTAACTAGATTATGTGTGGGGTTTACTGCTTAAAGCGTTCAGCATGTTTTCCTCTCTTACACGTAGTTTATTTTCGAAGAAAAAAGTCCATCTTTAGTAATGAAAGCTAATTTACTACTAAATATTTCAATTTGTCATAAAATAAAATCAGTTTAATTTTGAGTGTGGAATATTCAGGTTTAAAGCAATTTAATTTTCAGTGTCACCAAGAGTTCAAATGAGAAGTTGATCTATATTTAATTTCAATCAATAATTACTGATGGTACGATTAACGTCAGTTTGGAATGTGTTAATCTATGTTATAATTTGTCTATAACTCTTGACGCTCTGACCCTTCCCATTGTATCAATGCAACTAATAGAAAATATCTAGCATCTTTATAGATTTTCGGCACAGGAAATGACTAAGCGGCCCAAGAAATGGCGTAAAACAAGCCTAATTAGAGAATGTTTCTTAGCTCAAATGAACAGTCTGTATCTACATGGAAACAATAAGATAGTTTCTTTACTTAATTTCATCACTTAGAACTCATCAGAGCCTTCGACTGGGCAGATCAGCTGACCCGTTGAAGGAACTTCATCATACCTTCTATTCTACTTCATTATACTTTTGACGTAAGTACACACGTATAATAATGTAGCAACAGACCTTTTTTTAAAAATAATAGTAAATACTGTATTCCACGTAAATGGTATGCATTCAACAACAAACGCTGTTGCCCATCACTTATGGATAAAGTTTTCCTAAAGGGAAATCAGCTACTGAGGTCGTAGTCTTGATGACATTTTCGAAAAATTTCTTCAAATCTCCATCGATCCTACCCAGGAGATGACGAAAATGAGGTCCGTTCAAAATTATTCATATATTTGTCTGTTAACACTCTAGCGGTGATCGTTTCAAAACTCGATATTTAATCGTTTTATGTAAAAAAAATGATCAAGTTTGTTAATGGCTGAAATTGGGCCCGTGAGGGGAGTTTAGTGGAGGGATTTTCGAAAATTCGAAATATCTCTGTAACTATATATTGGATCGAAAATTGTGTAGAACCAATCCTATTGCAAATTAAATATAATATACATATTTTTATATACATTTATTCACTATCTTGTAGTAATATGAAACGAGATATTTGCATTTTTATCAGTATTCAGCCTTCAGCAAATTCCTATTCATATCATGTTAATAATAAGCTCTTATATCATGGACCACTGTATTCAAAGCTTAAATACCAAATATTGTTTTCATTGAACTTCAACTGTGTGAGATATAAGCAAATATGGTCTGTTGATCAACCCCCCCCCCCTCCTCTTTTTGTTCTTGGACAACTAAAATTTGGGTGATTGAGATAAACATGATTCTGATTCACTGGTAATACCAGCACTAGATATAGTTAATAGTTTTCAACAAAATTAATCTGTTATATTTAGATATAAGATATATTTCAGTAATTGTTTTCCTTTCTATGAGGTTGGCAGACCTGATTGTTTACAGTTCAGACGCCTTCCGTTTGGAGGTTATTAAAAACGTCCGTCATGCAGGGGATGCGTCAACTGAGTAGATTTCCCACGTGAAGTTTTACAATAGAGAAATTTCACGAGAGCCGAACTAGCTTTTGGCGGGAAAGTCACTCGTCCGTTAGCCGTCGATTTAATAAAAATGCAAATATCTCGGTTAATATTCAAGATAGAGAATAAATGTATATAATAATATTTATATTAAGTGTAATTTGCAGTAAAATTGATCCTGTACAATTTTTTGATCAGACGTATAGTAACGGAGATATTTCGAAAATCCTCCCCTCTAAACCCCCCCTCCCACTTGTCCGATTTCAGCTGTTAACGAACTTGATCTTTCTTTTTACATAAACCGATTAATATCGAGTTTGATAATGATAAGACAAAAATTGAGACCGCTATAGCTGTAACAGACATATATATATATATATATATATATATATATATATATATATATATATATATATACACAGACAGTTTTGAACGGATTCGTCATCTCCTGGGTAGGATCGATGGACATTTGAAGAAAAAATTCGAAAATCGCGTCATGAGTACAACCTCTATATCTGCTTTCCCTCGAGGGTAATCTGCTAATTGACTGAAAGATTTCTCATTGTCATTTGTATTTGTTCACTCAATACTCACGGTGGTGTTAAGAGGTACCAGTATGTAGAGTTATCAATTGTAAAACTTCACGTGGAAAATTTGCTTAGTTTTGAAGCACGTGACGGAACGTTTCACATTGAACAAAACTCTCTCTCTGTTTAATATGAAATCATAGTTTTTAGGGAAAAAAATAATACAAAAGAGTGATGAGAGGGATAGGTGACTCCCAGATGTCAGAGCAGAGGAAGTGTCTGGGAATATGTTAATAGGGTTGTTAAAGCCTGCTCAGGGATTGTTGCCTACTTGAGAAGCTGCTTTGTCTCGTTCCGTCATTAGCTCTAGTCTCTGTACTCGTCCACTAGAGCGCAGCAAGGGCTGGTCCTCCAGTTTTAATTACGGGAAGCCAACACGGGGGAGAGCTGGCACAAACTAGAATAATCTTGTTGTATTCTTAGCTCTGTGTTTGCTCAGCGGGGGACCCCACAAAAGAGGGTGAAAATCACCTTTGTTCTTTTACTTGCTGTCTTGCGCGGCTATTAAAACATTAATGAACTTAAAAACACAATCTCTTAAAAAAATGCCGAGATAATTATTAAATTCTTTTGTTGGAGCTGTGTAAGCTGCCGTTATAATAATAATAAAAAAAAAAAAACAAAGGGTTTCAGACGAGGAACTTACTAAAATATTATGTTTCTTAATTTCATTCAGTTTGTTGTACTTTTCTGCTTTACTTTTAAGGAAAGTTATAAAATATCTTTTTCATGCAAAGACTCCCCATCATTGTTTAAAGTTTCACTTATAACATGTCAGTGGGGCAAAACTGAAATGTAGATTACAGTTGTATTCTGCATACTCATAATGACTAATGCTTATCCATTAGTCAGCTTATGTAGGAAAAAGAATGGCTATCTAAAAAATTAGAATGAAATTTTCAACACTCATGGTCAATGTCCTTGTGACCCTCTTACTTCCTTGTTTGTTCACGTGAAAATCAGGTTTACCTTTTGACGGGATCAATTACCATGTTAGTCTGCAGATACTACATGTAAAGACTAAGACAGATCAATTTTATAAGTTATTGTCTTCTTGATTATTGAATATATATTATTGCAGAATATTTTTTTAAAAATAAATTAAAAACTGGATGATATACTTACATCATTTACTGAGGCATAGAATGTATTTTTATAAAAAAAAATACTTGGGAACCCCTTACAATGCCAGGTATACCTAACAAGGTTTCTGTCAATATTGGGGAGCCATAATTCATAGCACGTTCAAGTACCTTTGTGAATTAAGAACTGATGACCAGTGGCGGCTCGTAGCTAAAATTAGTGGGGGTGCGGCACCAGAAAATTGTTAGCTTTTGTTTTTTTTATTTACGTCCACTTTATGCTACTAGGCTTTGTTTTAAAATTGGGTAGAAGGAAACAAACATGTATAAAAAGAAAATTTATTCAGAAACTTGATAAAATCCTAAAAGAACAAAGTCAAACATTTTTTACTTACTTTAACCTAAATTGTTACAGTTCAAGCTTAATCTATTCGGTCGGCACTGCGGGAAATACAGTGCTCTCTCTCCCTTACTGCCTCACGTGGAGCTTCCTGTGCGTGCATGCGCACAACAGCCAAACACCTCTCCGCTGGAACTGTGAAGACGTACAGTTCCATACAATGATTTTTGTATCTTTTTTCATAAACTGGGGGATGGTTACTGCATTAAGCTTAAGGATTATATATTATACAAGTATAAAGAAAGAATTAAAGAAAAAAACCTCATTATATTAAATGTTATAGATAAAATCAAGTGGAAATTGGGAGTGCTGCAGTTCCACAGTGCCTAAACGCGAGCCGCCACTGCTGATGACAATTCTCTGAGGAAAAACATAATAGCCAATAGAAAGGTCCAGCTGCATTTTTACCCTGCTAAGACAGGAAAGGGATAATTTCAATGAATCTTCATCATTAACTCAGATATAATTTATGAATCTCTAAACATTTTAATGTTAAAGTACCACATAGTCTTCTTTTTCAGTTAAAACGAACAGATTTATCAAATCTAAAAATATTAGCATTAAAAAGCTATCTCATTCGTCTTATTTAATTCAATTTTAGTATCCAGAATTGAATAGTACGATAAGGGATTTTATTACCTGTAGTTTATGTAGAAATTAGCTTTGACTCAGTGAATGAAAGAGTCAGAGTATTTTATTTCCAATTTGTAATCTGGTGGCTATTTAGAGTTGTGCAACACAACAAAGCTCAATAAGAAAACCAATATAAATTCTGCATTTATTTATTAATTTCCACTTTGTGTTGCTAAGGCTCATTGGGACTGGTTATCTATAGCTTGCAGTTATTTTCTGAATAAATGCTCTTCGTCACTAAATAAATTCCTATTGCCCAGGTAAGAATCGAACTCATGACTCATGTATTTACCAAGTGAGATTAAAACCATGCCAAACTACGCCCCAAAATCTGTAGTTACGAAATAAATGTGTTTCTATATACATACATGAATTTTAAAAACCATGTGTATTATATTTATTTATATAATTGTTTTTATTATAAAGAGATTTATGAACTTTAATAATCCTTTCATTTATAAGTGTGTATGTCTGTATTTATTTATCAATGGTATATTTGTATGTAGGTTTTGTATTCCCAAATTTGATTATTTTCTTGGTGTACAAGGAGGCAGCAACCCTTGAAAGCAGCAAGTGGAAATAAATATATTTTGGAGGAGATAGACAGCTGATTCATTGTTGCTGCTTGTTGCCAATGATACCTACAGAACGCTTTTCAATGATGATTCTGAAGGGAAGCGGAATGATCTAACTGCAGCTCGGAAGTGTGACTGATAGTCTAGACAGAATGGACAGTATCACCGTTCCTGTTAGCAGTCACAGTTATTAATAATAACAGTTTGAGTGAATGAGAGAGTGACAGGTCAGAGCAGAGGGGGACCGTGCTTGAAAGTACAGAAATAAATGAATTTAGGGCAGGTCACTCTCTCTACCTCACTCAGATACATCTCTCCTCATTACATCATTTCAAATAAATGTTATATGGATTTCCAACTCTCTTCATTTCTCTTTCACAATATATATTTTTACTTTTTTCACATTCACTCCCCCTCCCTCCCTTTGCCCTTGTTTAATCCAATCATTTGAGTAACAGTTTTATTTTGCCGACATTTCAACGGGAGTTACAAGATATTGCTGAGAAACGCGATAAAACAATGTTCCCTTCTATAAATCCTTTTGTTAAGCGTTCAAGCATCCCAAAACTTACATTTTGATCTGTCTTTTGTATTTGTATTGCAATTTGCTAATCAATAATTATTTCAGGAAAATTATTGTCTGATACATTACTCTTAATACATGTTTACTCTATTAAAATATTTCAGATCTCTAGGCAAGGACAGCCATAGTTTTCTTTTAAATAACTTTAATGTTGCTTTTAGAAATTCGTTATGATAATAAACCCTAATGAAATAGTGTATCAAATCAATAAATTCAAATAATGAAGTTCGTATTTTCAAAAACGAAGTTTTGTTTTCAATATCAGTTTCATTTTAGCGCCCTTATGTTATCACAAACTCAGATCTACATATTCATTTTAGCAGATTTCCCTTAAGGGAAATCAGCTATTGAGGTTGTACTCATGAGGGAATTTTCGAAATTTTTCGTCAAATGTCCATCGATCCTACCTAGTAGATGACGAAAATGAGGTCCGTTCAAAACTGTATATATATATATATATATATATATATATATACAGATCTATCTATCTATCTATCTATATATTTGTCTGTTACCGCTCTAGTGGTCGCAATTTTTGTTTGATCATTACCAAACTCGATATTTAGTCGTTTTATGTAAAAAGAAAGATCAAGTTCGTTAACGGCTGAAATCGGACCAGTGGGAGGGGGGGTTTAGAGGGGAGGATTTTCGAAAATTCGAAATATCTCCGTTACTATACGTCGCATCGAAAAATTGTACAGAATTAATCTTATTGCAAATTAAATTTACTATAAATATTGTTATATACATTTATTCTCTATCCTGAATATTAACCGAGATATTTGCATTTTTATTAAATTTGGGCCGATAACGATTTTTGAATTTCCCGCCAAAAGCTAGTTAGGCCCTTTGCCGTAACTGTGCTGTTGGGCTCTCGTATGGAGATTTCTCTATTGTATAACTTCACGTGGGAAATCTGCTTAGTTTACGCAGCCTCTGCGTGACGGACTTTTTTATTAAAGTTTTTCTTAATTATTTATGTTTTTGAGACAATTTTTGTTATATACTTTACATACCAGTTCAAATTTCTATTATCTTGGGGAAGACAATACCTCATTAATTGATTAGTTCTTTATATACATATATTTCACATGAAAGAGTTATATTGAATAAATCAAAATAAATAATATAGGATAGAAATTATATTATGTATTTATATTTTTTCAATGGGTCCAGAACTTACGAAATTTAAATAAATTACAACCATATTGGGCTAATGTAGACAAGAAAAAAAATGTTTCAAAGCGTGGAATGTTTTCTGAATTCTCCCGTGTTAGAGGAAATCTCTCAAAAATGAATTAAGTGTTTGTATAAACTTTTATTTTATTTGTACAGTCAATATTGGACTTTTTTTCAGTTCAAGAATTTTAATTAAATTTTAGATTCAGTTAAATCATAGAAACGGAAATGAACCACTACAGGCCAACATACGACCAACTTACGGTTAGTTTGTTAAACAAATCAATGCAAATATTTAAAGCTTTATTTTTGTTAATATATTAATCAGTTTAATTAATTATTTCAGTTTTTAATTATTTTCATTTAATGCTCACCCTTTTCCTCAAAACACTTCAGACATTACAGAGCTTTTCTTTATTACAGTCTGCCTCTAGCAGCTCCAAAAGCGGCCTTAATTTTCAATTTCTACTTGATGAAAAGTGGATTAATTAAGGGACGAGAGGAAGCTCCCAAGTTGGAAATCCTGCAAAGGAGCTCTAGATTTCTGGATTAATCGAATCCAAACAAATTAACATCATTTGATTTTCAAATAAGGTATTTCCATGCAAATATTCGTTTCTCCGAGAGCAAACTGATCTGAAATATTCCCAAGCCCACTAAACTTCGTAGCTAATCTAATTGCTGACACACGAGAACTTCTGCTGGATCACAACCCGCTCAAGATTTACCAAAGTGAAAGGGAGACTTATTGAACTTATCAAGTTCGCAATGCAGGAGGTAAACTTTAAAGTAGCTATTAGATGGAAACGGACTCTGTGTATTGACTTATGAAATCACCATTTTCAATACAATAATAATGGAAAAAACATTATGCCCGTGGTACGAAAACTAAGTAAATTTCCCCACAAACAAATACTACTATGATCAATTTTCAAAAGTCAAATCACTCTTCTGTAACCAAATCAATTCATACTCGAATGTCAAAATATGGACATCATTATTGAAAATTCCGTATTCACTCCTCAGTACAGTCTAGATAGCAAATTATATTTTGCTTATAGTGTTTTCGGAAAAGTATGAATGATAGTTTCAAGAATGTATTAACTGCCTTATGAAGATTATTCAAGAGCAAATAGACGATTTCGCTCGGCACAACTCCGAAATTAAAAAAAAAAAGAAACTAGTTAAAATAATCACCGAAATTAACTGAACAAAAATACATAAATAGTAACTGAACGATGACTTAAATTGTAACAAGAAATACAAAAAAAATATAGAGTACTGTAAACTGTATCAAATGTTTCAATTAAAGTTATAATCAATGTAATTGAAAGGAATAAAATGGGGCTTAGTAGAAAAAAATAATAATAACTCCATTTAAAATATAATAGTAAATAAATTAAAACGTTTTGTTAAAATATCAATTAGTTAAAATAAATTAAATTATTTATTAACGTCCAATTTTTGCAACTAAGGCTAATTGGGACGGGTTATCTACAGGTTACCACTCTTTTCTAGCCAGGGTGGGACTGAGGACTTTATTTAATGAATTCCGTCACTAAATAAATTCCCTTGCCCAGGCGGGAATCGAACTCGAATTAGTTAAAATAGCATTTATGTATATGTTAGGCCATAAAAGCTTCTTAAACGTGATTATTAAATAGGAATTACAATTAAAAAACTTCATTAGGGGAAAATATTAGGTTGAAAAATCTGCCTTTAGAAGCTAGAGGGCGTTTTGAGGCTCTCTCCACTTTTCGCGAAATGCTCTCAATCAGTGATTGAATGTTGCCAAGAGAATTTTTTTCGATCCCTCATAAGTAGTAATACATATCAAGTTAAACATTGACGAGATCCACACCACGTGACCTAATTCCATGGCTTCGCTAGACATATTTGATGGTGTTTAGGCCTGTGGATTGAGATGACCGGACCATCCCATTGACTACATTGTCATTGAACAAGGCCGCCACATCTTAATCCCGGTATTGAGATGTTTTCCTGACTATGTAATGGGACATAACTCACGGCAAGGGAAGCTCTAGAACGTCATATAAAGTAGAGTTCATCATTTAAGCTGCGGTCCCTGGTCCATACTTCCAAGGGCATGGACACTCGAAACATTAGCTTCCAAAAACGCCTCACCACTTCCTTGCAGGCCCTTGATTTGTGTTGACGCAGTTATACTCATCACCTTTAATGAAGTGCCCTCTCAAAACTATTTCTAAAAAACTGCATACAGGCCATATCTCATTCCTTTTTCGATTTCAAAGATGAGCCACCTATTTAGACTACATGTACATTTAGAATAATCTGTAGATGATATGTTATTTATTTGTTGAATACTGTCTTCAAAAGGAGCCTTTCTGAAGCTATAGATGAAATGCTATCGAGTAAATGCATTTTAGGTTGGCCTTACAGACCTTGGAGCCACCATTACTTCTGCCCCCCTCCAGCTATCCTGGGCGATAACTAAAGGAGTTCTTCTTCAGTTTGTTAATCCATCTCATCTTCGGTCTGTCTTGTGATCGGTACCCACCCCTGTCACATTCATTGTCTTTTATAGGGAGTAGGTTGAGCTACATCTTCCCATATGTCACACACATTAGTATTAGCTTTCACATCCTGTAAAATCGACTGTTTCGTTTCATTTATATACTCTTCTTGTCTTCTTTCTCTAGAATCCAAGATCACCATCTCTCTTTGGGCCTATCATGGCTCTCTCAATCTCGCAATCAAACCTTTCAACCTTTTTTTTCCAGGATACCCGTCAACGACTATATATCAGTGCAGGCATGATAATGGGTTTCAAGGCTCGCGAGAGTTTCCTTGACCTTAGGACTTGAGAAACCTAGAAAAAGCACGGTTAGCCCAAGTAATTCTGAGGTATATTTCAGTAAACTGATAGTTGAAAGAGATTATTGTATTTCAGTTTTCGAAAAGATAGGTCTCAAAGCTCAAGCTGCATTAAAAAAGTAGGGTACTACCCCATGTTCTTCGTCTCTACGTGGTTTACTTGATAGCCTATTTACTGACTCAGATTATCGCTGAACCAGCGGGACAGATTACCTTTTTTTCTTTTGCTTTAGAGGACAGTTAGACATTCTGAATATAAGAGAAACTTGTAAATCTTGCGTGATGATGGGAAGTGAAAACGTAAATACCTTCGTTTCTATGTTTGACATTGTATAATCGTATTTCACCAACCTTGGGGACATGGTTATTTTTGTTTAGCATAATTTTCTGTAACTCGAGCAGCAATGGAGTTAAGAATTTTTTTTTCATCTTTCACAAAACAGTCCCAGTGCGGTATTGGTATTCTTTTTTATAAAGAACGTTTAGATAAACGTGTCATGTCTGGCATAAATTACAAGTCTTGTTTACATTTGGCTTTTCAAAGGGAGAATAATGAAATAGGCACCTGTTGAGAAGGACCAGCTGTCTGACGATAAAAGAAACATTGCTGTGATATAAAGTTCTAGTAACTAACTGTAACTCTTGTTTATTGTTAAACTAGCGTAAAGTTAAATTGAATAGAACATCTATTGTTAAATTGATAGTAGAAAATGCCTTCAATATGCTCCTCCCTTGGAAAACACTGTTGGTCAGGAGGTTGTATCAACGGGATTAGAAAGGTTCTCCTGTCCTTATAATGAGGAGTCCATTATTCGATGCTTTTAGCCAGTAAATTAAAGCCATTTTGAGAATGTTAAAGGAGCCGCGATACGTCCTTGGAGAAAGTGAGAGGGAGATAGAAGCTGAGAATATCAGATGGCGGAGAGGGCCTTATCTTGGAGACTTAGGCCGGCGGGGGAGCGAGAGGAAACAATGACAAAGTTAGGGATCCATTGTTGCCAAGTAGCTTGGAGTGGGTAGATAGGAGTGGGGGACTACTGCGCTGCTTCTCACACACTTTCTCTCTCTCTCATTCGCTTTGTCTTTATCTCACCATAACGAACCTACACTCTGCCGAAATATGAACAGAATTGAATATGAAGTAATACTGTTTCATAACAAACAAGAAACACTATGAACACCTACAAAAAATGCCCAGAGTCCAACCTCCAAACAAATAGTGTGTCATGAAATTATTAGAACCTTCTCGTTAGGACATTCTACTGGAGTGGTAGGCATTTGTATTTCACAAGGCTAAGTACAGGGGCCTTCTTCTCCAGGTGAAACATGCTGCTGAGTTATTGATGCAGTACCAGAAATCCAAATAGTAAAACAGAAGATGAAGCCTCTTGTGCTAAGTAGAACAGGAACGACTAATTGTAGAATAGGTTGGATATTTGTCTTGATCATGAGTAGTTTAAGGCGGACGGAGAAGCTAGTAAGGAGGAATTGTTAGAGAAGGGTTTGGCAGAATTATTATATGTGGGGGAGAAGGAGAGGTTTCTGTCAAGACTGAGGCCAAGGAAGTGGGCGGAGCGTGAAGATTTTATGGTTTGCATTATTGGGACGACAAGTTTTATGGGGGACAGATCTGTTGGGTGATTGGATTGATGGAGGTTCTGCAGATGACATATCGTCTGGGGACGCAGAGATGAGTACAATATATTTTCATACGGTCGATCGACAATTATTAAGGTCAGTCGCATAAAGTAAGGAGACTGTACGAAACCAGCGGTTAGTCCTCATGAAAGTTCATGAGGATTGGAGAGACAGTTACCCACTTGATTTCGGAGGATTTGCAATGGACGAAGGGATGTATGGGATTATTTAATGAGCAGAGCAGATTGCCTCATTCTGGTTTTAGTCTTCATAGGCTTCCAGAACTTGTGACGAGTAGCATGCGTTAAAAGTCTAATATTTCTGAGACGTCTTCCTTTGTTTCATGAGACAATGAAGGCGATCGTGAGCGATATCAGACATCTCTCATGGTGGCTAGGGATTAAGCTAATGACTGTTAAAGTAACATGGCGGTGGGATTGCTCTTCAATGATGTTGAAGTCTAAATTGGAAGATCTAAACATTGCTTTGAAATGAATGTCATCTGATGGTTAATGGTGTCTTGAGCAATGTCCTCAAGGGGGTTGAACCATATCTTTCGTATTTTTGAACCTAGATAATGATTTTTCGATGGTGTGGTAAGGGATGACTTGTTAAATGTATGTGGCTAGAAGGCTGGTTAAGCGAAGGGGAGCCTTTTAGTGTTTAAGCAGGCCAAACTGGGTTTGTCAGACTGGATATAGATCAGTCCAAAGATAGAGGATGGGATGAAGTGGAGCTAGGGTCATAGAGGTTTGAGATATTGGTGCGTTTTATATGAGCCGGCATGGCGGAATTTTATATGCTTATTTTCCTTGCAGTCATTCGCATCGACAAATGTGATGTATCTGAGGACATAGCAGTATCGGTCAGTGTGACCGAAATGGTATTCAAATAGGTTCAGGATCTTCTTGGGAAGATTGAATGTACAACTAGGTGTCTTGGAATTTCCCGAGGCGGGTGTGGTTTGGCAGGTATCATAATGATGCTAGTGGTAGTGTATTGTGTGGGGGGGGTGGTTCCCGCTAAAGATGGGAAAGACTTTTGGATAAGAATAGTTCGGATTCACTGAATGTGAGGGAGGTGTACCTTCTTGTAATGAAAGGTTTTAAATCCATCATCAAACAAGATTGTTTCTCTTAAAAGGCTCTAAAATAAATCAGCTTCCTCCATTTCGTGCGGAACTACTAACCCGTGGCTGCTTTTCTCATTATATTTAGCGTCTGTAAATGTTGTTGGTTATCTTTCAGGAAATACGAGTATTACGGACGCTTGTCATATCTTCTACGCCTTTCAGACGAATAGTCAGAGCCTCATATGAAGACTACAGGTATAGTGAATTGAGACACCGACAGTATCATTGATTGATAGACAGAGTTAAAAACAGTGGCACAAATTAGGAGACGATCTTGCGGACAAATTGTCTAGACTCATTTCCAAGTGGGTAGCTACCAGCTCTAAAAACAACTTTATTGATCTTCAGCTTGGAGAAAAATCAAGCGGAAATCCCATAAACCACTGTTCCAGGGAAAAAAGGAAAAACAAGGCGAGATGAATTCTTGTGAAATTATTGCTGGGGGCCGGGAAAGTTAGAGCTTTCACAAATTACGAGCAGTAAAAGAGAAAAGTTTAACAAGAAAGAACAATAAAATCATGAAACTCATAAAAATGAATATGTAAGGAATGGGAGGAAGCCAGCTCCTTACAAGCTGCCTTATATATTCAAGGTGTTGTGAATAACTTCAAAGGAGGTATTTACCAGGCTCTTCTTTCACCTTTATGTCATGCAAACTACTTGTTAATGAGAATCATTTCAGAGAGTTTCTTGATGTCATTATTTTGCTTGAGACAAAATAATACTCCTTTGAGATGAAATATGAGTATTTTATAATTCTATGGAAGAAAATACAATGAAAATTCATGAGCTGAAATTCTTTCCTTTCATCAAGTTTTGAACAGTTTGACAGTGCGTTTTATTTCTACTCTTTAAATTGTACCTATACCACCGTTCGACTCAATTGACGTTTTCCTGCAGCATTATAATATCTTTATTGTACACAATTCTAAATCGGAACCATTTTGTTTCTCCAAAATGATTCATCACATGGCATTCCTGTAAGTTTGGAATAGACGGGATTGTATTTGATGCTTCCGGACTTCAAAATGAAAATCATCGAAAATTAATTATATTGTTGATATATGTAAATATAATGCTGCAACTGAATACTGACGTATTTAATTAAACGGATTGAAGAGACCACAAATTTCTACAATATACTCAAGGCATTAAGAGGAATAGAAAATTTATTTCATTCTAAAAGTAGTTTTAAACTTAAATAGCTCTATTGCTTTAAATTTGCAAACAAGTCCTTTGTTTGAATAATAAATCACATAATACGAAGATCGAATTTTGCCATTAATAACCATTAATCATGCCACCATCTTACACGTTCCTCTAGAAATGAACAGCTCATTATGTTTTTTAGTTTGTATTGTATACACCACACAATTATTGTACTGTGTTGCTTGGGTTGTGTATGTGCCACCAATGTTGGGGATACAGCCATAGGTCTTGGGTGACATTTCTATGATAGCATAGAACAGTGTCAGTGAAGAAATAGACAAGGATGTCGCTATCCTGACGGATAATGGGATGGTGCTACCACTGTAAGGAAGTTGCACATCACTTGTAGATAGTGTCTAGTTTAGAATGTCAATGAATACTTCATTACTTTCGAAATTTTTCTGAAGGGAAATCAGCAGGTGGTACTCTCAAATCAGCAGGAATGATTTTCCAAACTTTTCTTCAAATGTTCAGCAGGTGTGTGTGTGTTTGTGTGTGTGTGTGTGTCAGTATAATTGTATGTTAATGCTCTAGCGCAATTTGGTTTGATCGCCACAAACCTCGATTTTTAAGAGTTTCATGTAAAGCTAAAGAAAGTTCGTTAACGCCTGAAATTAAATCAGGGTTTAGTGGTGGCAAAAAATTCCAAATGCATTCTTTATTATTAGTCAGATTGAAACATTCTATAGAACAAACAATTTTGTCTACATCTGGAACATTAACCAACATATTTGTTATGTTTCTTTTTAGTTTTTTGCCATCGATAAAATTCATTAAATAACGTCCTAAAATCCCACCCTGGTTAGAAAAGGGTGGTAACCTGTAGATAACCTGTCCCGATTAGCCTAAGTTGCAAAAAGTGGACGTTAATAAATAAGAATAATAATAAACTTCACTCCTACTTAGCTTCTAAGATGATATATTTTGAAAAGCACATTCCTGCTTAAATATTATATATTGTTTTCCTAGAACATAAGCTATATGATATAATATAGGGTTGGCAAATAAGTCCTTTCGGTTTTTTAAGTTGAAAGAAAACTATTGTATATTTTGAACATAATTTTTATTTTAATCTACAATGTAATGTCCATTATTTTCTATTACTTTACCCCCATCTCTCCATCAGCTGAATAATCCCATGCTCATAGAATGTCTGTGGTTTATTAGCGAAAAAATGATCAAGGTGCTCCCTGACACCCTGTTCGTTTTCAAACCGTTTTCCACCTAAGGAATTTTGTAGAGACCGGAATAAGTGGTAGTCACTAGGAGCAAGGTCCGGTGAATAGGGAGGGTGGGGCAAAAGATCCCATCCAAGGGCTAACAATTTGTTGCGGGTGACTAACGAAGTGTGGGGCCTGGCATTATCATGATGGAAGACGACACCCTTTCGATTTGCCAGTTCTGGGCGTTTTCGTCGAATTGATTCATTCAATTTTGTTTATCGTGAGTGGAATCGATTGATTTACCTTGTGGCAGCAGGTCATAAAAAAAAAACACCCTTGAAATCCCACCATACAGAAAGCATTATCTTCTTTGGGTGCAATCCCCCCTATAATGCAATAAATTACCGTCCATCTTCTCAGCTGGATCACAAACGCAATACTGACCTAATCTTAACAAGTGTCGACAGACATAACTGTTTACATATTACAAATAGGATAAACAATCCTCTGTTGGGATAATTGCATCAGATAAATGTGACATATGGTAAACAAAACATGAATACAAAAACCGAAAGGACTTATTTGCCAACCCTATATAATGGTACATAAAGATGTTGCCTTTTCCGCCATCAATAATTTGATATTTTCAAGAGACGCTAGTATTTACTTCATCAATATTTAAACGATGTATATAAATCTAACGATAAAAGTCCGTCACTCTGGGGCTGCCTAAACTAAGCAGATTTCCTATGTCCTGGTTTGGCAAATTAGTGATCTCTTCTCTCCATATATTTCCTATATCTAAGCAAAAAGCTCGTCACGTATGGTTTTGCAAACTAAGCAATTTTCCACGCTCCACTATGACACACTATTGATCTATTTTTTATTTCTATGAAAAACTTCGATATGTGGTGGTTTCATGAAGGCTGAAAACAAGAAAGTGCGAATATCTCGCTTAATACTTAAGCTACGAAAAAAATATATAGAACAATAACGGAGTCTCGCCGGAGATGTCGGCTCAATAGGAACCAACTCTAGAGCACTGATGATGGGACGGTTCGCCCCGAAAGTACTTTGCCTGTAATAAAGAAATATTAAGAGTGGAGGTGTTTGACCTTTTTGATCCTTCCGTTGATGATGGACCTCCACCAGCCAGCCCAAATCCAGAGAGATATAGAACAATAATTGTAGACCATCAATATATAAACAAGATTAGTATCATAACATTTTTCAATTAGCCCTATAATAACGGAAATACTTTGTATTCTCGAATTCCCCGCTCTACACCTGGTCTGATTTAAGCCATTAACGGCAATAAACTTTAGCATTGAATTGAACAGTTAAATATCGATAGACTATGGACCAAATAACTGTTATCGAGTAAAGACGTAAATTCTTAATTGATGACGTCATCCACAACGTATTTACAATTATCACCCAAAAAAAAACAATTACTTGCGTTTAAGATTTGAATATAGTGGTACATGATATAATTGATATTGTTAGTTGGATATGACTAGGAGTGGGGGTTTACTGGAAGCTGCCATGTGAAAAGTCAAATACATCAGTTAATGTTCAAAAAATAGGAAAATGTAAATAACAACATTTATTAAAAGTTACATTTGTAATAAGATTGGTTCTATGCAATTTTTCGATCCAACATATAATATTGGAAGAATTTGGAATTTTCGAAATTCCCCTCTGGTCATTAGTTTTACATGAAACACCGATATTTCGAGTTTCGCTAGAGACTATATATATATATATATATATATATATATAATTTTGAACGTACTTCATTTTCTTCAACTCCTATGTAGGATTGATGGAAATTGGAGGAAATCTGTTCAAAAATCTTGTCAGGAATAAAACCTCAATAGCTGATTTTCCCCTGATCTTCTTATAAAATTTGATAATTGTAATCGGACCAAAAGGAGGGAGTTCTAATAAAAAAAAAAAAAAAAAAAACGAAATATTTCCACTATTTTGAGTTGCTTCAAAAAATTTTGATTAACGTTTAATGTCCAACAATTTTTACTTCGTGTAATTGTATTCTAATTTGAATATTAAGCAAGATATTTGCGTTTTAACAGATTTCCCTTAAGGGAAATCAGCTATTGAGTTCGTACTCATGACGCGATTTTCGAAAAATTTCTTCAAATGTCCATCGATCCTACCCAGGAGATGACGAAAATGAGGTCCGTTCAAACCGAGATATTTGCATTTTTATGAAGTCTGTGGTCGGGTACAGTTCGGAAAAGGTCGGCCATTTCCGTCACTACTCGGGTCAGGTGGAAGCTTCTTCTAACCTTACCTGTCGTTTCTAACCTTACTTTACCTTCATTACTTTGTGAGATTTATGGAAATACGTTCTGTTCATCCCCCCCCCCCTTCTTTAGTTCTTGGACTACTAAAATTTGAGTTATTCAAATATAAATTATTCTTACAATTCAGAAGCAGTTTCAGTTGGGAATATATTTTGATTAACTGAAAGAGTTCTCATTACCGTTTGTATTTAATCAGGGTGGTATTGTGTTACCAGTATGCAGATCTCTCTATTGTAAAACTTCACATGGGAAATCTGCTTAGTTTACGCAGCCCCTGCGTGACGGACTTTTTTTGTTTTCTGTATTCGTTTGACTCCGACAAATGTGATTTTCTCTTTTCAGCAATTGTACCTCTAATAATCTCAGGTCCAGCTTATATTTGAAGTTAGGTTACATAGGCTTCTCATTACTGGAGAAATAGAAAATCTAGAACTCGAGGTCCCAACTCAAGAGTGGAGTGGCACCGTGTAGGAAATCTGCTTAATTTACGCAGCACCTACTTGGCGGACTGTTTTTTTTAGTTCTAAAAATGATGTCAGTCGCACATTTATTTTCTTTATGTTTTTTAACAAATCAGTTCGAATTACCTAATAATACTCTTCTCAGATTTCCATTTGTAAGTGTAATTCCACGATGCTTATGTTGCACTTTGTTCTTTTATCGCCATTTAGTATACTATATATTGAATGGAAACTCTTTTGTATATATTTTTCCTGCTCAACCCTTCTATTAGCTATAAAACAAAGGGCTCATTTTCCCTAACATTCTTTTCCCTACTCAACATTTTTAGTACTTTTTATAAATAATTTGATTCTCTCCCAGGTTATCCTCATATTACAGTGGCTATTCAGATGTATATTACAAAAACAAGAGCGTCACACAGAACTACGTAAACTAAGCATATTTCAATGACACTGAATATTCACTATTTCTTCCTTTATTCGTTGTATGTAATTGTAAAACTCCAGAAAGAGTATGTCATTATAAATAACTCCATGTAGTTAAAACATTTTTTTTGTTTCAACACGAGGTGATTTTAAGTAAAGTTGTACTAATCATAAGATATTTATTTGATTTTTCATGGTGCACAATTATTTGATTACGGTACAAACACGAACCCATACTGAATAAAGAGTACTACTAATCATTGAATCTTCTAAACCATTAATAACATTCAATAATCGTTATGGGTGGGTGTGTGTGTGTGTGTGTGTGTGTGTCTATATATATGTATGTATTTAAAACGTGTGGTCAGCTTCCTTCACCAACCAGTACCTCAAAAATGGATATATAAAACTTTGAACGGATCTCATTTTCGTCATCTTCTAGGTGGGATCGATAGGCACTGGACGAAATTGGTCAAAAATCGCGTCAAAAGTACAACCTCAATAGCTGATTTCCATTAAGGAAAATCTGCTGAAATACATATTTCCATACATGAGTGAGATCTAATTTTAGCCACGTACGTTAAGGCATTAGTTCCAATACAGTTGGAAATATTTGATTCTTGGAAACTTAGATTCGTGGGTTCTTTGTTCACGATCAAATGGACTCACGAATTGAAATCTCAACAAAAGTGCTGATAATCCGTCCCTATTTCCCTCTTTTGTATAATTTGGGTGTTATTATTACTTAAATAACCAGGAGTGGGGATTTACTTAGGCGTCTGAGTGAAAAATAGATTGTGTACTTCAGCAACATGCTGATCACATCAGAATTAGATAACCTTTGGATTTTTTTTAAAGGTAAGGGGTTGAATTTCTTACTAAATTTTGTTTTTTATTAGCTTTCAGAGGAGTGTGTTTTTTACTCTTTAAATTGTACCTATACCACCGTTCTACTCTATTGGCGTTCTCCTGCAGCATTATAATATCTTTATTGTACGCAATTCTAAATCAAAACCATTTTGTTTCACCTAAAACGTTTATCAAAATGATTCAACACTTTATGATTCCTGTATGTTTGGAATAAACGGGATTGTATTTAATGCTCCTGGACTTCAAAATGAAAATCATCGAAAATTAACTATATTGTAAGAATATGATATATAATGCTGCAATTGTGGCGTAGAGTTTTATTCCGATGTTTGATCTTTGGTATTTCTGTTTTTATTGAAAAAAATGTAATAGCTAATGGTGTATATGATTATTGCGTAGAATTAAAAATTCAGTTTTTGTGATTTCCAATGGCTACCTTTTTCAATTGATTCTTTATTATGTTTTTTTATTTTACTATTTCATTTATTATTTTATTATTATATTTATTGGTAACACAATTACTTCACTATTAGTAACACAAGAAGTAAATTCATACTAGTGATCAAAATTTCAGCTAATTATGTTTCGGCCTAAGTAATGCAATTAATTCATTCATAGTTCTCAGACATCATCCGACTATGCAAAACGAATTGCAATGGCGCAACTGAAGTATATTTAACAATACCAACAAATAACCGCCTTAATATTTGGCCTACTTAAAGAATTGAGTAATTATATTTCTGTGATTATAATTGTGGAGATAGTTGGAGATAAACATCTAGATATGCATGAATCAGAGGAGCCCATCGGATCAGGGAAGTGTGAACTATGCATAGTTACGTTTGAAGCAGGTTGTGAAAGACAGAGTTTGCTGATAACACAGTATATATAGCCACAAGACCGTGCTGGAGCTGTGTCAGTGGTTCGATTCACGCTTTGCAAACATGTTCGCATTACTGATCGCTGCAGCTATCACCTCACCGATTGGTGTCTTAGGTGGATTCCATGGTCATCACGAGCCCTTCAGGACAGAAATCGTCACCAAGGAGGAACCAGTGCCTGTCCCTTATAAGGTCGAGAAGATAGTACCTTATCCCGTCAAGAAGTACGTAGACAGGCCAGTACCTTACCATGTTGACAAGCCCTACCCAGTTACGGTTGAGAAGGAAGTCCACGTACCTGTACACGTTCACGTTCCTCAGCCTTATCCAGTCTACAAGGAAGTCAAGGTCCCAGTGAAAGTACCAGTTGATCATCCGGTGCCTTACAAAGTGGAAAAGCCAGTTCCTTACACAGTCGAAAAGGAAGTACCATATCCAGTAGAAAAGGAAGTGCCATATCCAGTCAAGGAGTACGTCGATGTTCCAAAGCCTTACCACGTGCCAATAACAGTCGAAAAGAAGGTGCCTTATATCGTCGAGAAGAAAGTGCCAGTAAGGGTTGAAGTACCAGTAGAAAAGCCATACCCTGTCGAAGTAGCTAAGCCCTATCCCGTCACCGTAGAAAAGAAAGTGCCTTACATCGTAGAGAAGAAGGTGCCGTATCCAGTCAAAGTACCCGAGTACGTCAAGGTACCAGTTCCTCAATACGTTCACAAGGAAGAACACTCTTGGCATTGAATGAAATTAACTGAGTATTAAAAAATTTATTGTAACGGATATAGTCGAAAAATTATCTATTGATAATATTTATAAATGTTTCTGCGGGCATTGAACAATAAATAAAATACATATTGTTTAATCAATAATTTGTTAAATATTTAAAATAAATGTTGTCTAAATGTAAAAATGTTCCTTCTTTATGAAACCGTCAATGTCTTATAATTACAAGAAACACTCGTTTTTAGAAAGTTTTTAAGTAAGTGTGTACTTAAGATTATGGAATAGAATTTAAAATGGAATTACTGAAGTTTAGTCAAAATCGATTACAAAAGGTCTTCTAGAAACTGTAGCCTAGATATATCAGCAGTGGGTGTTATGGATTTTAATTATTAATGCATTTTCTCTAATATCTAAGATAATATAATAATAATTTCTGAAGTTTATTTTTTTTTGTCCTTCAAACAAATAATTGACAAATGTAATTATTTCACCCCCCCCCACAAACACACACCCAGTCACACACAATCACAGGCGCAAGCATGTTCAACTTTAAGAGAAAGTATTAATTTGCTTTAAATAATTTAAAAAAAAAACAGTTAATATTACTACTAATCATTGATTAGCCTTACATGTCATTTGGTATTTCACACGTTTTTAATAGTAAGCTGTATTACAGGAGTTAATTGTGAATAATTGTGTTAGAAAACAGTAGGAATTTCATGGTACGATCTTAGGCGTTACATAATTTCATTAAATAATCATTAATTTTACGTAAATATCGCATTTGAAATTCACAATTGCTGCCAATTATCATATACAGACAAAGATTGATGTCCATTTGGAAAAAAAAAAGTTTAATTAATTGTATCTTTCCGTGGAATCTGGAATCTTCTTGTTAAAATATGAGTAAAAAACGTCTATTTGTTTACTTCAAAGTAAAAGGATGTAGTTCACAAATAAGCCATTACATTAAAACAAAAAATGTATTTTTGCTATTTACTAACGTCCACTCCACTAATTGAGGGGGGGGGTTACTATAGGTTAACCCTTTTCTAGCGAGGGTGGGACTATACTTTTAGCAGATTTCCCTTAAGGCATATCTGCTATTGAGGTCATACTCATGACGCAATTTTTGAAAATTTTCAAATGTCCATCGATCCTACATAGGTGATCACGGTGATGAAATCTGTTCAAAACTGTATATATATATATATATATATATATATATATATATACAAAAAGACAGAGCAAGCTAGTTAACGGCTGAAATCGGACCAGGGGGAGGGGGGGTTAAAGGGGGAGAATTTCATAAATTCTTAATATCTCCGTTATTATGTGTCGGATCAAAAAGTCGTATAGAACTAATCTTATTGAAAATTTAATGTTCTATAAATGTTTTTTTGTACATGTTTTCACTATCTTGTTTATTAACTGAGATATTTGCATTTTTTAGTTTTCGGTCTTCAGTAAAGCCCCACTCCTACTCATCTCATATTAACAATATTCTATTATGTTATGGAGCATTTTATTTAAGGCTTAAATACCAAATATTGATCTCATTGAACTTTTAATTTTTGAAATAAATGCAAAACCTTGACGCACTTGGGAAATCTGCTTAGTTAACGCACTCCTGCGTGACGGTCTTTTTTAATTTAATGATGTCGTTTCTAAAGGGATTCCTATTTGCCAGGTGAGCGACTCTAGGTTTACAAAATGAGATTAAGACTTTCGCCATAACTAGATTGGCTAACTGAGCCCCCATTGTCTTACATATGGCTATAGCTTTGCTGTAATTTAAGTTAGGCATTTAGATATTATTACTTGAGTGTGGTTTGACAGCTAGATTTAATAATTCATAGAAACTACGACACAAATTGAATTACTACAAATCATTCCATCATTAACTCATTTACAGCTAATCTAATATAATAAATCCGCCTCAATTGAGTCAACAAACGGCAAACATAGCTAATCGCGAATATATCATATATCCATATTACGTACCTTTGATGGCAAAGAGATAACGATATTCACAGTAAGGACTTCATAATATCAGATTTAGTCTCGCGTGTACCAAATAATGTCTTTCACAGAATTCATATCACGAAGCTCATTAGCCGTTATACACATCAGCCGTTCAACGTGCTATACAAGTGTTATAACACAGCCGCAATTCCTGCGGTTAGATTAAATCCCTCTTTGATATCCATTCAGCATTTATAACTGATCCCGAATAATTGGGTGTGAAAGCATATTAATTACTGGTTGCATTTGCTAATTTGGTCCGTACGTTTATCCAGCTCCAGGTGCTAGATCCAAAAGTAAATATCATCGAGTCCAAGTGAAGCATTTCTAATCTAATTAAGAATTCATTAGACAAGCTTTATACGAATAGAAGTCTGGGTAACACGATAATACAATGGAAGGGGAGGGGAAGTTTATACTATACACAAATGCACAAAGAAAAAAGTCCATCGTGCTTGAGTTAATAAACTAGGCATATTTTCTAAGTGTAGGAATAAAACTCAAGTAACGTCACGTTGTGCCTTAATAGAATAGATGAAGTTAATTCTGCATTCCATTCTATATTTCTACCTGCCTTTCCTTTCTAGTCAAAGCTAAAACTGAAGACATTTGGTGATATAATAGTAATAAATAGGATTGAAGAAACTTATTTTTTTTTTTATTTTTTTTTTTTTTACGTCCACTTTATGCAACTAGGCTAATCGGGACTGGTTATCTAAGGTTACCACCCTTCTCTAGCCAGGATAGGCTTAAGGAATTTATTTAATGAGGCCGTCACTAAATAAATTTCTATTGCTCAGGGTGGGAATCGAACCCGCCACTCAAGGTCTACCACGCGAGATTAAGACCAACGCCTTAACTCGCACGGTAAACCAGAGCCCCTAACTTAAACTTTATCATCGATCGAGTTTCACAACGATCATATATAAACAAATGAATGAATTTAGCCTTTATTATGAAGAGAAAAGTGAAAATAATAGTTTACAAACTTATTTTAAAGTACAAATGTACAAATTAACAATATTGCTTACATACTTTGAATTTAGAAGATAACTGGTGGTTCACTCTTTATAGGCCTTGCCCGAAGCGAGTACGGTCTAACTTCCCGGAGTGACCAACTCTAACGATCATATATAAACATATAAAAATTAAGCGTTGATATAATTATATATTTTTCATGCTATGGGTTTCTGAGATTTAGAATAAACTACGTAACACATTTTTCTGAGCAAAATCGCCTGACTGGGACTAGACTTCTTGTATGCACTTTTCAATCAAATTTTATATACCATGAACTTGAATTTTGCTGGACTGAATATCGTGCTCTAATGTACGAAAGTCATGCAATAAAAAATTGACCTTAATAAATGGTATATTTTAAAGATACACCGTCAGCAAGTAATAAATACTGAATATAATTTATGGTATATACACTGATTAGAAGTATTTTATTTGGACTTTGTCGGGCATTACCCTACAGTGGAAGATAACAACATTAATGAACACTAATCAGAAGAACAAGGATGTGAGTATTTGAAACTCTGAGAGAATCGCTTTTCGCCTTGAAGCTCAAGAAGGACTATTTATTAAAAGTGTGTACGCAGAGGCTGCGTAAACTAATCACATTTCCTACGTGAAATTTTACAATAGAGAAATCTGCCTACTAGTAACAGTAGTAGTAACGAGTCTCTAAACCAATTTCACGAGAGCTGAACAGAAACCGCCGAACTAGCTTTCGGCGGAAAGTCCCGAATAGAACCGACTTTATCACCGAATCTCGTCTGTTATCACACTTACTAAAAATGCAAATATCACGGTTAATATTCAAGATATAGAATAAATGCATATAACAATATTTATAGTAAATTTAATTCGCAATAAGATCTACACAATTTTTCTTTCCGACGTTTAGTAACGGAGATATTTCGAATTTTTGAAAATCCCCCCTCTAAACCCTCCTCCCACTGTCCGATTACAGCCATTAACGAACTTGATCTTTCTTTTTACATAAAACGATTAAATATCGAGTTTGGTAACGATTAAACAAAAATTGCGACCGCCAGAGGGTTAACAGACAAATATATATAATAATAATTTTGAACGGACTTCATTTTCGTCATCTCCTGGGTAGGATCGATGGACATTTGCAGAAATTTTTCGAATATCACATGAATGAGTACGACCCCAATAGCTGATTTCCCTTAAGGCTAAAAATGATATTTATACATTTTAAAGCTAATGACCAGGTAAGATAGTCGTCATGAAATGGAGAAAAGTCAGCTTTTTTGTGGGAGTGTTGATTCCTTGAAGATAAATTTAAACTTTGCAATCATCAGAATGACTATCATTAGAAGAGCTACCATTTAATGTCATCCGGAAAAAGAAAATGAAAATTTCATAAGGAATGAGTTAAAGCTCATTGTAAACGAAGTGTTATTGAAAATTGGGAGCTGTAGGTAGCACGGCCCGGATTTTAGGGAGGGTGACGAGGAGTGTCTGGTGATTTATAGAATTGTTTTTTAAATTAGATGGCTCAATTGAAGGCAGTTGTTGGAAAATGGCTAGGGGATGTCATTAGATTCCTGGGGAAGGGCTGTCCCCCGGATATCCGATTCGGGACAAATGAGCTGGATGCTGGCGGACCAATGGAATTCGTTCATTGCCCGCCTCTAATGGCCAATGAAAAATGAATTCGGTCAAAGAGACTGATTACTAGCCAATATCAAATGGTTCTCATAAACCCTGCCAATGTTCTCTGCTCCCCGTTATTGGTCCCACAAATAGCAATGGCTACCTTTTACCTTCTCAATGGCTTAATTTCACTTTAAACTTTTCTCTCACTTTCCATTTAACACTCTCTCTCACTCTCACTCTTTCCCTCTCCCCCCCCCCTCTCTCCTGCCTCGTGTCCTACCTATCTCTTTAATGTTTTCTCACTTTCATAATACACAAAACACACACACAAACACCCAGATATACGAGTACATCCAAACATAATCACCTGGGAGCAATTACAGGATACACCCTTCACACATCTCAATTTCACAGGTAGCCAAGACGTATTTGGTTTATTGGGGCTGTTAGTCACTAACACATATAAATAAAACACTTTGTCTCACCTTGGATAGGAAAGACTGCTAATCTGCAAATAAACCATATTAGCCTCAGTAGTATAAGATGGAATTAATGGAACAAGTAACGTACATCCAATCACAAATACCATAGTCACAGGTTTGGACTAATCTGTTTCCAATGTCAGTCAAACATCAATCGAAAATGAAAAAGAACTTAAAAAATCAAAAATAATTGAATACTTATGAAACCACTCAAGTAAATAATGAGATCCAATATATATATATATATATATATATATATATATATATATATATATATATATATATATATATAATCTCAACCGCAAAAAAAAAATCGGACACTTAGATTTAGTCTTATAATTTTGTTAAATACTTAATATATATGTATATTAATCTTTTTAATTAAAATAATTGGTTAATCTATAGGTTATTTAAACAAAATCTGCCAAAAGTGAATAATTTTTATTGATTATTTACAAAAAAATACAAAATAAAAAAAAAGATAAATTAACACATTAAAAAAAAATTATTCCTCATTTCTATTACAGTGAATGGTAGACTTCGCTACCCCAAGCGTTTCGGCAATGTAACGTAAGCTCCGGCCTTCCATCTAAGTTTCAAAGACCCATTATTCTGGATCGAAATAAAAATAAAACATTAATTAAAGAAAATGCTTGGTTAATAATTAAAGATGTTTAAATGTATGAAAAACTACTTACAGTTTAGAATAGATCAACTTCACGACAAATAAATCTAATCTGAGTTTTATCTAATTGTTTACTAATCCTGAAGGGATTAGTTCAATGGAGTAATTAGACTCTACATTCTCTGTAATAACTAGAATACCCACATAAAGAAACACATTGCTGAAAATTAGCTTTTAATACGACAAGTATGAAGTGTCCGATTTTTTTTTGCGGTTGAGTGTATATACTTTTTAAAAGTATTAATATTTGCCCGTCTTATAACGATGACGTTTTAATAGCCACTATACTGATATGTAAGTTAGTTCTTTTGATGTCTTTATGACGGTAATGGAAATTTAATAATAAGTACTCAGTTATATCCGTACTTACCTCAATTTGAATGTTGAACTTTATTTAGTACCTCCAAACGATGAATGAACGGTATCATACAAGTTAAGTTATTATAAAGTAAGCAGAATGAAAACGTTGCCATGATAATAAATTATTTCAAGTAGTTTATTTGCCATTAAAAATACTTAATGGCTCTGATAGATTAAAACAATACTATAAAGAACATAATAACTGATTTCTTGTTGCAACATATTTTCAAGGGAGGGATATACAACAAACAGAACCAATTTTTATTACATCATTACAAAATAGCAAGCGCACATATACAAGATATATAAGCGTTTCATTTAAAATTAAAGATTAAGTTATTTAACAGCTAAAATACATAGCACTACTGATATGAAGGTTTTAGAGGGAAAAATTCGAAAATTTGAAATATCTCCGTTAATATAAGTCAGATTGAAAAATTGTATATGAAAAATGTACTGAGTATAAATTACCTATAAATGTTGTTATATACATATTTTCTCTATCATGAATATTAACGGACAGATTAAAATCGTTTAGTTTTCACGTCCACTCCTTCTCATGTTATATTAACAATAAGCTGTTATATAACGAACCTTTTTCTTCTGTGCGTAAATACCAAATATTGCTTACAAAAAAATTTATTATACAAGAGACATTAAAATTCGTTGTTTGATATAGCCATCAACCAAGATTTTACGTTCTTGATGCGAAAATGTTTATTTGATCTATACAATACTCGATATTTAACCATTCGAGCAACTATTGAGTTCATAGTAAAATTTTCAGCGAATCTGATTAATGTGTTTGGCTTCACCATGTAATTTTTAGCAGATTTACCTTAAGGGAAATCAGCTATTGAGGTCGTACTCATGACGCGAGTTTCGAAAAATTTCTTCAAATGTCCATCGATCCTACCCAGGAGATGACGAAAATGAGGTCCGTTCAAAATTTTATATATATATATATATATATATATATATATATATATATATATGTCTGTTAACGCTCTAGCGGTCGCAATTTTTGTTTGATCGTTACCAAACTGTATTTAATTTAATCGTTTTATGTAAAAAGGAAGATCAAGTTCGTTAATGGCTGAAATCGGACCAGTGGGAGGGAAGGTTTAGAGGGGGGATTTTCGAAAAATTCAAAATATCTCCGTTATTATGCGTCGGATCGAAAAATTGTATAGAATCAATCTTATTGCAAATTAAATATTGCTCTATAAATATTGTTCTATACATTTATTCTGTATCTTGAATATTAACCGAGATATTTGCATTTGTATTCTGCATTGGTCGGCAGGAGTGAGCTGTTTGGTACTTTCCGAAGAGAGCTCTGGTGGCCGTTTTCGTAACTATTCGTCCCTCGTGTATAAGTTTAGTGATCCCTTACTACTTACTACACTTGTTATTGGGCAGATTTCTCTATTGTAAAACTTCACGTGGGAAATCTGTCCCTGCGTGACGGACTTTTTATATTTCGTGACGTATCGATATAAATCAGCTGACTTGAAAGATGTAGTCTTGAGTTTAGTTTCTTTGTGTAGTAGAACATATAGACGCAAAACTATTCGAGAAATAAAAATTATTGGAATAGTCATTTTTAAGTTTTCATTTTTTTGATGACCTTCCGTCATAGACTAGTCAAATAAAGTTAAATAGGTCATATTTTCATAATGAATGTTATGAGGTGGAGAAATTATTTTTTCTGCCCCACAGTCGGTCTTAGAAACTATGATAATAAATAGAAAGAGCGACAGTTTACAAATTTACTATATATATATATATATATATATATATATATATATATATATATATATATATATGTGTGTGTGTGTGTGTGTGTGTGTGTGTGTGTGTGTGTGTGTGTGTGTTTGTGTGTTTCGTAAATACAATTCATGGTGCCCTAATCTTATTAATTCGTCCATTCGGATTAGAATCTAAATTATCTATGAATTACTAGACACAGGAAAGTAAAGCCCTAGGTATGAGATAATATAAAAGAGTAAGTAAATAGAGCAATATGAGCAAGCCAACTGTGTGAGATAAAATCTTAACCCGACGTGCTCCATATATGTTAGGCCGTTTGTAACAGCTGATGCTCCAAGCCGTTCGTTAATCACTCACCATATGAGATAACCTATGGTACCATGTAATCATGTCTTAATTGATTTGAATTAATCAGCTTAGGCTGTTGTAACGTTATTCAAGGAGCATTAAGAGGATGGCATATTGATTAATCACTGATCAGGTAAATATCACTGGATAAAGGACACACTCTTGCTCATCTCCCTCATTTTCAATTATACTTATACGTTGTTTATGAATATTTCCATAAATTTCTTCAAATAACAAAAATATCTAGGCAATGGGTAAAGCCTTCAAAGGACCATGGACACATAAATTCATTGTGAAATATGTTACCTATTTAACTTTACTAGTCTATGGCGGTAGGTCACCAAAAAATGAAAACATCAAATGATTATTCAAATAATTTTTATTCCTCAACTAGTTTCCCGTCCATCTGAAGCCTCATCAAGAGAATTACAGCACAAAGGAACTAAACTAAAGGCTACATCTTTCTGTATGACCTTCCACTAGCCCTACCAGTCGGAGAATGGCTTACAAAGTATGCAGCGGGTCAAGTCAGCTGATTTATATCGATACGTCACGAAATAAAAATCGATTATTCCTAATAAAGTATAGTCCAAATAGTAAATGAGAAATTTATAATTGACTAACTATCCTTTTAATGTTTCTAATAAATCAATATATATATAATTTACATGTTTTATTTCTGTATTCTTATTGATCACCTTTCTTCTATTTTTATAATGTGATTATTCTCTTTTTTCTTCCTCTTTTTTGAATTTCTTTCTTTTTCTATTTTACTTACATTTTCAAAATCGAGTTCATGGCTGTATTTAATTTTGTGCTCGGCTAGGGACGTTTTATTGTCCTTATGATAAACGTTTCCTTGCTTGATTCTTCTCTTGAGTAATTGTGTTGATTCCCCTATATAACTTATATTTCAATCCATACAATTGATATAAATTATTTCATATACATTATATTTGGTATCTGATTTTAATTTATCTTTTATTTGGCTATAGCTATTTTTACTCTGTTTGGATTTGTCCAATATCTTTACATATCGATTTAATATCCCTGGCTAATGTGAGGTGGTAATTCAATGCACAGTACATTTTTCTTTCAGTATATTCTTTATTTGTAAAATTAGTTTCCTTTTGGTTGTCTATGTGGATATTTATATTTTCCTTGGCCGTTATTTTATTTTCCGTTTCATTTTTATAGAAATGATTAATTTTTGTTTGAACTAATTTTATTTTCTCGTAATTGATAATATTCCCACCATCAGTATCTTAATGCGGGGTAAGGCTTGGGAATATCTACCACTACTGTTAGCAAGCTGAAGGTTTAGTAAAGTCTCGCGTTGTGAGTACGACCTCAATAGCTGATTTCCCTGAAGGGAAATCTGCTAATAGGTGCAGGTGCGATACACACCAAGGGAGAAAATTAGTTCACGAGGTTGCTTACAGGGCTCGCTTGTGTCGCAATGCTCATGGATCCGCGGGAGTCGAAAGAGTATATACGTCTGACTGACCCTCGGGATGACTAACGATTATGACTCTCTTAGCTGCCGTCTTCAGACACACTGACAGGGTGAACTGGCCACAGACCCCCTGAAAACTGTACTAGTAAACTAACCTTTAGTTGCACTTACTGATATAAAGTGGCTTACTGAAAGAGCTAATATATAAAGTGCATTATATCTTCAAATTCCAGGTACTTAATTCAATTTAACTGATTTAATAATATCTGTCGAAACTGGGATCCGATCTAAATTATTAAGGCAAATCGAGATGAGAAGTGTTCATGTTGTCTGAGAACTACAAATTAAATTAACTGACGAGTTTGGCAAACTTTGTCGAGTTTCGTTGGAGCCTGGTTTGTAGTGCAAACTGTTCGTAGGTTGAGGGACAGTTGTGGCCAAGCTAACTTCCTTGCTATTACAAAGGAATCTCTCTCTCCTAGCATAAGATCCAGATACTACCATAGATATTACCAGTATCCACAACTGTTGTTCCTTTAAGAAGATTTCTGAGTCGCTGCGTGTTCTTTTTTGGACAGAAAACGCTTCTAGGTAGGCTTTTGCTTGCATTGGTTGAATCAGGGAGTTAGTGAAACTTGTCAAGTACGAACAGTCACTTAACACGCACTTAACGCAAAATGAAGTGTAAAAGTTAAAGCACATCTTCCGCATTATACTGATAATTCACTTTGAAGAGAATCAGTCGGTATGGAACGTACTCAGACGACTCAGGCCACTCTTTTACAACTAAATGTGTGATGTCTTTAAATCTGATATGTGCATTATATGATTTCCATTTTGTTACACTTGATGTAAAGATATTCCATAAGAGACTAATATATATCTACGTTCCAGTCGGGCCGAAGAACATCATAGAACATTATTTTTAGATATATCCATGTTAATAAAAAAGGCCTTTTTCACCCATCTCTGACCCCTCCCACTCCTAATCGATTTCAGTCAAAGAGGGAGGTTCACAACTAGGTTATAAAAACCCTAAAGAAGAAATTTTAACTTTCTAAGACTAATAGTTTGAAACTATAATGAATAAAATCCGGTGGTGTTAAGTAAAAAAGAGAAAGTTTATTTTGCACTCGTTGAAGAATATTTTCGAGATGGAAGAAAAAGTAACCCTCCTAAAAACAAATAGTTTGACTCTCTCATGGAGATCTTTAGGCGTCCAATAATTTTTAAGCCTTTACTTTCGCCCAATTTCGATATTTTATTATCCTTTTAGGGCTATGGGAATTTCAGATTAACGGTATCCCACTTTTCAGTTCTTCATATAAACTTTGGTCGTTGGTTTTAATTCGCAAAAGAGCTAAAAGTTTCCCTTCCAGAGTTTATAAACTTTGCCAGAGTGGTGCGAAGCCCCAAGAATCGGCGGCGAACCCCCAGTTCTTTTGGTCTAACGCGGGAACTTCTCTTCACCACTATGATGATACCAAATACCCTTAATAAAATGAGAACACTAAGAATTGGCTGGGTCTTGTGGTCGGTGGGAGAAATGAAAAACATCATTAAAACTTTAAACCGACCAAAACCAGAGCAGCCCCTCTCCGAATTAATAATGCATTTAGCAAGGGCCATCCTATTCGCTTCATTCTCAATATTTTTGAGAGTTGATGATTTTTTCCCCTAGAAATTATTAATTATTCATTTTTAGTTATTTAAAGCAGGTATATGATTTTAAAAAGTCTACCTCGCAGAGGCTTCGTATTTCAAACATATTTCCTACGTACTCCAATGTCATAGCGATAAAAACATCTCACATTTTATTCTCTATTTCCTTTTTTAATTTTGAAATAGCTTGTAATATTTGCAGATTCACTCAGCTATGAAACAATTTGTTTGAAGTGTAAAGACAAAGAATAAAATTAAATTGAGTCTTTGAAAAGAAGAAGCTACGGAATCGAAAACCTCTCTCTTTGAAATATAAAATATGCTGACACTCCAATACAAAATGACCACTTACAAAGCAAATAAAAATCTTAAAAACTACAATAATGTTTTATTACTAGATAAGGACATAGGTATTTTTGCCATGAGTTATTTATCTGTTGTAGTATATTTGAAAACATTTTTTAAAATTGAATCATGAAAGCAAGCTCAATGACTGAATTTCCTAATTGGAAACCTGCTAAAACGGGTTTTCAATTTTTTCCTTTGTAGAGTATAACACCTCATCAATAAATATTATCTTTAATAGAAATGACAATAATGCCTAATAAAACTATTAAAGATTTTATAAGTTGGGCTTACAATGTGTTCTCTACCTGAATGTTTCAATAATTTTGTATAAAGACCATGCTTTCCTCTCCCCCCCTCTCTTATTATTAACCATTTTGATGGTTTCTATTGTATTTAACGTACTATACTTATACATCCATGGCTAATGGATAGAACAGACAGACTTGCTCGTTGTAACTGCGACGTACCTGTTCTACATATTGTGAGACAGTTATCCAAATGTGTACTGATTCACGGTAATCCATAAATTTATATTCTATAAAATCAATAAAATAAAATGAACATACGAAAAATATAAATAACATTCCGCTCTTTTGTAATTAATATCTTTATTTTTCTCGTATCTGTGTCCGAGTGTGGGATTGTATTTTCAAAAGGAAAGGGACAACAAGCGTGTAAATTTATGATGCATATCGAAAACATATTTTTTACTTGTATAAATATTAATCCATTATATATTTAATTAATTTAATTTATTCCTTTCACCTAAATCAAAGTTCTTAATTTTTTAAAATTTCATTATTCAAAGATATTTTCTTTTTTTAATTATTTTTTCGTTGATTCTCGTTTTATGGTGTATATACTTGTTTTTCTTTCCTTATTGCTATTATTTAATTTTGTTTCTTTGAGAAATTATTATATTTTATTAAATATGGTTTTCTTTGTACACTTTATATGTGCTTAATATCCTTCCTTGAGAAGCTATAATAAATCAAGTAAGTTTTTCTTTTTTATATTTACTTGATAGAATCAAGTATTCTTGATAAATTCTTCATGTCCACTTTTTGCATCTTAGGCTAATTGGGACGGGCTATCTGCAAAAAAAATGTTTAAAATTCTTATTTGGTAAAAGGAAAGTTATTAAAAAAAAAAATCCTGCTAAGATCGAGGCTAATATTGTTGGGAAGTCGGACTTCTATTTTGTTATTCCTTCAGATTAGAATACCTGGAGTATAGAGTTTCTATATTTATATTATGTTCACCAAAAAATAAAGAGCAGTAAACTTCAGATCGTCTCTGATCCCCATCACCTGATTTGAGCTGTTGAGTATGCATATTGCCAATGATACCATGCATTCATTGTTCATAAATATTATCAATTCAATTTTAATTTTGTCAAGCCGTCCCTCTATAGCTCATCAATACTTTTCCAAGAATCATTTTCTCTTGCCAGGAAACTCCTCCTCGTCAAAGACTGTAGTTCAATCATTCTGTTGATACAATCTGAGTTATTGACACTTGGAAGGGGCGAACATCTGAAGGGCTTGCTTTCGGCAAAGACTCTAGTCGTGACCGGGCCAACGCTCCCTCAAAGGAGATCAAATACTCCACAGATTTCAAACACTTTCTTTTCCAAGAAATCTTTTTCTACAGGCCACCCTCCAATAACGATCTTTAACATCAAAGATTTTAGTATGTTTTTAATATTCTATAAACCTTAAAGGAATTCGTTTGTGAAGTGGAAAATGTCAATTCTTAAGCACAACACCTAATACACGAAATTTACATTGAGTAACACGAATATTTTTAAATATCAGTATTGAATAGAACTAAAGCCTAAAATTTTTACAGAGGGAATCCAAGCTTACATGGAAATATTAATTATATGTTTAAATGGGGCAAAGGAAATTCCTAATTTCTGGATATTACTCGAAATTGTTTTTATGGGAATTATATAAAAACAAAACACATGCGCACACACACACACACATACGCATTCATTACTGAATTCAATATGTTGATATATACCCTTTCGGAGGCATTTAACATTTTAGCAGATTTCCCTCAAGGGAAATCAGCTATTGAGGTCGTACTCATGACGCGAGTTTCGAAAAATTTCTTCAAATGTCCATCGATCCTACCCAGGAGATGACGAAAATGAGGTCCGTTCAAAATTTTATATATCTATATCTATATCTATATCTATATCTCTCTCTCTCTCTCTCTCTCTCTCTCTATATATATATATATATATATATATATATATATATATATATATTTGTCTGTTAACGCTCTAGCGGTAGCAATTTTTATTTGATCGTTACCAAACTCGGAATTTAATCGTTTTATGTAAAAAAGAAGATGAAGTTCGTTAATGGCTGAAATCGGACCAGTGGGAGGGGGGGTTTAGAGGGGGGATTTTCGGAAAATTCGAAATATCTCCGTTATTATGCGTCGGATCGAAACATTGTATAAAACCAATCTTATTGCAAATTAAATTTACTATAAATATTGTTTTATACATTTATTCTGTATCTTGAATATTAACCGAGATATTTGCATTTGTATCCTGCATTGGTCGGCAGAAGTGAGCTGTTTGGTACTTTCCGAAGAGAGCTCTGGCGGCCGTTTTCGTAACTATTCCACCCTCGTGTATAAATTTAGTGATCCCTTAATACTTACTACACTTGTTATTGGCCAGATTTCTCTACTGCAAAACCTCACGTGGGAAATCTGCTTAGTTTACGCAGCCCCTACGTGACGGACATTTTTATAGAACTTACGGATCTCAAAACTATTTTTCATTTCCTGAAGATCTTAACTTTTAATGAATTTTTTTTGTTTAACATTCTTCTCTTCGCAAAAATGTACGCATGCATCTATCGAACCACGGGTTCTTTTATTATCACTTTCCTTTGTACCGATAGTCAACGCGCGAGATTTTCTATAGTGTCCCTCGGTTTCCACCTCATTTCTTCCTCAATCATACCTTCCTTGTTCTACTGCTGTAATTATGGTCACTTGCATATCCGTCGCTCCGCCGCCAGCTTTTCTAATCGGCACCTGGAAAGGATCCAAGTTCAGTCAGTAGCCCTGTAGTCTTGTGCATCCAAAATGGGAGCTGAGTGACTGTGTCTGCTTGGGATTTAGTCAATTTGGGTAATAGTATAGCAATATTGGGGCATCCCTGTTTCTTTGTATGTCTCCCTGTGAGGTAAATTTGTGTCTTCAAGACCTTCATACTATTATCCATCCCTTTATTTCGTTACCCGTTATTATTGATAGATTCCTACCATAATAATACTCCGATCTTTGTTGTACTACTCGATAGAAGGTAAATCAACCTCTTGTAAGCCGATCTTAGCATTGAAATCACCCACCATCAGCTCGGCCATGTATAGAAGATCTCCTTCTCTTCTTCCCCTACATTCTCACAAAGTACAAGCACATTGATTAGCAATATCTGGCCGAATTTTCCCTTCAACCGGATTTTTCCTGATTCTGAACTCTGTCAGACATTTTCTTTTATCAAATGTCCGTTGTCCCTGTGTTTCCGCCTAGAGCCACTTTTTATGAGTATGCATTTATCAAGAGAGACCATATCGACGTTACTCCTTTGGATGTCCTGCAGGGGATTATTCTGTGCAAGTGCAGTCTAAATGATGATATTGGTTACAACATGCTCTCTGCATGTTCCATAAACCTATATAATCACCATATTTTTTTGTTATTTTTTTTTTATATTTTATTTTAGAATCCATAGTTGTTCGTTGGGACTTCCCCAAAACCGAATGTGCCTCTCCAAATATTTTTAGCCAACACTGATCTTCCTGAACCTAAAGGTATTAGATTGAGAGATGCTTTGATTTGATAGAGACTAGGGTGACAATTTTACAAGCTCGAACCTTCCATTTTGCCGAGATTTGCGACTCACAGCGAACTAGACTTAATCTAGTAATAGCACATATCTGGCTTGGGCTCTATTCGTCATTTCTCGCACCAACTAAATGTATTCACAAATAAGATCCACAAATTTTAATACAGACGTTTATATTTGGAGACAAAATGTGTCTGAGTGTGTGTTTGGATAAATGAAACAAAACTAGTTGTTTTACTAGTGAGCTCGTAGCAGTTTGCTCCAGAAAGGGGTTTCGGAAAATGGGACAAAATATGCCTGGCGTTTTATTTTTTTTTTTCAAGATGAGTAGATCTCCCAACCTCCAACGGTACGTTGGACCTGTCATCCAGAGGTGAACGCATTTACATTCGTGAATATGTTATTCATAATCATACTCATAACTATCATCAAAGAATATCCCCACATTTGATTTTATTCAAAAACGTAAGTCACGAACACAAATTTGCCCATGCCTGGTTCTATCGACTATAACGTAGTTGTATTCTCAAGATTTACAATTTACAAGTTTACAAGTCATCTGTCAGTCATATTCATCCTTCTTCTTGCTTTACTCCAAAAACAGGGCTTGGTGGTGGGATCGTTTTCTGGCAGAGCATGAAACTTCTTTCAACGAACCAGAGATGAAAAGTCCCAAGGACTCTGTTATACTTTGTCGGGTTGTAGAGTGTCTTTCGTGTCAACTTTCTCGTTGTATGACCGAGGTATTCCGTTTGATCTAAACTCCTCTTGGAGCCAACAGGTCTTCTAGACCCTTCAAGAGGAGAAACTTTTTCTCAATACAGCCGATAAACACTCGTTTTGCACCCGAGTTGTTTTATATGTTACGTCTCTTCAAGCCTTCATCGATCCCCCTAAGAGGTGACAACAATTAAGTTTTTCCTTACAGGGAGTTATTTGT